>OX465094.1:30193072-30793072 GCA_949987625.1 Chalcis sispes | reverse complement strand
AATACCAAGCAGTGAGATTAATTTCAAAGAAATTGAATTATCAGAGAAGTTGAAACAAATATTAATAGATGCAGCACACGAGTTTAATTATGTGGACATGATTGTTGAAGAAACGTTGGATTTCCATGAAGAATATAAAGATATTGATGCTCAAATAGTCGAAGATGAAATACAACATCACTTCACTGATCCAGAATTTGCACCAACGAATCATTGTACAAATGATGTTGAAGAAGTATCATTTGAATATAAAAATAATACCGTAGATTATTGTCGAAGCGGAAAAAAGGGAAAAAATTAAAAATTAGAAACTTTAAGTAATAGGTTTAAAATAGTTTCATCAATAAGTCAACTTAAACGTTGGGCCAAAACAATAAATAAAGGTGGTACTTATCGAGAAAAAATTGCCCGAATCTGCCAGTATACATTAGACAATTTCAAAGCAGCTATTGAAGCTGGTTCGATAGTGCATGACAAGAATATACGTAAATGGGCGTTGCAAGCACAAAAAGAACTCGGCTCAGAAGATGTAAGATTCAAGGCTTCTGCGAATTGGGTATTGAAGTTTAAAAAAGCTCATAAAATTGTATCCAGAAAAATAAATAAATTTATTACTAAAAAAACATTAGAAGGTGCTTCAGAGCTTCAAGCTAGTGCTGAAGCTTTTGTTGCTGACGTGAAATCGTGTATACCAAGAATCGGAATAGCAAATATTTATAATTCAGATCAGAGTGGTTTCCAATTAGAAATGCATTCAGGAAGGATATTAGCCATAGAAGGAGAAAAACAAGTGAGATGTTTGGTACAGACAGTTTCATCGACAACGCACAGTTACACAATTCAACAAACTATATCAGCTACAGGGAAACTTCTATCATCACTTTTTTTAGTATTAAAAGAAAAAACTGGTGAATTCGGTCCTATAGTACAATCAACTTTGATAAAACAAAATAATGTGCATGTGCAAGCATCAAAATCTGGAAAATTAACTACAAGTAAGATTATTTTCATGTATGATAATGCAATAATATTAGGTGTAGTAAAAAGTAATCCATTATTTTGCCAATAGATGGCTTTAGTAGTCTGTATCTCCCGTTGTAAAAGTGCGATCGAGTTACACTAGATGGCGTTAGAAAGATAAGATTTCGTACTAAAAAAGCTTCTGATACAGTTTTGTGATTGCTTGACTCAGTATTTTTTTAGCACGCATCAAAGATGGACACCAACAAAGAGAAAATACGCCATATTCTACAGTTTTTCTTCGATAAAGGCGAAAACGCAAGCTAGGCAGCTGAAAATGTGAAAAGTGTTTATGGTCTTGATACTCTAACAGCCAATCACGCGCAATTTTGGTTTCGTCGATTCCGTTCCGATAATTTTGACGTCAAAGATGCACCACGCTCTGGAAGGCCAATTGTCGAAAATGTCGATAAAATAATGGAAATCGTCGAGTCCGACCGTCACGTAAGCACTGTTTCGATTGCCCAGGAGCTAAACATTGCACAGAAAACCGTTTTGAACCACTTAAATAAGGCTGGATACAAAAAGAAGTTCGATGTATAGGTGCCACACGAGTTATCGCAAAGAAACCTCATGGACCGAATTTCCATCTGCGAATCGCTGCTGAATCGCAACAATAACGATCTATTTCTGAAGCGGATGGTTACTGGTGATGAAAAGTGGGTCACTTACGACAACGTCAAGCGACAACAGTCGTAGTCAAATCGCGGTGAGCCGGCGCAAACGGTGGCCAGGCCAGGATTGACAGTCAGTAAGGTTTTGCTGTGTATTTGGTGGGACTGGCAGGAAATCATCTACTATAAGCTGCTTCCCTACGGCCGAACTCTTAATTCGGACCTGTACTGTTAACAATTGGACCGTCTAAAAGAAGCAATCGCCCAGAAGCAGCCAGCTTTGGCCAATAGGAGAGGAATTGTGTTCCATCAGGACAACGCCAGGCCGCATACACCGATAGTGACTCGCCAGAAGCTCCGGGAGCTTGGTTAGAAAGTTCTTATGCATCCACCTTATAGTCCGGACCTAGCACCAAGTGATTACCACCTGTTATTGTCTATGACGAATGATTTTGGAGGTGAAGAATTTGCCACAAGAGAAGATTGTGAAAATCGAATGTCCTAGTTTTTTGACAATAGGGACAAGGGTTTCTACGAGAGAGGCATTATGATATCACCTCCAAAATGGCAACAAGTTATCGAACAAAACGGTGCATATTTGACCTAAATCGTATCATTCTATCTTTGCTAAATAAAACCTTCAATTTGCAAAAATAATGGATTTCTTTTAACTACACCTAATATAAAAAAGAATTTTATAGCAACATTTTATTTATTTCAGAGCACTTCAAAATTTGGTTAAAAGAAGTCTGTATCCTAATGTTGGTCCTCAATCTATTCTTTTACTTGATTCTTGGAGAGGACATTTTTTAATATATAATAAATTTTATTGTATAGCACTCATTCCGTTTTTTAAATGGCGAAACATTGAAGACTCTTTTTTCAATTTACAATAATAGCAAATAATAAATTATTTCGAATAATTATTTATATATATATATATATATATATATATATATATATATATATATATATATATATATATATATAATTCGAATGATATTACAGAATTATTTTATGAAATGATTCCTCAATAATTTTGGAATTATTTTATAATTATTTTATGAGTTAATTCTGAAGGAATCAAAAAGCGGACATAGCATTACCACAGAATTAATTCTGAACTAATTTTATTATATCATGAATTAATTCAGAATTAATTCAGAATTAATTCATGCTGTGTGGGTACCCTTAACAAACCTGAAGCAGGCTCAATTTTTTTAATTTCAAACATATTTTTCGAAGTGGCACCATAATTTATTATTTGCTATTATTGTAAATTGGAAGAAGAGTCTTCAATTTTGTGAGGCAATTTTCAGATCAAGTAATGCTGATGGATTATGACTTGAATTTACATGTAAGAAATAACATTACAATCGCTGGTACATAACCAGTTTTCTTCACCGTGATGTATGGATATTTTTAAATATTCCTGGTATAAGAGCGACTATATCACTTAAAAACCAGATAAAACTGATAATCCTGTTGATTTTAGTTTTGGAGAATCTTGTAATGTCAACTGCGAAGTAGAAGGATGTAAAAATGTTGCAATAATACGATGTGGTTGGTGTGAAAAGTCGTTATGTTTTAAGCACTTCTTTGAAGATTATCATTACTGTGAAAACTATGTCAAATAATACATTTTAATTTACATATGAGTCAAAAATATAGTCTTTTATAAGAATAACTTTTATTAAAGTTCATTTGAAAATAATAAGACAACGTATTACATTAGATACTTATTTTTAGACGTGACTTTTTGCATCCCAGGTTTCGATTTGACAATTATTTCAAGAACAAATGAGCGATAAACGCCGCTGTGGCCAGGGTTCAGGGCGGTAGCCTGCTCGTGGATTGGTAAGGGTGTTCTTTAGGGATTCATTAGGTTAAGAGTACAATCGTTTGCTGTCATTAATTGCTTATTATGTAGGATATATTTATTTAAAAAAAAAGAAATCATTAAAAAACACGCTGGGGCCAGGTTAAGATGGATTAGCTTGCTTGTGGTTTGATAGGGGTAGTTTTTTGGATTTTGAACGGTTAGGGGTTAGGAGTAGCTTGGTTAGCTAATATAGTTCGCTTGTGATATGGGATATATTTAATAACAGAAAAAATAATTAATTAACATGCTGTGGCACGGATTAGTTGGGTTAGCCTCCTTGTGGTTTGGTAGGGGAGGTTTTTCGGGGTTGGGCGGGTTAGGGGTTAAGGGTCGGATTTCTGCGGACATAGCTCGCTTGTGATGTAGGATATATTTAGTTAAAATAATAGATAAACATGCTGTGGCCAGGGTTACGTGGGTTTACCTGCTTGTGGTTTGATAGGGGTGGTTTTTTGGGTTTTTGAGGTTAGGGGTTAGAGGTCAGGGGTAGCTTGGTTATCTAATATATTTCACTTGTCACGTGGTACATATAACGGAACAAATAATTAATAGACACACTGTGGCTAGGGTTAGGTGGGTTAGCCAGCTTGTGATTTGGTAGAGGTGATTTTTAGGGGTAACACACCCCCAAAAAATTTTTTCTCAAAAAACCCCGGAATACGTCAATTTTAATTTATTTTTTCATTATAAATGCAGTTTTCAACCTACTTGATTTTATTTAACAGATTTTGAATCGCCAAATAGCAAAAAAAATAGAACTTTGACCCCTATAGAAAAAGGGGTTGCAACCCCTTGGTGTTAAAGTTATATCAGTAGAAGCGCCTACTTATAAGAAATATTTTGGCGTTGATTTTATTCAAAAATATTTATTAGATGCAGAGATATATTAAAAAAACGATTTTTCGAGGTGGTTTTCAGGGGTGGATTTCACTCTTTAAAAGTGGATGTCAGCTGATAAAAAAAAACAGGTGTCGAATATTTTCTTGAGTATTACAACATATCCAAAAATTATTAAAATCGGTGGGATCGGGTTGGGATGGTTCCCTTGTAAGGACTTTGAGAATTCTCAGAAAAGATCTTAATGGAATAATGGATAGATTTGGCTATTGCTTGGTTACTGATAAGATAAGAGTCTAGATAAATGATTACAAAAACAGTCAAAAGAGGAGTATTGTTATTGTCGTATTCGTGGTCAACCTATCTTCGCCAACGGATTAAATTTGGAGTAAAGAGCGTGGATAAGCATAAAATTTTAGATTGATGGGGTGATGTTAGGTCAAAGAGAGTTATTAATTTATTTCTCCTACAAACCACGGTAATGCAGTGAAAATGCAAAAAACGACTTAAGATATTCGACTTTGATTTTTGACCTCTTGGAGGTCATAAAACAAAATTTTGTTTGAAACAAATTTCATGTAGAATTTTTTGCTCTTTCCGATTCTGGCATAAAAAATCGGGGTTTCCATTAAAAAAAATAAAGTTGACCTTCGACTAAACTTAAAGGTCAACTCCAAGGTCAAGCTAAAGGTCACTGTTATCTGACCCCTATGCTTTCTTCAACTTTTGTCTCAAACTTTTTTCCGTATCTTGTTTAGATTCTGAGATATTTTGGTGGGAAAATTAAAATGGCCCACCCTGTATATTGAATTCTAAAGTTTTGCTGTTTTTTAATTTTTTAAATTAATTACTTTAACAGTTATTAAAAAATTGTCAATTGTTATAAATTTTTATTAATCAATTTTTTTTCTTTAAGTTTGAAACAAAACATCCAAAAGTTAATCCATCAACTTAAAAGATTTAGATATACATTTACATTTATATTTATAGGCCAAACAACAGAGATTTTTTCGTGATAAAAAAAGCACCTGAAAACCGACTGTGCTATCATGTTATGGATAATGCAAAGATTGATTGTGTTATGTTTTCTACTCGCAATTATTGTTTATAACTTTTTTATAAACAAAAAAATAATGGATTTTTTTATAGTTTTTTGCTTATAACATAAAAGGTAATAAATTAATCTTAATAGTGTCAATGGACAAATTAAAATAAATTCAAAGTAGATAAGATGAATTCAAAGAAAATAAGCTTTTGAAGGGACTGATCGGATAATTAGATAGATGGGATGAGCAATAAGATGGAGAAATCCTAGAAAAACTGGGAAATTTTGCTTTTTTTAAAAAATTCGTATCTTCATCATTTTTTAAGTTGTAGAGTTGTGCGTTTGCAATATAGTAGTGATAGGTGTGCACTTTATGTGTGCAAAAAATAGAGGCTGTGCGATATTTAGTTTTGCTGCAATTACAATTTTAATTTTTTCATGCAATATTTTGTTGAGCTTCTTGTGATTTGGATCATCCAACGTATTTTTCAAATAATTGTTTTTCAAGTAATATTTGATTCAATGCAATTGTTCAAATAATTCAAAAATAATTTTTTAAAACAAATTCTTATTTTAAGTTTATATTTTTTATGAACTATACACAATTATTTGAAAAATATGCTGTGGCAGTTAAATCTTTTATTATTTATGAAATTAAAGTCAAGAATCGGTTCTCTTGGAGTCAGTTACCTTCCGTAATATGATGGTAGTCGGTTTTCAGGTGCTTTTTATATTACAAAATGACTATTTTTTTGCTTGACTGATTGGCCTATTACATTTACAATTAAATTTGCATTAACATTTAGACTTATATTCACATTAAGATTCATATTTACATTTAAATTTAGATTTAAATTTACATTTACACTTAGATTTATATTTACATTTAGATTACAATTGTGATAAATACTATAAACTTAACCATTATTTATAATAATTATTGAAAAAGCAGTTCTAACTGAATATTTGTTATACTTTTGATTTGGACTATCCTATCTCAACTTCCTTAATTTAAATTTTCATGCTTAATAAATAAATAAACTATGTTTAAATTTTATCGACATATGAACTTATAATCATTTTAAACAAAATAAGAAAGTTTTTATAGGATAAGATCATAAATTAATACAACTGATATAAAAATTAATGAAGAATAAAATTAATATGATAATGCAAGTCAATTGCTATTAATTATAATATAAAATTTTTTAAAAAAACTTTACGCAGATTTTTTTAAATTACTAATTATTTGAAAGATAGTCATAAATATTAAAGAAGTACTTCATATAATTTTAAATCATTTATGAATTAATATATTTTTTACAAGAGATAAGAAATGAAAAATAATAACAATTTTCAGATTAAATAAAAAACTTTTCTGAATTTATACTAAATTGAGATATTTTATTTTTATAATAAAATATTTTTTTAAATATTTGTAAGAATATACACAAATCAAAAAAATAAAAAAATAAAAACATAAAAAATATTAATTATTAAATAATAATTAGAGTTAAAAGTAGATTTTGTAACTTTTTTCACTAATCTATAAATTTCGTTTTTATCAAAAGATATAGAAATTCATATTTTGTTAATTTCACTCAAAACTATTATTAATGAGTTTGAAGTTTCCAACATTGAATTACAACGAAATTTTTTTAAAACTTTTTGTTTTTATTTAAAATTCAAACATATTTTTTTAGTCTGTGTTTTATAGCCTAACCAAATATTCAGATACAGATTAAAAATATAATTTGTACATTTTTAGTAGCTTTATTTAAATGTGAAAAATTATTTAGTTGTACTTTAACGTTGCAAACTTCAGACCCATTATTATTAATAGTTTAATCATTAAGTTTATTAGTTAACAATATTAAATAACTTTTTGATGCAATAAAACAATCAGAAAACAGAAAATAGCTCTTAAACTATTAAATAATTAAAGTAACTTTAATTGAGCATTTCAAAAGATATCTTTTAACAACAAGGTGTTAAAAGAAACTTATTAATTTAAATAATTGCATAATTTACATATCAGTAAATAAAAATTTGCTATACCTGCTAAAACAAAACTTGATACACTTGATATAAATCCACTAAGAAAACTATTAAATGGAAATGTACCGACTAGACAACAATAGATAAATTGATAAATTCCAGTAATAAAAATGTATAATAAATATGAATCAATAATTTTTATTTTTTTAGATGTTGTTTTTGAATATTCTTGCCAAAATTTACTGCAAACATAAATAATATTCATTGTCGATAAAAATGTAAAATTTTTTATTAAAATAATTTTCTTTGATTTCTAATGGTATATTTTTGTCTTATAAGTAATCTGAACTGTATTTTCGACACTACGCCACGTAGTTAATATAGTTTCTATAGATTGAATCAGTGTAACCTACCACACCCCAGCCTAAAGATTGTGCATCTTGCAATAAAAAACCATCTCCAATCATGTCTTTCAATTTGCACATTTTCATTATGCAAATTATTTAATTCGCACATTTACTATGTTTTTTTTATAAACAAAAAGCACTAATGGAACATATACACATATTAAAATGACGATATCTAAAAATATGACTTTTATTAATTTGAAAACCACGTCAAATCATTTATTATTGATCATTTTAATTTGCACACTCATTAAATCTCATAAATTATTAGTTATTTTAGATAAAATAGCATAAAAAGAACTCTGACTGAAATTAATTGTGCGCATGCGCACATATGTAAATCTACCTGCGAGCTTACGTCAAACACGCGAGAAGTATGACATTCAAATTTTTCAATAACAAAAATAAATGTTCAATTAATTTGCATACCTTCTAAAATTGATTATAAAGGATTATTTTAATGAACACAAAGTTTCATTGTTGTTACATATTTATTATTAATATTTAAAAATGTAATTATTGCCAACAGCTGATCGCACAGAGATTATGCCCTGTTTACAACGTGCGACAATATCCCTATAGAATTAGTTAATAGTGCAACAGGCTAAATCTACGAAAATAATTGAATTGATTTTCACACCTTCTAAAATCGTTCATAAACAATTAAATTCAAGTAGCTCATACGGAAATTGTGACCCGTTTACAACGTGCGACAATATCCGTATAGAATCAGTTAATAGTACATTACGCTGAATAAACGAAAATAATTGTTTAAATAATGTGAACTCCATATTAAAACATTTATTAACAATTATTTTAAATAGCACATAGCTTGATTGTGGTTGAATATTTACTATTAATGTTTAAAAATGAAATGATTTTTAACAGTTGATCGCACGAAGATTATATCCCGTTTACAACGTGCGATAATACCCCTAGAGACTCAGTCCATAGTGCAACACGCTGAATATATGAAAATAATTGTTAAATTAATTTGCGCACCTTCTAAAAATATTCTTAAACAATGGTTTTTTGACATGTTTTTTTTATTGCAGAATGCATAATTTGCAGGCTGAAGGAAGTAGGTACTAGTATGGCTAGTATTTAAGTATATACTTATAGTACTTAACCCTGGACCAGCCAGACCCTGGCACAAAAATAATAAAAAATAACGTTAAAACAATAGTTATCTTTCAGTTTGAATGATAATCCGTCCAACTGCAATATAACACTTTTTTTATTCCCCCCCCCCCTCAACGAAAATCGGAAAAAATAGGAAAATATTAAAATACCGAAAAATGTATACTCCAGCTGGCGAAAATTGCATATACGTTAATGGATTCATTTTCATTTGCCCTAGCCAAATATAATATTTTTTTAATTTGCCTTACTGTAGAAATTAAAAAAAAAAACATAATAAAGAATACCAAAAAATCTATACACCAGCAGGCAAAAATTGCATATTTTGATATGAAAGCACGTAAATCGCCCCACCTGAATATAACAGTTTTTCTTTTTACTTTGACCATCCCAAAAATCACATTTTTTTAACTGACACACCCCTATCAAAAAAAAATTACAGGAAATGAACCGGACTGCATGCCAGATACCCGCCAAACGTTGCAGCCTGCATTAAACACTTCTAAAAGCCGACCATAGCCAAATTTTTTAACGTCACTTAATTTAAATTAAAGCTCAAGAACTGTTTTGTTATAAAATGTACTTTTAATTTGCCCCCTCCCCCCTCCTATTTAAAAAAAGAACTACAGAGGAAATAGCTGGCATGTATGCTAAGCAGCCGTCAGATGTTGCAGCCTACATTAAACGCTTATATAATGAAAGACGACCGCTGCCAAATTTTTTACCGTTGTGTAACTGAAATTGAAGCAGAATGGCTGTTTTTTTTTATCAAAAATGTTTTTGTAATTGGCCCCGCTATCAAAAAAGATTTACAGAGAAAAAGGCGGGCATGTATGCACGGCGCTGACAGACATTTCAGTCTGCATTAAACGCCTATGAAAGACGACTTTGGCTTACTTTTCTAGGCGATTATTGCAGGTTGTAATATCTGTCGGGCGTCGTGCATACATGCCTGCAATTCCCTTATTAGTTCTTTTTTTATATGAAGGGTCAAGTTATAAAAACATTTTGAAATCACAAAACAGCCTATTAGCTATAATTTAAGACCAATAACTTAAACAAATTTAACTAAGGTCGTCTTTTATATCCATTTAATACAGGCTGCATCATCTGTCGGGTACCTGACATGAAATCCCGTTCTTCCCCTGCAGTATTTTTTTGATAGGAGTGCCAATTAAAACGTGATTTTTGGATTGGTCAAAGTAAATGAAACGATTTATGTATTTAGCTTTGAAATGTGCAACTTTCGCCTGCTTGGATATAGATTTTGTACTATTAATTATCTGGTTTTTACGATTTCCATAGTGGGGCAAATTAAAAAAATATTATATTCAGATGAAGCAAATTAAAAAGAAGTGATTTACGCGTTCTTATGACGAAATATGCAACTTTCACCAGCTGGAATTTAAATTTTCCAATATTCTCTATAATCTAGTGTTTTTTGATTTCTATACTGAAGCAAATTAAAAAAACGTTATATTTAGGTAAGGCAAAGTAGAATGAGTTCATTAACGTATTTTAATATTCGCATACGCAATTTTCGCCAGCTAGGATATACATTTTTTGGTATTTTCATATTTTCATATTTTTTTCGATTTTTTTTTGGAGGAGGGGACAAAATAAAATAAGTGTTATATTGGGGTGGGACAAATTGAAAGACAACTATTGGCCAGTTTTATTATTTTTGTACCAGTGTTTAGTCAGTAAATATTAATAATTAATATTCAATAACAACTGAGTTACGTGCTAATTTAAATATTATAATTGTGTAATTTAAATAGTTGTGTATAAACGTTTATACAAGGTGTGCAAATTAATTTATCAATTATTTTCGTTTATCTAGCGTGTTACACTATAGACTAATTCCATGGGGATATTGTTGCACGTTGTAAACGGGTGTAATTTCCTTTTCATATACATATTACTATTGGGTTGTTCGATAATTAATGTCGCTTTTTTCTCATAGATGGCGTGAACTGCACATTTCATCTAGTAGCGGTTGCGTGGCGTATATTATTATATACTATTATAAAGGTTAGACTGTACACTATCTTCTGTCAAAAACTGAGCGTCATTAGTTAATAACAAGTTGGTTAAAAATTGTATAGTCCAGACTTGTCCCCCTGTGCCTACTTTTTGTTCGCGCCCCTGAAAGACTCACTTGAAGGAAAACGATTTAAAAGCAATGAAGAAGTCGAGGAGCACGTGCACAATTAGCTGACAACTCGTCCTAAAATTTTTTATGGACAAGCAATATTCAAGCTTCGAAAATGGTGGCAAAAGTGTGTAGACAACGCAGGAGACTACATTGAAAAGTGTTGATGATATGGCTTGTGTATAATATAATTCAATAAATGTATAAAAAAATTACCGTTTATATTTAATTTACCCTCGTAGCATAATTAAACATTCAAATTCCCGATGGAACGCACCATTATGGGTAGTGCGAAAAAAACGCAACACGTCCGGTATAATCAAATGGCGAATCGTTATAGATTATCAAAAATTGAACGGAATAACAATAGGAGACTCTTTCCCGATCACGAATATATCTAAAGTACTAAACCAATTAGGTAATTCAAAATATTTTACAACTCTTGATTTAGCCTCTGGCTTCTATCAAGTAAGAATGGATCCAGAAGATGCTAAGAAAACTGCTTTTTCAACGACGACAGAACATTACGAATTTAAGAAATTACCATTTGGGCTAAAAAATGCACTTACAACCATCTCACGACTTATGAATACAGCCTTAGCAGGCATACAAAGTATACGATGTACGAAGTGTGATCAAAAAGTAAGGTGACTTTTTGAATTTCGCGCGCTCTGTACACTCAAATTTCAAAAAATTTTTGTTTTGTTATGTTGGTACACTCGTCACGATCATATGTTCACAGTTTTGACTATATAACATGTGTTGTTTTTATGTGAAAGGCATAAAGGTTAGACTCGTGTTTGCGTGCTCGGCGATTTTTTGCTATTGAAAATAATGAAGTAAAAAGTTTGTATCAATTTTTGTGTAAAAAATGGTATGAAGTGCTTAAAAACTCTTAAAATGTTTACAGTGGCGTACAGTTAATCAACTCTGAGCAAAAAAAATGTTTATAAGTGATATAAGTTATTCCGAGAAGGCCGAGAAAATGTTAACGATGAACCTCGCTCCGGACGCCCCAGCGCGTCAAAAACCGACGAAAATGTTCAGAAAGTGAAAGAAATTGTGTTGAAAAATCGTCGAATTACGATTAGAGAAGTAACTGATGATCTTAACATATCGTTTGGCTCATGCCAATCGATTTTAACGGATGTTTTGGGTATGGCACGTGTGTCAGCGAAATTTGTTCCACACACGTCGTTACTAGTGAGTGGTTTTTTGGCCAAAAACAATATTACCATCGTGCCTCAGCCACCGTGTTCACCGGACTTAGTCCTCAGCGACTTTTTCCCCTTCTCGAAATTGAATAGGCCCATGAAAGGACGAAGATTTGCGACGATTGAGGAGATTGAGACTGCATCGCCGAAGGAGCTCAAGGCGAAACCCAAAAGTGCATTTCAGAAGTGTTTTGACGACTAGAAAAAGCGCTGGCACAAGTGCATTGTATCAGAGAAGAATTATTTTGAAGGGGATAACATAATTTTAGATGAATAAATGAGTAATTTTTATAAAAAATGAAAAGTCACCTTATTTTTTATCACACCTCGTATGCTTTATCTAGATGACATAATATGCTACGCCGGCGCTCTCGAAACTCACAACAGAACTCACAAGGGAACCACCCCAACCCGACCCCACCGATTTTAATAATTTTTAGATATGTTGTAATATTCAAAAAAATATTCGACACGTGTTTTTTTTATCGGCTGACATCCACTTTTGAAGAGTGAAATCCACCCCTAAAAACCACCTCGAAAAATCGTTTTTTTAACGGGTTACCCCCACTTGCGACTTTGAAAAAATCGATTTTTTGTTAATTGCATTTTTTTGAAGTATAAGTATCTGAGAATATGACCTGGAAATTTCAAGTCGATCCGAACAAAATTGACTGACATATGAGCGTTGAAAGAGAAGAATCTGTTGTGTAAACAACCGGCAATTAAAACTTTAAACGCGTTTTTCTCGAAATGACATTTCTGAAGTCGGTGACCAAGATTACTCGAACATTAATAAACCGATCTTCTTGAAATTTTGCAGGCTTATTTAATACATAAAAATGTAGTCTTTAATCGTTCGATTTTTTTCATTAAAATCGAACCATTAACTTTGACTGTCCGCCATTTTGTAAAAAATGAATATTTTTTCAAATCCTTCGATTAAAGACTAGCTTATACTTATATTTAACTAAATCTATCCACATTTTTTATTTCAAATAATCCACTTCGCCGCAATGTTGGTCACCGCAAACCGTATAAATAAAAACACTGTTTCATTGGCGGCCATTTGCCACTTAACAATGTAATATTTTGCAGTAAAAAAGATACTGAAAGTTCTTCAAGATGTATTCTTTAAGATGATATAATAATTGTTTAAAAAAGTTTTGTAGTTTTCTTTAAAAAAATTCATGAAAAAGGCCTTTTTTGTTGAGCTACAACTGGGGGTAACCCCTTAATATATCTCTGCATCTAATGAATATTTTTAAATAAAATTAACGCCGAAATATTTCTTATAACCACCACCATACCACAGCATGTTTATTAATTATTTTTTCTGTTATTAAATATATCCCATATCACAAGCGAACTATATTAGCTAACCAAGCTACTCCTAACCCCTAACCGTTCAAAATCCAAAAAACTACCCCTATCAAACCACAAGCAAGCTAATCCATCTTAACCTGGCCCCAGCGTACTTTTTGATGATTTCTTTTTTTTTAAATAAATATATCCTACGTAATAAGCAATTTATGACAGCAAACGATTGTACCCTTAACCCAATGAATCCCTAAAGAACACCCTTACCAATCCACGAGCAGGCTACCGCCCTGAACCCTGGCCACAGCGGCGTTTATCGCTCCTTTCTTCTTGAAATAATTGTCAAATCGAAATCTGGGATGAAAAAAGTCACGTCTAAAAATAAGTATCTAATGTAATACGTTGTCTTATTATTTTCAAATAAACTTTAATAAAAGTTATTCTTATAGAAGACTGTATTTTTGACTCATATGTAAATTAAAATGTATTATTTGACATAGTTTTCACAGTAATGATAATCTTCAAAGAAGTTCTTAAAACATAATGACTTTTTACACCAACCACATCGTATTATTGCAACATTCTTACATTCTTCTACTTCGCAGTTGATATAACAAGATTCTCCAAAACTAAAATCAACAGGATTATCAGTTTTATCTGGTTTTTGAGTAATATAGCCACTTTTATACCAGAAATATTTAAAAATATCCGTATATCTCGGTGAAGAAAACTGGTTATGTACCAGCGATTGTAATGTTATAATGTTATTTCTTACATGTAAATTCAAGTCATAATCCATCAGCATTACTTGATCTGAAAATTGCCTCACGAAGTTTTTTCAAACCCTAAAACCATATACATCAAGAGGTTGGATCTTTCCTGTCGTTCCAGTGAGAATTTTTTTAATGTTAACAATTTTATTCGTTGGGATCGTTTTCTCTATAACTCTATCACAATGTCCACTCCAAGAATCAAGTAAAAGAATAGATTGAGGACCAACATTTGGATAAAATACTTCTTTTAACCAAATTTTGAAGTGCTCTTAAATAAATAAAATGTTGCTATAGAATACTTTTTTATATTATTGAATTATTATACATAAAAATAATCTCACCTGTAGTTAGTTTTCCAGATTTTGATGCTTTCACATGCACATTATTTCATTTTATCAAAGTTGATTGTACTATAGGACCGAATTCACCAGTTTTTTCTTTTAATACTAAAAGAAGTGATGATAGAAGTTTCCCTGTAGCTGATATAGTTGGTTGAATTGTGTAACTGTGCGTTGCCGATGAAACTGACTGTACCAAACATTGCACTTGTTTTTCTCCTTCTATCGCTAATGTCCTTCCTAAATGCATTTCTAATTGGAAAACACTCTAATCTGAATCATTAATATTTGCTATTCCGATTCTTGGTATATACGATTCCACGTCAGCAACAAAAGCTTTAGCACTAGCTTGAAGCTCTGAAGCACCTTCTAATGTTTTTTTAGTAATAAATTTATTTATTTTTCTGTACACAATTCTATGAGCTTTTTTAAATTTTAATACCTAATTCGCAGAAGCTCGAATCTTACATCTTCTGAGCCGAGTTCTTTTTGTGCTTGTAACGCCCATTTACATATATTCTTGTCATGCACTATCGAACCAGCTTCAATAGCCGCTTTGAAATTGTCTAATGTATACTGGCAGATTCGGGCAATTTTGTCTCGATAAGTACCACCTTTATTTATTGTTTTGGCCCAACGTTTAAGTTGCCTTATTGATGAAACTTTTTTAAATCTATTACTTACAGTTTCTAATTTTAAATTTTTTCCCTTTTTTCCGCTTCTCCAATATTCTACGGCATTATCTTTCTATTCAAATAATACTTCTTCAACATCATTTGTACAATGATTCGTTGGTGCAAATTCTGGATCAGGCAAGTGATGTTGTATTTCATCTTCGACTATTTGAGCATCACTATCTTTATTTTCTTTATGAAAATCCAACGTTTCTTTAACAATCATGTCCACATCATTGAACTCGTGTGCTGCATCTATTAATATTTGTTTCAACTTCTCTGATAATTCAATTTCTTTGAAATTAATCTCACCGCTTGGTATTTGTAAGTTTTGAAAATATGCGAATAATAAATTCAATACGTTCAAAGCATTAAACTTCGTAATTAAATTTAAAATAAAAGCACTAAATAAATATTTTTCCGCAGTTATAAAGTATTAAAAAAAAAAAACCTAGTCTAATACATATTTTGTTTTAGAAATCAAAACATGTGATTAAAATTATACGTAAGAAGTGACATAAATACTTACGTAGTAATCAAAAAATTTTCTTCTTATTTTTATTTATAATATTCTTGTTCTAAAAAAATTTCATATAAAAATACAAGTAAATGTGTTTATATATCCAGCACAATAAATAATTCACTTTAGTTGAACTGTTATTATTTATTAAAAACAAGCCAGATGTTTTCCCCAATTATGTTTACACAAGAAATTATCTTCCTCGAAACATGGATTAGATAAAAATGCAGATAACGTATGCTTTGTAAACATTATAACTTTCTTAAAAGAGCAATGATGATAGTAGTAATCTAATCAAACTTTGTTATAAATTATTCTTTAAACGAAAAATAACAGAACAATACATTATATTATTACACTAAATTACAATAAATATAAAATTAAAACATTGAAATTTTAATACATAACACTCATTCCGTTTAAAAATGGTGAAGGATTGAAGACCCTTCTTGTAATTTACAATAATAGCAAACAATAAATTATTTTGAATATATATATATATATATTGTCACGGAGAACACTCCGTGCTCCGCGCCGCGTCATATTTAGCGTAATCGGAATAAAGGGGGACCGCGGAAAAGAAGTAACGCGACAGTCGCGGACGGGCAAAAACGGTACGCGACTAGAGATAGGCTAGTCGAGTACCGCATAGGAGAGGCTAGGCTAGGTAGCCAAGCCGTCTCCCGCCTTTTAGAGTAGTATAGTGTTCGCCGTCGGACAAGCTACGCGCTTTTTTTTTTCGCCTCACAAAGTTTTTCCGCGGCAACGAATAAAATCTCCGCCATTTTGGACGCGCCGATTACGCGTCTTCTTTTTCGGTTCTTTCTTCTTCGCGTTGAAGAAGAAAGTTATCGGGGTGTTTTTGGTGACTTGGTGAGCAGCGGCTGTGCAGGCAGCCAGGAAACCAACACCGGCCGACGGCACCGAGGCAGGTCACCGGCGACAGAGAGCGAGTCGACTTCGCCTCCGAGAGCAAGCCGGGTCGCCTTCCCCGCCATCATCAACGTGCGTCTTGCGAGCGCGGCTGGCCAGCCTAAGAGTAAGTCTGCTCAGACTTAAATTTCGCGCGTAAAACCGTTTCTTTTTGTTGCATTCGCGTAGGAGTAACCTCCGCCGGTTACTCCACGCTTTCATATTTTGTATTTTTTCGCGGTTCGTGCGAGTGAGAGAGCGCTATCTCTCTCACTCTCGTAGACAGGGCGAGAGAGTTGCGTTCTCTCTCGCACCTATAGAAGCTTAAGCGCGCGCGAGTGAGAGAGCGGTATCTCTCTCACTCTAGTGGTAGCAGTGCGGGAGAGTCGCTTTCTCTCTCGCACTTGCGGCGTATACGGCGCGCGCGCGAGTGGGAGACACCTTTATCTCCCACTCGAGTTAGATCGGCGCGAGAGAGTTGCGTTCTCTCTCGCACCCGCGTAGGGTTAGGCGCGCAAGAGTGGGAGAGCGCTTTCTCTCTCACTCCTACGGCGTAGTACGGGAGACCCGTTGTCTCTCTCGTACTCGCAGTAGAAGCGGCGCGCAAGAGCGGGAGAGCGTTCTCTCTCTCGCTCCAACGGGCTCCGTGCGGGAGAGTGTTCTTCTCTCTCGCACCCGTACGTTAGACGGCGCGCGCGAGTGAGAGAAACCTTTCTCTCTCACTCTCATAGGCGTAGTGCGAGAGGCATTCTTTCTCTCTCGCACTCGTGGAATACGCCGCGCGCGGGAGCCATCCTCGCGCACTATATCGCGTCTCACCGCCTGCGCTCCTCATACGCAGCGATTATAAATGATTTTACCGTCTTTTATTTTTCTTTTGTAATTATCTAGTATTGTCAATTAATTTATTATTTATTTTTCTGTTTTTTTTTATTAAATTATATTATTTATATTTTTAATTTGAATCTTTTTTTTTCCTTTTTTCTCCTATTTTTTTTCTGTGTTTTTTTGTTTTGTTTAGGGCGAGCTTGTCTCGCTCAAATTATTATATTTTATTTTTCTTTTATCATTTATAATTTTTTCCGTTACTTTCTTTTCATTTTTTTTTATTTCTGCGACGAGGAGCTTTCAGCTCTCCTCCCGAATACCGCCCTCTCCGAGATCAACTAGCCAGGTGAGGACGACGAACGAGCCGCGCAACGACGATTGCGCGGCGTTGCAACGGGTAAGTTGGGTCCGTAGGCCGGCTTCTCGAGCCTGGACCCAGGAGCAAAGTCGTCCAAGACTTTAGCTTCCTAAAAGGGGGCGCAAAGGGCAATTTCGCGCCTTTTGCGGATTGCGCGTCCCCCGAAGCGAATTGCTCCTGTGGCGGTTAATGTTTAAAACTGCCACCCCGTTACAATATATATATAAAATTCGAATGTTATTACAGAACTATTTTATGAAATGATTCCTCAATAATTTTGGAATTATTTTATAATTATTTTATGAATTGATTCTGAAAGAATCGAAAAGCGGACATAGCATTAATACAGAATTAATTCTAAAATAATTTTATTATATCATGAATTAATTCAGAATTAATTCATGTTGTGTGGGTACCCCTAACAATCCTGAAGCAGGCTCAATTTTTTAAATTTCGAATATATTTTTCAAAGTGACACCATAATTTATTGTTTGCTATTATTGTAAATTGAAAGAAGAGTCTTCAATTTCGTGAGGCAATTTTCAGATCAAGTAATGCTGATGGATTATGACTTAAATTTACATGTAACAAATAACATTATAACATTACAATCGCTGGTACATAACCAGTTTTCTTCACCGAGATATACGGATATTTTTAAATATTTCTGGTATAAAAGTGGCTATATTACTCAAAAACCAGATAAAACTGATAATCCTGTTGATTTTAGTTTTGGAGAATCTTGTTATATCAACTGCGAAGTAGAAGAATGTAAGAATGTTGCAATAATACGATGTGGTTGGTGTAAAAAGTCATTATGTTTTGAGAACTTCTTTGAAGATTATCATTACTGTGAAAACTATGTCAAATAATACATTTTAATTTACATATGAGTCAAAAATACAGTCTTCTATAAGAATAACTTTTATTAAAGTTTATTTGAAAATAATAAGACAACGTATTACATTAGATACTTATTTTTAGACGTGACTTTTTTCATCCCAGATTTCGATTTGACAATTATTTCAAGAAGAAAGGAGCGATAAACACTGGTGTGGTCAGGGTTGAGGGCGGTAGCCTGCTCGTGGGTTGGTAAGGGTGTTCTTTAGGGATTCATTGGGTTAAGGGTACAATGATTTGCTGTCATAAATTGCTTATTATGTAGGATATATTTATTTAAAAAAAAAAATCATCGAAAAACACGCTGGGGCCAGGTTAAGATGGATTAGATTGCTTGTGGTTTGATAGGGGTAGTTTTTTGGATTTTGAACGGTTAGGGGTTAGGAGTAGCTTGGTTAGCTAATATAGTTCGCTTGTGATATGGGATGTACACAGTATGTCGGAAAAGTTCCCGAACTTATTTCGTAGCGCTTGTACGAGTGGCGCCACCTCTTAGACGACACCGGTACTATGTTGCTACATCCCTCTGGAGTGTCTGACAATTTTTTCACCAGTATCCATTCATTAGTTTCCGAGATAGACGTGCTTGAGTGAACGTGTGTTTAGTACCCCGGTGCAAGCTCTACGATGGATGAGTAATTTAAACATCGTGGCGCAATTAAATTCTGCTATAAACTTGAAAAAACTTTCGCGGAAACGAAAAAAATGATCGATTCGGCTTACGGTGAAAGTGTAGTGTCGCGTACAACTGTTTACACATGGTTCAGTCGGTTCAATAAGGGTAGAGAGTCGTTAGAAGATGACGAGAGAAGCGGCCGGCCGTCAACAGCTGTTACCGACGAAAACGAGGCTCGCGTGCACGCGCTACTGAAGCAGGATTGCCACATGTCTCTCAGAATGTTGGCAGACGAACTGAACATAAGCAAGGATAGCGTCGCGTTGATTTTGAAAGAAAAAATGAACCGCAGGAAGGTCTGCTCTCGATTTGTTCCGCACTTTCTCACACCAGAGCAGAAAGAAACTCGCATCCAATGTTGTCAAGATTTTATCGAGACTTGCGACACCAATCCGGGCTTTCTAACCTCAATTGTGACTGGAGACGAGACTTAATGCTTTCAATACGATCCTTCTACGAAGCGCCAGTCATCCTCTTGGCTCAGTCCGGGCCGTGCGAGGCCTTAAAAAGTGCGCCAACAAAAATCACGGGTGAAGACGATGCTCATCGCTTACTTCGACTCCAAAGGCCTGATACACAAAGAATTTGTGCCCCCAAACACCACCGTGAATGCTGTGTATTACGTAGAGGTGTTAAAACGTCTGAAGCGCCGGATTAATCGCATCAGGCCCGAGTACAAGGAACCGGGATCGTGGAGTTTGCTGGATGACAATGCACCTGCTCATTCTTCGAACATTGTGAAGCGTTATCTCAAGGAAAATCAGATTCCACGCATCAATCACGCCCCATACTCGTCAGATCTGGCTCCAGCCAACTTTTTCCTATTTCCCAAGCTAAAAATGGCCTTGAAAGGACGATTTTTTAAAGATGTACCGAGCATTCAAGCGGCTTGCACCGAGCGTCTCACAGCGATAACTTCAGAGGAGTACCAGAGAGCCTTCGAATCACTTATGGAGCGCTCAAATGAGTGTATATCTAGGGAAGGGAACTATGTTGAAAGTTAACTGGAATAAATTTCTTTAGATGTAATTTTCAATTTTTTATTTCAAAAGTTCGGGAACTTTTCCGAGGTACTGTGTATTTAATAACAGAAAAAATAATTAATAAACATGCTGTGGCAGGGATTAGTTGGGTTAGCCTGCTTGTGGTTTGGTAGGAGAGGTTTTTTGGGGTTGGACGGGTTAGGGGTCAAGGGTCAGATTTCTGCGGACATAGCTCGCTTGTGATGTAGGATATATTTAGTTAAAATAATAGATAAACATGCTGTGGCCAAGGTTACTTGGGTTTACTTGCTTGTGATTTGATAGGGATGGTTTTTTGGGTTTTTGAGGTTAGGGGTTAGAGGTTAGGGGTAGCTTGGTTTTCTAATATATTTCGCTTATCATATGGTACATATAACAGAACAAATAATTAATAGACACACTGTGGCCAGGGTTAGGTGGGTTAGCCTGCTTGTGATTTGGTAGAGGTGGTTTTTAGGGGTAACACCCACAAAAAATTTTTTCTCAAAAAACCTCGTAATACGTTAATTTTAATTTCTTATTTTCTCATTATAAATGCAGTTTTTAACCCACTCGACCTTATTTAACAGATTCTGAATCGCAAAATAAGAAAAAAGTAGAACTTTGTCCCCTACAGAAAAAGGGGTTGCAACCCCTTGGTGTTAAAGTTATATCAGTAGAAGCGCTTACTTATAAGAAATATTTTGGCGTTGATTTTATTTAAAAATATTCATTAGATGCAGAGATATATTAAAAAAACGATTTTTTGAGGTGGTTTTCAGGGGTGGATTTCACCCTTTAAAAGTGGATGTCAGCCGATAAAAAAAAATACGTGTCGAATATTTTGAGTATTACAACATATCCAAAAATTATTAAAATCGGTGGGGTCGGGTTGGGGTGATTCCCTTGTCAGAGAAATTTTTCAAAAATTACACGAACATAACTTAAAATCACAATCAGACAAATCCGAATTCCTCAGACGCAAAATGATGTACTTAGGCAATAAAATTTTAGAAAAAGGTGTAGAGCGAGATCCAGATAAAGTAGAAGCAGTGAATAATTATAATCCAATCCTTAAATCTCAAAAACAAATAAAATAATAATAAGTCAATCCCTTAATCTTAACAAGAAATTCAAACTTTCTTAGGCCGCGCAGGATATTACAGGAGATTTATAGTGAATTAGCAAAATCACTAAACCGTTAACTAGTTTGCTGAAACAGGATGTTAAGTTCAATCGGAAAAACTTACAACAAGAAGCATTTAAAGCATTAAAAGCTTGACTAACAACCACACCAATTCTTCAATATCCCAATTTTAATATAAAATTGAAAATAGCCACCGACGCGAGTAACTATGCTATCGGCGACGTACTCTCTCAAATACACGATTCTCATGATCTTTCCATTGCATATGCAAGTAGAACTTTAAATCGAGCAGTTGAATTACTCGACCATTAAACGCGAATTGCTGACAATTTTTTGGGCAATAAAATATTTTCGACCTAATGTATATGGCAGAAGATTTAAAACATTATGCGATCACAAACCTTTGTTGTGGTTATTCACTCATTCAATGGCGTTTAAAAATAGAAGAATATGATATTATAGTAGAATATGAACTCAGAAAAGGAAATGCAAATGCCGATGCACTCAGTAGAATTTTACTAATAGATGTCAAAGATCTATCTGCAATTAGTTTAAACAGAATATATAATTGTAAGAAGGTATGTGAATTCTAAAGATATGTATATTAAACGGTGGAATGAGTGAGGGAAGGTTGGATAAATAAATCAACACAACTTATTTTGCGGGAAAAAGACGACTTGCCTCGGCGTTAGAACTCTCACAGAACAGAGAGAAAAGCCGAGACAAGCGAATAGTTTTATTCAAGACTCTAGAAAATTGTATAAAAGAAAAAGAGACTCTAAGATAGATAACAAAATAAACGCAATCGTAATTAATCGCAATTCGCCGCGAGGTACCTTTCGCACGCTGGAGAGCTCTCCTACCCTCACGGTCACCGGGAACGTGGACAGCGCGACGTAAAGTCCTGGCCACACGTAGGTGGGATGCACCTTCCTCGGTCGCAGGACGTTTGACGTCTCGAGGGAACCAATTCTGGACCACAGGCAGACCTTTTCAGCCCTGCCGCGTAGGTAGCAATCGCCGGATGGAGATCAGCACGTCGAGGAAGCTCGCACGTGGCCGACATCCCAGCACTCGATGAAAAACACACTTACTGCACGCTGCTCGCACCAAACACACACTCACACGACGCGACGCAAAGGTAATCGATGAATATTATACTATGCGCATCCCAGAATACTGATGCCATATCCTTGCCATCCGACTGTAGCGTCTTTTCACGCTTTGGATTCGGTTCATCGCGTGCAGCCCACTCAGCTGACTGTCGATTGGACTCTAGAACGTTGGGATGGAGCCATGTTTCATTGATTGTCACATATCGTCTGAAAAATTGGTCTTTATTACGGTTAAATATCGCTAAACATTGCTCCGAATCATCAACACGTTCCTTTCGATCGATTATGAGCTCGCGCGGCACTCACCTTGCACACAGCTTTCGCATGTCCAAATATTCATGCACGATATGTCCAACACGTTTCTTTCATATCTTGAGAGTCTCAGCTATTTCGATCAACTTCACTTTACGATAATTCAAAATTATTCTGTGAACTTTTTTGATGTTTTCATCGGTAACGGCCTCTTTCGGACGTCCCCTGCGTGCATTGTCTTCGACATTCATTTCGTCTCGTTTAAATTAAGTAAACTACTTCTCAATGGTTGATTTCCCTGGTGCAGAGTCCGAATAATGTTTATCAAACCAAGCCTTGGCTTCAACAGTATTTTTTCCACCATAAGCAATGCTTCATTGACACACGAAATTCTTTTTTATCCATTTTTTTTTCACAATAACAAAAGTTGCTTCACTCACAATGCTACATCTCATGAACCAATTGTCCGAAAGCTGTGGAATTTATACACGTATCGTTTGAAGGATGATACTAACTAAAAATCATATGGATTTAATTCTAGTAACGCCATCTATGTGTCAGCTTATGAACTTATCAGTCGATCTTTTAAGAGCAATACTCAGATATTTATTTAAAAATAGCGATATAGATGTAAATATTTATGTAAATATTAAATATACTCCAATAAATTAAATTGAAATCATCATTTACAAAAATCATTGCACAACAAGTGCAGGACATGCTGGATTCCATAGAACATATAAAAAATTAAAAGAAAATTATAAATGGGGAAATATGAAAAAAATATATATATAAATTCATAAAATCATGCGAATCTTGCCAAATAAATAAACTAGTCAGGAATAAGAATAAGAATTAGATGAAGATAACGACAACTTCCACCAAACCCTTTAAACGAATAGTTCTTGATATAGTAGATCCACTCACTATTACTGAATCTGGAAACTAATATATATTAACAATAAAAGTCGATTTTACTAAATTTACTCAAGCTTATGCACTGCGTGACTATACAACCGAAACAATAGCTTGAATATTTATAAAAAAATATCTCTGTATATTTGGAATACCCGGCAGCATATTAACTGAGGAGAATTTAATAGTGAACTTCTTAAAGATGTAGAAAAATTATTTAAAATTAAAAAAATACAAACTACTGCATATCATTTACAGATTAATGGAGCATTAGAACGTACGCATAAAACTTTAGCTGATTACTTAAAACATTTTATCAAGAAAGATCAAACTGATTGCGACAAATACCTAGACTTTTTCTCTTTCTCTTTAAATACAGCTACACATTCTTCTAGTTCTAATACTCTCAGAAATAAAGTATATTTAAAAATTGAACAATTTACAGAATCAAAAGAAATAAGCCTCCAATATAAAGGCCCATGTGAAATAATAAAGGTTGTTTCACCCTCTAATGCTCCAATAAAACAAAATTGTGAACAAATAGTAGTGCATGTAGATAAATTAAAACTCACACATTAAAAACCAAAAATAAATTAATATCCAATTTAAAGTGTTACATATTACTACCCATGGCTCAATCAGAAAATTTTAAAGATAATAAATTCGAATATTCACCTCGATTTATTATAATTATATTCAAAATCTTAAATTTTATGACAGCTCATGGAAAACAATCACATACTAGGTGGTTCAACATGAAGCCGGACTAACTAATAAAATACGGTTTTTTCGGTAAAATTCTTATCTAGTCTTCGACATTTTCCTTTTTTACCTTAATACACTTACCCCAGCAGTCTTTTAACATTCCGATACCTTTTTTAAAATAAGATTGATTGAGACCCTCAAAATACGCTTTTTATCTCCTGCTTGATCACCTCATTCGACAAAAATCTTTTACCCTGGAGCCATCTTTTCAGGTTTGGGAAGAGTTAATAATCACTGGGGGCCAGGTCAGCACAACAAGGTGAATAAGGAAGCAATTCAAAGTGTAGTTCAATAATTTTTGCCATTGTTTGCAATGATTTGTGAGCTGGTATATTGTTTTGCGAAAACAGAATTATTTTCCTCGCAAAATAAGGCCTTTTTTGCTTGATTACCTTACTTAATCAGCCCAATAATGAACAATAATACTCCCCTATTATTGTCTTTTCTTTTTCCAAAAAATCTATAAAAAATATTCCGTGTGCGTCCCAAAATACGGAGGCCATAAACTTTCTGGCCGATTTTTACGTTTTCAGTTGTTTGGGAGCGCTTTCACCAGCTTCTACCCATTCTTTTGATTGTTATTTGGACTCTGGTGTAAAGTAGTGGATCCAGGTTTCATCAACAGTTATTAACCAGCGAACAAAGTCTTTTGGATTATGCTCGAATAGCTCCAAACAATGCTTTGAATCACGAGCATGTTGTCGTTTTTGGTCAAAGGTGAGCAAACGCAGTACCCATCTTGCGGTTAGCTTTATTTCCAAATTTTTATGTAAAATGAAAATAATCGATCCAGATGATATACCTATGATCTTAGCTAACTCACGCACTTTAAATTTAGGATCATTAAGAACAATGTCATGATCTTTTTCAATCATTTGTTCAGTAGTAGCTGTTTTCTTTGATCCACTACCATGTTTGCTTCTTGTGCTCGAACGACCCTTTTTAAATTCAGCAAATTAAAAAAAAAAAGTTGTTTTCGACAGAGCTGATTTGCCATAATATTTACCAAGCTTTTCCTTCGTTTCTTTTGCATTATTTCTACGTAAAATATAATGTTTTATAAGTGCACAAAATTTAACGCTATCCATGTTTTAAGAAAATTCCGAAGTAGGCTACTTTCAATAATTGTAACTCTGTAAATAATTGACAGATCCATCTAAAACTTTCAATATAATTAAGACAGAAAACAACTTATCGAATGTACATATTATAATCGAGCTCAGTGCTGCCATCTGTTCGAGTTCAGCTGTATGTTGAACCACCTAGTATTTAAATTTTGAAAATATTGATGCTAAATCTCAATTAGTCAACTCAATGTATCAGACAACTCTAAATTATTGTGACGAAAACATAGTATATCGCGAATTACTCGCATGCAACTCTTTGGTGCAAATCTTAGAGAACTTAATCCCAGAAATGGAAAATAAAAAAACTTACTTAAAAGACCTCGTAGGTTATCACCGTGTTAAATACGGATGGTTCAATACCATAGGCTCCGTATTTAAGACTATCACGGGCAATCTCGGTAATATTGTAATGATGCCAAATTTTTTAATAAAACTATTAATAACATTGACAAGGATGAAAAAGAAACTGCTCAACTTTTAAAAACTCAAATTCAAGTTGTCCAAACAATGATATCAAATATTAATGAAATAATAACTAGTTTACATAAAACTGAAAACATTTTTAATAAAAATCTTAAAAAATTGGATAAATATACAAAATTCGTTGAAACTTGCGCTTTTAATTCACGCGTACAAAAGAACATACGCAAATATTTAACACTCTTAACATCAATATGCACTGAAGTTAATAATGAATTACTGTTTAATAAATGCTATTTTATTTGCAAAAACAAATACACTGTACAGTATATACAAATATTAGGTGCGCAACTAAGTTCCTGCTGTTTGTCCATAGTTGGCTCCAACTGTAAGTGCTTGTCGATTTTGACATTCAAAACATCATGAAGCAAGCTTAGACATATGGTAAACAAATCGCTTTAACACATAAACGATTTTGTTTTGGCATTATATACATTTGGTTGTGTGAAAATGTCTCATTTGAAGATCAAACATAACATCTCGACTTGACTTATTAAATATAAGTCTTCAAAATTTAGATATTGCAAGTCACAAATTAAAACGTTTATCCGATTTAACCGACAAAATTCTGCAACGTAAACAACAATATACTCAAATTAATTATTATTAGGTGGTTCAATATGCAGCTGGACTCGAACAGATGGCAGCACTGAGCTCGATAAAAATATGTACGTTCGATAAGTTGTTTTCTGTCTCAATTATATTGAAAGTTTCAGATAGATCTGTCAATTATTTATAGAGTTACAATTATTAAAAGCAGACTACTACGAAATTTTCTTAAAACATGGATAGCGTTTAATTTTATAACATTATTTTTATTTTTGTGGAAAAAATGCAAAAGAAACGAAGGAAAAGCTAGGTAAATATTATGGCGAATCAGCTTCGTCGAAAACAACTGTTTTTCATTAGTTCGCTGAATTTCAAAGGGGTCATTCGAGTACAAGAAGTAAACATGGTAGTGGACTAGAGAAAACGGCTACTACTGAACAAATGATTGAAAAAGTTCATGACATTGTTCTTGATGATCCTAAAGTGAAAGTGCATATGTGGGGTTATCAGGGTCGCGCTTGAAAACCTCAAGAAAAAGTCCATAGCATGACGGGGGTACTACAAGGAAATCTACATCGGTGCCAAGCAGCTTAGCTGCTATTACCGCAGATTGCGACGGAACGAAACGCAGACGTACTGATACTGAGCGAGCAGTAGCGGGACCTACACACTACTCACGGGTGGTTTTCAAATGCCTCAGGCGCTTCGGCTATCTGGGTGACGGGCGCGATGGCCCGTCGGGTACAAGCTTCCTCGTATGGAGAGGACTTCGTTTGAATTAGGGTCGGCACTATCACCTACGTTAGTGTCTACTTGTCCCCCAAACATCGCGGCAAGGGTCTTCAAGGAAAAGATAGGTTCACTGGAGGACGCCCTGAGAGATCTCTTAGGTGATCTCATCGTTGCGGGCGACCTTAACTCCAGAGCGATCGAGTGAGGTATGGCAGCAACAGACAAACAGGATAGACTGCTGCTGGAGATGGCCGCAAGGCTTGAACTGATAGTAGTAAACACCGGACGTACGCCGACATACCTTAGACCGGGGTTTGGGTACTCGATACCTGACGTAACGATGACGCCGGACAGTATCACATCGCGGATAAGTCGGTGGCGGGCGATCGAAGACTTTACGGCCAGCGATCACCAATATATCGTCTTCGAAATGTTAAGCAGTACCTCCACGCTACAAAACGTACAAAGGGAGGGTCTGCAACCAAAAAGGTTCAACCTCGCAAAACAGAACCATGACCATTTTAGGGAGGCGCTGTTTGAAGCAGTAGCGCCTTCCGAGGCCGCTCCAGAAGACCTTATGGAAGGCATGGTCACGAAGACTGACTGGATAGTAGAGAAAACTATGACACTGATTACGTGACTGTGTGAGGCTTCTATGCCTCGCAAACGAAACGTACCAGACAGAAGAAGTATGTACTGGTGGTCAGACGAAATCAGTCTCATCCGGAGAGACTGCATTGCGTGCCGTAGACGTTTACACCGCGCGCGTAAAAGGGGGAACTCTAACGTCGACGAATTATCGGTCGCATGTAATACAGCACGGAAGCGACTGACGCACGCCATCAAGGACAGTAAGAAACGGTGTTGGCGGAGATTGTGAAAGGAGGTTGACAGGGACCCCTGGGGACTAGGTTACAAAATCGTAACCCAGAAACTGGGTAGTTTTTGTCCACCCGAGCGCAAAGACAAAACTACCATGGACGCGATAGTGGGTGGTCTCTTCCCTACCTATCCGGTGACAGAGGAGCCCTCAGACTATCGCAACCTTGCTGTCCCGGAATTCAGCGAGGTGGAGCTACTCCAAGCTACGTCCTTGCTGAAATCCGGAAAAGCGCCTGGACCGAACTGTATTCCGGGGCAGATTCTCCGGCAGATCTCTATTGTACGTTCGAGACTTCTCTTGGACATGTACAATGCAAGCCTACGAACTGGGAGGTTTGAAGCGCGATGGAAGACGGCTCGATTGGTCCTTTTGTATAAAGGTAAAGGGAAACTCGAGACACCGTCGTCCTATAGGCCCCTGAGTCAACACAGCGGGCAAACTTTACGAGGCGTTGCTAAAACCACGGATAGCAGGCATTAAAACAGCCGCCGGAGGGCTGATCGATAATCAACATGGCTTTCGGAAGGGCCACTCGACGATACGCGAGATAAGGGAAGTGACCGAATCTTTCATACGGACGAGGCGGGTCTGCTACGGCGCGAGACCAGTAATACTGCTCGTGACCTTAGATGTAAAGAACGCCTTTAATTCCGCTGGATGAGGGAATATTCTGGAGGCTCGGCAGGCTTTTAGGATACCCTCCCCCCTCCCTATCTGCTGGCGAGAGATTACTTAGAAGACTGACGAATTATGCACGAAACCACTGAAAGACAGCCAAGTAGGCCGATCACTGCGGGCATCGCGCAGGGATCAATACTAGGACCTGACTTCTAGAAAGCGGTCTACAACGGTCTGCTGAGGTACGAAATGCCAAAGAACGCCTCATTCATCGCCTACGCCGATGTCGTGGCGGTAGTGATCGTTTAAAGTAATCCAGAATTAGCATAGCTGACGTTAAACCGGGTCATGTTACGGGTAGACGGATGGATGACGAGTCACGGACTGACAATAGCACTGAGAAAAACCTAACTGATCGTTCTCACCGAAAGAAGGACACAAACCATCATACCGATGACGGTGGGATCGGGGCAGACACAGACCAAAGGGAAGGTGAAATATCTGGGGGTAACTTTGGATACGAAGCTGACCTTTTGGCCGCATATACGGGAGATGGTACATAGGGCGGCGACGCGGGTCTCCGCGATCTCCCGCCTTATAGTGAACACTTATGGGCCGAAACCGGGGAAAAGACAGTTGCTTATGGCCACCACCCACTGGATCTTATTATACGGGACGGAAGTCTGGGCCGATGCGCTTGAGGTAAAAGAATACCGCAAGCGGCTGACGAACGTACACAGACAAGGGGCTTGACCAATCGCGTGCGTGTACAGGATGGTTTCAGCGGAGGCCGTCCTGGTGGTAGCGGGCGTAATAGCAATTGACCTGCTCGCTAGGGAACGGAAACGGACATACGAATGAAGTGCCGACGTAGGGAGGACAAACGCGGCAGTCAAGAAACGGGACAGAACAATGCGCGAATGGACCGACCGTTGGCTAACGGACGCCACTGCTACGCGGACGAGACGCTTGATAAGCTGCCTGGGATCGTGGACCGGACGAGAGTTTGGAGAGGTTAATTTTTACCTAACCCAATTTTTGACGGAGCACGGTTACTTTAGACAGTATTTATTTCGGTGTAACAGGATTAGGTCACCGGAATGTAAATACTGCGGGTACGAGTGCGACGACGCTGAGCACACGTTTTATGTGTGCCGACGATGGATCATAGACAGACTGTCACTTGAGACAAGAACGGGCAGCATCACACCCGAAAATACAGTGGCAAGGATGCTGCAAGTCGAGGACAGTTGGACAGCGATAGCTACCTTCGTCGAGACTGTAATCAGGGGTGAAAAAGCGGACGGGTGCCTGGAATAGTGGATGTTAGATAGCATGAGTCGGTGAGAGAATGCGAATAAAAGGATTGTATGAAAGGAATATTATACGGAGACAGGTTACAACGTAACGCGAAACAGACTGATGAATGGACAGAACCTGCAGCGGCGAAGCAATACGAAAGTAGATCCACGCTGCAGGTTGAACAGAAGGTGAATATTCCATCCGCGCATTGCAACGTCGGAATAGTGTTACAGTGCGTTAACTTCATGCAACATAACGCGTCTTTGCCTTTTCGAGCGTAAGCAGTCAAGCTTACGGGATCCGGATGGCGGAGAAGTGTTTCAGCCTCATTTTCCTTGGCTTTCCTGAGGGAAAGGTAGTGAACTGCGGAACTAAGCGTGCGTCTAGGCCAAAACTCAAGCCAGCTACGCCGCTCTGGAGGAGGACCTAATCATTGATTTATGAATAAAGGAAGTTAGCCGAAACTCAGGCTAACTCTACCTTTTTAGAAAATAACATACATATATATATATATATATATATATGTAAAATAGATGAAAGAAGAAAAAAGGTGGAGAAAAAAATAATGTGATTTACGATATAAGAATTACTTTAACTCACTTTTTATTTTAACATGAATCTAGGTGCTTGAATTCTCTCTCTCTCTCTTTCTCACGATCTGCTTGTGTGCGCGAGTCTAGCGAAAAACTTGGTAGTTTGATGAACGAGTGACGAGTCTTAATTAGATAGAGAAAGAAAAATCACGGCAAGTCCGGCAAGTCCAGTAAGTCCGATCTCCGCAAGTGGATCTTCCTTTTTTATACATTCGTACAGAGATGACTTTGTACCAATCCGATTGCTCGGAATTAGCGCGGGGTGGACGCTACTACTTTATATTGAAGGCGTTCCGTTTGAGTGGGAGGGCGAAAATTAGAGAGAGAGAGAGATGATCCTTTTTTGCATAATTTTCACAAATGTTCATTTCTTATTATTTATCATAAAAATACGTTAAATTAAATCACATGATCGTTTTTTATTTAAAATTTAGCGTATATTACGAAAAAGAACGAAGTTTTTCGTCACGTTTTAGGCAATTAATTTACACAAGGATAGTTAAATAAAGAATAATTATTAAATAAAAAGAAAGATGATCGCCACCAAGAATACGTGCGATATCCTTGGGTTAGCGAAGAAATTATTAATTATAAAACGGATGGAAGAAAAAGGAAATAATTGCAAAATATGTGACGTAGGCACCTCGTCGTAGCCGATTTAACTATGTGCACCCTGTGTGCCTTGTACAAAAATAATATTGTAATGAAACACTGCTTCAATCCCTCTCGCTCTCTCTCCCTCTCTCTCTCTAAATCGTTACTCAAGATTTTCGACAACTTGGCACCGGTGCGAAGCATATCGATTCGTGCAACTTTCAAACCTTGGGTGTCCAACGACATCCGTCTTCTCATTCAAGCAAAACGGGCAGAGTACCGCTGTGCCAAATTAACAGGTAAAACAATTGATCGCTTACTATTTACTTCATTAAGAGCGAAAGTAAGTAATAGCATCAGTGTAGCAAAAAATCGTTACATCGCGTCTATAGTCGATTCTTCATCCGACTCCAAAACTCTGTGGAATCAACTAAGAAATATGGGTGTTATCGCACAAAATACGGCATCACCGCTTTGCTACTTCACGTCGCAGACCCTAAACATGAATTATGCGTCCGTCTAGTGTTCGACAACTCCATTGCGATTTCTCGACATTTCCGACATATTGAGCAGCCCTTTGAACGCTAACCCATTAGATATATTTTCTTTTAAACCGATATCTGCAAATGATATCGATCAGGCCCTTGCTTACACTAAGAAAAACCGCACTAGAGCAGATGGCGTGGCACTAAATATGCTCAAGTTAGCCTACCCATCACTTCGTCCCTATTTAATCGGACTTCTTAATGGCTCAATCCAACATGGTATTTTTCCGGATAGCTGGAAATTGGCCACAATAACCTCTCTCTCCAAAATTCATCCTCCGAAATCACCGTCTGATACACGTCCCATTGCCCTACTGCCAGTAATGTCGAAACTACTGGAACGCATAATCTATGACAAATTGTCGAGTCGTTTCACTGCTCATCAAATGCTCGTGGTACACCAATCTGCTTTTCGAAAACATCACTCTACTCAGACTACCCTTCTAGGCTTTACGGAAGAAGTACGTCTAACGATTGATAGGTATGAAGTGACCCCACTTGTAATGTTCGACTTTTCCAAGGCATTTGACTTCGTCTCTCATAAACTTCTCCTCAAAAAGCTAAGGGCGCTTAACTGCTCCGACATCGTGATTAGATGGTTCGCCAGCTACTTATCAGGTAGGTGCCAAGCAGTGCGTGCTGAGAACGGTGTACTCTTCGACACTGTCAAAATCTTTACGGGAGTACCTCAGGGAAGTGTACTTGGTCCTCTTCTTTTTACAATCTTCATTAATGATCTTCCGCAGGTTCTTAAGTATTCAAAGCACAGTATATACGCCGATGACACACGTATTTACTTACACTGTCGCCCGTCCGAGCTTCATGTTTTCATGCGTAAGCTTAATGACGATGCCTTGGAGGTCTTTAACTGGGCTCGTAGAAACTCACTGAAACTGAATGCAGACAAAACAATTCATTATCTTTGGCAGCCAACCTTACATCTCAGCTATGGATCCCGATGCTCTTCCGCCAATCTTTATCGAAAATACTCCCATAAAATGTTCTAGCCAAGTATCTGACCTAGGCATTTGTCTCACCTCTACACTAAACTGGAATGCGCAAGTTAGGCAAATTGTATGTCGAGTTTGGCGTACACTTTACACCTTGAGATTCTACAGACATGCACTCTCTCGAAATCTGAGACAACGACTGGTTGAGGCACTAATCTTTCCCCATTTCGATTATGCATGTGTGGTTTTTAGCAGCCTAACTCAGGAGCAAAATGCAAAGCTTCAGCGTCTTCTGAATGCCTGCGTTCGTTTTGTATTCGGTTGTATCCCGTGGATGGCACCAGTGACACCGTATCGTATTTCGCTCGGTTGGTTATCAGCTGAAAACAGACGCTTACTTTTCGTCGCCTTGCTGGCGTTTAAAATTATTTCAACAGGTCAACCTATTTACCTAGCTAGGCTCTTTACACTGAGTTCGAGTATCTCAACCCGGCGGGTCTCAGCTCGTAGAATCCCACCGCCTTTGTTATTTGCTACGCCGCGTACAGAAACTGGCAAACTTTTTCTATATCACAGCGTTAAAAGTCATTAACCAGTTTGCAGCGAGACTACCTGCGTTTGATTCACATTCTTCACACGCCTTTAAATCGATACTACGTGAGCTCTTAATCTCTAAAGAGGTCGCACAGTGGCGTTTCCGCACTTCGCGTGATAGAAGCATGGTATTAAACCCGATTCCTCATGACATCAAACTCAATAGATTACTAAGTCAAGCGCGATGACTACTAGGCGGGTTGAAACTAGGTTGAAACTTGTTTTCAAACCTATACCTGTGACGTATTCAAATCTATTCAAATCTAACCTAATCTAGTCTTACTTGTAGCGAACTACGTTATAAATTAGATATTATTAATTATAAGTTACGCTTTGTTGTTGTTATTGTTATTGTCACTGCACTCATCGATACATGTATTTTATTTTCTTAGTACGAATGCTTTGGCATAACCGGTTATATAATACTATTACTATATTTTATTATATTATGTTCACAGCGTATTATATAGTTTACTAAAGCGAGTAATATTATATTATAATGCATTGTTTTCTATAACACTGTAAAAGTTTATATCTGTATTATTTCTTTTTCAGGGATGCATAGAATTATATCCCGTAGCCTCAATAAAAATTATTCTATTCTATTCTATTCTCTCTCGCTCTCTATGACGCAATATTATGCAGACCAGCTGTCCACGACCGTCCCTCCAGCCGACGGAGGCCTATCGCTGCCCCAGGGCAGGGAAGTGGTAATTCCTCGCCACCCTCACCGCGAGCCCGCTAACACACACTTTCGCTCTCTCTCTTTCCCGCTATTTCACGCAAATAAGTGAGGACACTTACCGTTGTTGTTCACGAGGCTCGTCCGCAGGCCGTTGAACTCCCGGCGGCTTCATTCTGCGCCGCTGCACCTGGCTCCTGCTGCTCTCCCTCCGGAGAAGGGCTGCCAGACCTCGATGTGAGCTCGCCTGAACGCTGTCTGCCTCCGCCTCACCCTCGGCTTTAGATGTCACGGTGGCAACCTCCAGTCGCCTACCGCTGACACTTGATCTCCTCGTCCCCCGGCTCTCTGCTACGCTGCGCTTCTTTGTCGTCGCTCTTCTTCCTCGCACTGCACCCTCGACTTCTTCTTCACTCTCTCTCTCTCTCTCTCTCTCTCTCGCACACCTTTTCCACTGACTTCACTCACTCACGACGCTCGCTCTCCTCTCTGTGACAAATAAAATTCCTTAACTTCGGCGAGAAGCGCGATAACTACTTACTCCACGAGAGCGCTCGGCTAGACTAACTGTTGCGCTCGCTCTTCTCTCCTCTTCCCTCGCGACTTCCTAATTCCTCGCCGATCGTTGCCACAAGTTCGAAAATCGTGTGATTTTCGAACGTTGTCGGCTTTCCGAAAAGTCCTTCTAAACGGGTTTTCCCCAACCGGCAACCCGGCGACAGTCGAGCAAGAATGTGAACATTACATTCTTCGTTGACGACCAATGACGGACTCTTCGTCACAAATAATAGTTTAAATAATTATTCTTTAGAAATTACAATTTTCAATTTATTCGTAGGTTACCGCTATGAACTGTCGTCAACTTTTGGTAAAACTAAGAGTTATTTAATTAACTTTTATTAAGGTTTTTGAGTTGCTAAGTTACTTCAATTAAATTAATTAAGAAATTTAGAATAATTAGCCATTGCGCATTAACAATTATTATTATAAGTTGAAATTAAGACATTGCAAAATGTAATTAATAGTATGGTAATGATTAATGCAACTATTCTTATAAAATTTTGTTTATAAAATTAATGTAACATATTGCAAAAAGAAATAAAATAATCAGAAATAATTAATAGGTAAATAGTTATAATAAATTAGAATATCTAGTGCTATAATTTGTCCTCGCAAAGAAAGATAAGTACTGCCGTAGAATTAAAGTTACTTGGATATAAAATAAATATAGGTGAGAATATTTTAGCGTTAATTATTAATATACATAATTTTAACGAATTGAGTTGATAATTGTAACTATCGTTGGAGGAAAAAGTTACAAAGTAAAATTAATATCGCAAAACTAATAAGAAAATATGGTTAATATAGGTACGGCATTACTGTTATTAATAATCTTGGTATAATCGCAGGCTTTTTGATATTATTTTTAATTGATTATTAAATTCGTGTAAAGAAATTTTTCGAAGAGTGTACTGTAAAAATAATACTCGGCGTTTGGCGTGAGAACGGAAACGCTGTGATTTTGCGACGTCTCAAATCGCGGCGAAGACGCTCATTTTCCTATGTCTTAGTGAAAAAAAGCTACCTTGCAAAAATGTGAATTACAGATATTAATAACGTTCACAGCACCGTCGGTAACTGGAGGTAATCTTTAGACTGGGGGGGTTCCTTCTTATCATCTGAAATTCATATCGGCCGACTTATCGATCCAGCTATTTTGAAAAAACAAAAGAAAGAATCTTATTCTAAGAGCGAAAAAGAACATGGTCAGGCCTTTTGCTATTTTTAAGTTGTTATGAGATTTACAATAGTGAAACATTATCGCAGTAATTACTGTAAAATTCTTCTTGTAATAATATATTTATTAAACAAAAAGGAAGGACAATTGCGTTATTTGAAATAAAACATAATTAAATTAAGCTTAACGATTGCGGCTATTTCTATGTAAATAATACATGTATTCTAAGAAACTCGCAACCTCTTGGCCCACGCTTAGGCTAGGTTTCACAACGATTTGGGTCGGCGGAGGGTGCGTCAAGTGGGTTGTGGAGGGAGGCTTTATCGTGGTGGAGCTCTTGAGTGTGGATCAACATGACCGATGCGTATTTTCTCTTTTTTTTTTGAATGGCGACCAAGAGCTGGAAAGGCATGGAGGAAACTTATCGGCTGATACACAAAAAAACGGAGGTCGTATACCGACGTTACAGCATCATATGTCTACGGTTTTCCAACTGATATATGCTGGCGTATGGCGGGTTAGACGTTCCCCGTGGTTAACAATGCTCTCGCCACGGATGTACCCGAGCAATTGAGTCCATCCGAGGCCAGAGCTGATGCGACTACAAAACCGTCACACCAGTGGGTTCCTCAGCTTCTACAGGTCGACAAAAGGGTCCTCACTGATAGCTTGGTTTAGGCAGATTTCCCGTTTTTTATCACTAGAAAAAAAAAAATTAAAGTGCGTGAGTTAGCTAGGATCACAGGCATATCATCTGGATCGATTATTTTTATTTTACATAAAAATTTGGAAATGCAAAAGCTAACCACAAGATGGGTACCACGTCTACTCACCCTTGACCAAAAACGACAACGTGCTCATGATTCAAAGCATTGTTTAGAGCTATTCGAGCATAATCCAAAAGACTTTGTTCACCGGTAATGTTGATGAAACCTGGATCCACCACTTCATACCAGAGACCAAACAACAATCAAAAGAATGGGTAGAAGCTGGTGGAAGCGCTCCCAAACAACCGAAGACCCAAAAATCGGCCAGAAAGGTTATGGCCTTCGTATTTTGGGACGCACACGGAATATTTTTTATAGATTTTTTGGAAAAAGGAAAGACAATAACAGGGGAGTATTATTGTTCATTATTGGGCCGATTAAGTGAGGAAATCAAGCAAAGAAGGCCTCATTTTGCGAGGAAAATAATTCTGTTTTTGCAAAACAATACAGCAGCTCACAAATGATTGCAAACAATGGCAAAAATTAATGAACTACACTTCGAATGGCTTCCACATCCGCCTTATTCTGCTAATCTGGCCCCCCAGTGATTATTAACTCTTCCCAAACCAGAAAAGATGGCTCCAGGGTAAAAGATTTTTGACAAATGAGGAGGTCAATCAGGAGATAATAGCGTATTCTGAGGGTCTCGAACAACCTTATTTTAAACAAGGTATCGAAACGTTAAGAGACCACTGGGGTAAGTGTATCAAGGTAAAAAAGGAATATGTTGAAGACTAGACAACAATTTTTTCAAAAAGAACGCATTTTCTTAGTTAGTCCGGCTTTATGTGGAACCACTTAGTATACGTATTTTATGAACATAATTAGTTTTATAGTGATCGTTTGTATAATCAGGATAATATATAAAAGTTGGAACCGACTCAAAAATCGTTACACACATTCACATGATGATGAATTTTGCTGCAATAAAATTATAAATTGTCTCAGTTTTGTTATTAGTAAAAAGAAGAAAATTCCGAAAGAGACAAACCCAATAAATGTCACTTTTAAGAAGGATGAACCTTAGTTAATTAATGTAACCTTAAATGAAATAATAGAATAAGAAGAAGAAAAAAATTAATTTGTAAGGCAAACTCAATCGCGAAGTAAATGTAACCACGTTCATAAAGACAATCTCTAAAAAAACATTCAATTATTTTATCGCTGTATCTTCAATCTTAGAAGGGAGGTGTAATGTCCTTCTCATATACACATTAATATTCGTTCATATATATGTACGAGGTCTGGCTATTAAATAACGAGACTGCGCGCCTAGAGGGCGCCGTTGAGGGGTGGGGAAAAAACGAGTAGTGCGTTGGGTATCTAGATATCTTGTCTATGCACGTACCAAAACACGTTCTCGTCACTATTATTGTATTTGTGCAGTAGCGGTTTGAAACGAACGTGTTTTTTTCTCGTGCCGAAAACCATGTGTGACGAAAAACAGGAGCAACGTATCAATCTCAAATTTCTCGTTAAATTGAAAAAAACTCCGACTGAGTGCTGTAAATTGTTGCAAGAGGCCTATGGGGACAATTCTCTATCTCGTGCGCGTGTTTTTGAGTGGTGTAAGCGCTTCAGTGAGGGCCGAGTGAGCACTGAAGATGACCAACGCCCAGGTCGCCCTGTCACTGTTTCAACTCCGGAAACAGTGACCAAAATCAACCAAATTGTGCGTGGAGATCGTCGAATGAGCATCCGGATGATTGCCGAGGCTGTAAACGCCGATAAAGAAACGGTTAGACAAATTTTACACGAGGAATTACACATGACAAAAGTCTGTGCGAAGTTGGTGCCAAAAAACCTGACTCCTGACCAAAAGCTCTTGCGTCAACAGGTCAGCTCAGATTTTCTTGAAAGGTTAAAAAAAGATTCCGGACTGATGAAAAACATTATTACTTGCGACGAAACGTGGATTTTTTAATACGATGTTGAAACAAAGCGGCAATCGATGCATTGGAAGACGCCCGAATCGCCCAGAATCAAAGAAACAAGGATGTCCAAATCAAAATTCAAGGCAATGTTGATCGTTTTTTTCGACATTAACGGTATCGTGATGACTGAATGGGTTCCAGAGGGTCAGACTGTCAACCAGACTTACTATTTGTCAGTTTTGGCAAAACTGCGAGAACAAGTTCGTAAGAAACGGCCCGAGTTGTGGAAGAACAACTCGTGGATTTTGCACCAGGACAATGCACCTGCCCATAACGCGCTATCTGTTAAGTAGTATTTGGCCGGTAAGCACGCTCCAGTGCTCGAACACGCGCCGTACTCGCCAGATTCGGCACCGTGCGACTTTTTTTTGTTTCCGAAGATAAAATCTGCTTTGAAAGAGACCCGATTTGAGTCGATGGAAGCGGTAAAGCAAAAAACGGCAGAGCTCCTAAAGGCCCTCACTAAAGAAGACTTCCAGCACTGCTTCGATCAATGGAAAAAACGTATGGAAAGGTGTGTGGCGAGGGAAGGGGAGTATATTGAAGGGGAGCATTCGAATGTAGAATAATTTTTATAATAAAACTCTTTTTCGTAACCAGTCTCGTTATTTAATAGCCAGACCTCGTATATTTATATATATCGATGTTCAATTACGCATTATTCTATTCTTCATTTATGTATCGCTAGAACATAGATATTTTTGCTTACCATTATCATATTTAACTTTAGTATAATTTTCCTCACAAATAAGAATAACGAGACAAACCAATAGCAAGGCGAAAAAGCGCTTACTGTCATTTTAGCAATTATTCCATTTTGAAACATTAAGGGGTTACCCCCACTTGTAGCTCAACAAAAAGGCCTTTTTTCATGAATTTTTTTAAAGAAAACTACAAAACTTTTTTAAACGATTATTATATCATCTTAAAGAATATATCTTGAAGAACTTTCAGTAATTTTTTTATTGCAAAATATTACATTGTTAAGTGGCAAATGGCCGCCAATGAAATAGTGTTTTTATTTATACGGTTTGTGGTGACCAACATTGCGGCAAAGTGGATCATCTGAAACAAAAAATGTGGATAGATTTAGTTAAATATAAGTATAAACTAGTCTTTAATCGAAGGATTAAAAAAAATATTCATTTTTCACAAAATGGCGGACAGTCAAAGTTAATGGTTCGATTTTAACGAAAAAATCGAACGATTAAAGACTACATTTTCATGTATTAAATAAGCCTGCAAAATTTCAAGAAGATCGGTTTATTAGTGTTCGAGTAATCTTGGTCACCGACTTCAGAAATGCCATTTCGAGAAAAACGCGTTTAAAGTTTTAATTTCAGTTTATTCTTTCAGTTAATTCTTCTCTTTCAACGCTCATATCTCAGTCAATTTTGTTCGGATCGACTTGAAATTTTCAGGTCATATTCTCAGATACTTATACTTCAAAATAATGCAATTAACAAAAAATCGATTTTTTCAAAGTCGCAAGTGGGGGTAACCCCTTAATAATTAATTTTTAATAACAATTGGACTATTTGATAATTGAAATAATTGTTTATAAACTTTTTCGGCGGTGTGAAAATTAATTTAACAATTATTTTCGTATTATAATGTGTGTTTTGATATTGAAAAATTAGAATGTTATACTTATTGCGCATTTCACCGCAACCTAGCAGGTAGACATACTTTTGTACTCATGCGCATTTTACAATTTTGGCTAAATTTTTTTTTACGCTATTTTATTAAAAGTAATTAGCAATTTATGAGATTTAGTGTATGTGTGTATGCAAATTAAATTGATAAATAATAAATGATTTAACGTGGAGTGAGAATTAGAAGACGTGATTTGGCCATAGAGATAATATACATAGAGTGAGCGAACGAGCTATAATCCTGTCTTAGCCAAAGAAAGGAAAAGAAGATCGGAGGCCCCTTTTTCTTTCTCTGTCTACTCGTTCCTGATTGGTGCTACAATTATGGGCGGAACAATGATGAAGCATAGAGAGGGAAATTAAAACAATAAACTTCCGAGGGGTGTAACTTATATATTACAATTTGTATTTATATTTAGACTTTTTACAATAGCTCAACCGGTAGAGGCATGAGGTTAAAATATCCTAAATAAGTAGTTTGGTTCAAATCCTAATTGTAATTTTCTTTTCCGTTTGAAATATTTTTTTATACGTTTTGTTATTATAGTTACATCCATAAAATAGTATGTTAGAAAGAAATAAAAGAAATTTTATTTAATTTTTTTTTTAATTTCCACCTTTATTATCTTGTATTGTAATAGCGAAAATTTGAAAGAAATATTGTAAAATTTTTTTCGAACAACTATATAGAATTATGTAGAAGCCTCCGCAATTCAAAATTAAAATATATTTGGTATTTTTTTAATTTCAGACAAAAATAATATTAAATTTTTTGTGCTAAAATCCGTATAAATTTACAACAGGATAAGCAAAATTAATTTAAAAAATGAGTGACTAAAATTTTTAATGTCTTACTTTATCATTATTTAAAATCTCCTTTTTAATTTAAAATTTAATATTAAAGATTTAATATAAATTAAATATCAGAGAAAATAATGTTCAGAACAAAACATATTGAAAATTTGATAGGGATACTAAATGAATAGATTTTAATGTAAGAAAATTAATTTATTTAACATAATACTATTTTTAACATTTTTCAGAATTACATCTTTGTAAATTTTTCAACGCCTATATAATAAAAAAAATACATTTGTTTTACAATATAATCAGTCCATTTTAAAAATAATCAACTTATTATAATGTAATTAACCAGTTCTTTTTTATACCTACTTAATAAACTTAATGCAACTAAATAAATAGATTTTACCCTTAGAAAGTTGATTTATTCAACTTTATACTATTTTTAACATGTTTAAGTCATATCTTGATAAATTTTTAATGTAATAGTTTTAACATTATTGCAATATCTATAGATAATAACATGTAGATAATAAAAAAATACATTTTCTTTTAATCAGTCTTTTATAGCTTCCATCCATGCCTTTTTAACACCGTGATTGGCTGGAAATCTATAAAATGAATATAATTAAAATACAAAAGCTTGAAAAACTTCTTTTAATTAAATAATAATGTTATTTCATTAGAAATAAAGGCTCTCTTGATCGAAAAACTAACCTCAAAATTCAATGTTTTACAAATTTATCTGTAGATGTAATATTAAACTTACCTGTGAAATTTCCGAGTATTGTCGTAAGCAATACGCTTTTTCTTGCATAAAATGCAATATATTGTCATTTTCGTTTATTTTTTGTGTTTCTCTATGCTCAAAATAAATAGATATATGTATTATACATAAGCTGATTGCAGAATGATCTTTGAAGCTCGCGGGATTTTCCCCCCTCACAGCAGTGCTAGTAGTCAATAACCAACCAAAAGCGAGTAGACAGAGAGAAAAAAGGGGCCTCCGATTCTCTTTCTTTTTCTTTGAGTAAGGCATTTCCACTTATACGAGCTCCCATACCTCGCGCACTCTATGTATATTATCGCTATGGATTTGGCATGGTTTTTTATTTCAAAATTCACAATTTGCAGACTAGTGTGTAATAGGTGCTCGAGCTCGTATCTTTTGCATTCACTCATAAGCGCTGAGGCATGCCATGAGAAGTTTTACATTAAATAATTTAAAAAAAAAGCAAAATTAGCTAAGTCTTTAAAAATTACAAATTTAAATTGCTCACCGTTTTTAGGTTGAAGTAAATTAAACATGTTCAAGATAAAAATTTTGATTACTTGTTAAATATTAACTTTTTTATACTAAAAGAAATACAAATCAACTACTCACAACGTAATTTATTTTGCTTAGGTATTAAATAAAAGATTATAAATTATTTTATGTAAAAATATATATTGTTGAAAGGTAAAACTTGTGACTTTCATAACCTTTTGAACAAGCTTGAAACGCGCTATTTTTTAATGGATAAATAATTTACTTTTATTTAAATTAATAGCAAACAATGTAAGAAAATTATCAAATACAATTCATTTCATTGTACTATCATTGTTTATTATTAATAAAGCGAGAATATTATAAATATATTAAGACCTTGAATAAGTTCTCGCTGTTTCTTTTACCAAATAGAAGCCTTATTCAAAATATAAGGTACAAAAAGATTTTACTAAAAGTATTGCCCATCACTAGACATCACTTTCTCCCATCTTTTTGGCAGTATATGAATTCCGCATCGGAAAAACGATATGTCTTTTGAGGCTATCCAAGAATCGATTCATTCTTTAGTATCTTCGTAAGAATGGAAGCGCTGCTCAGCCAGACCTTGTGCCATTGAACGGGGTTCAACCCGTTAAAAATGGGTTTAGCCTTGTCCTTGACTTTGAAGAAAGGTGGAGATATGTACCTAGCCAGTTAAGGGGTTACCCCCACTTGCGACTTTGAAAAAATCGATTTTTTGTTAATTGCATTTTTTTGAAGTATAAGTATCTGAGAATATGACCTGGAAATTTCAAGTCGATCCGAACAAAATTGACTGAGATATGAGCGTTGAAAGAGAAGAATCCGTTGTGTAAACAACCGGCTAGTCTGACACCTGGCACGCTCGACCCTCTCGACGGTTTCAGTCGATTGTTCGATGACAATGGTCGTATACCTGGCATTTACAACGTTTATATAATAGACTGGAATTTGTAGAAACGAATTTTCGTTGCCTTTTATCGTTTAAATTCGTCAGTGTAGCTTGAAAGTTCAACTATATGAGACGTATTTATTTCCGCCGTTCACAATATTATAAGCGCAGTTTTTATTTATTTTACATTTAAAAATAGATCGAAAAAAAGGTTCGCGAGAAACAAGAAGCAGTGAAAATTTACGGAAATCTCGACCAAAAAAAAGGAAGGGTATTTTTAACCCGAACCTGGCCGAATCGGAAACTGAAACTTTCAGCACGTCTGCGAAGAAACTGAAAGATAATATTGATATGACTGTGAATCAAAGCCCGAATATTGAATATCGCATTTTAAACTTTTGTATTGTGTTTGCCGCAATTTCAAGTTTAGTGAAGTGCAAAACGTGTAATGGAAATATTAAATTTGAAACTGCAAATGCAAGAGGACTAGGCTTCAAAGTCGTTGTGAAATGTGACTCATGTGCAGATAATTTGATACCATCTTCTCCTTTTGTAGCACATTCGTATGAAATAAATTGTCGATTTATATTCACTATGAGAGTTCTTGGCATAGGATTGGCTGGAGCACAAACATTTTGCGGACTTATGGACATGCCAAGGTTTCTTACCGAGAATACATATTCAATAATTTTAAAAAGTATTTATGAGTCTGTGTAAACATGTGCAGATGTAATATTTGAAAAAGCCATACGAGAAGAAATTGAAAATACACCTAATGCAGCAGAAGATGCAACTTCTAAATTAACAGTTGCCGGAGATGGATCCTGGAGGAAACGAGGATATTCGTCGTTGTTCGGAGTTACATCAGTCATAGGCTACTACAGTGGAAAAGTACTTGATCTCGTGGTAAAAAGTGCGTATTGTAAAATGTGTGAATCGTGGAAACATAAACTAAATGATGCGGAATACGAACAATGGTACGAAACACACGAAGATAACTGCAGTGCAAATCACGAAGGCTCCTCGGGAAAAATGGAGGTGGACTCTATTATCGAAGTCTTCAAGCGTTCAATAGCAAAATATAATGTCCTGTACCGTTACTATATTGGAGACGGAGATTCGAAGACGTACACTGGGCTATTAAAGTCTCATCCTTATGACGACGTAGAAGTTATAAAAAAAGAATGCATCGGACATGTCCAAAAGCGTATGGGATCCCGTCTTCGTAATTTAGTAAAAAAAAACAGAAAGCTTGGTGGTAAAGGACAGCTGACAGGAAAATTTATTGACAAGCTTACTGTGTACTATGAACTTGCTATTCGACGCCATTCTGCTTCTGTTCACGATATGCATGAGGCAATATGGGCGACCTTCGATCATTACAGTTCAACCGATGCAAAACCACACCATGAGAGATGTCCAACCGGTGAAGAATCGTGGTGTTCATATCAACGAGCTCAGGCGAGAAACGAGGCTTTCCAACACGATTACAGACCACTTCCATCAAATGTATTGGATGCCATCAGACCTATATACGACGATCTGAGTAAAGAAACTTTACTCGAAAGATGCGTCGGTGGCTTCAATCAAAATAACAACGTAAGCTTCAATCAACTTATTTGGAAAATCAGCCCAAAAATCGTCTCGAGTGGAGCAATCGTTGTAAATTTAGCAGCTTATATTGCTGTTGGACTATTCAACGAAGGTTCAAAATCATTATTATTTTATTTAAACTCAATCGGAGTGAGCTGTGGACACAACGCGCACGAATATGCTGATAAAATGGACGAAGCACGGATTGCACTGGCAGAGAGACGTGCGGCCGAGAGCACTCGTGAAGGAAGAATGTTACGAAGGCAACACCAAATTACCGTCTTGCAAGCGGCATCGTCGGCGGAAGAACTTCTGTATGGACCCGGAATAGATGACTCTATGTAAGTTTATAAAAAAAATTATTTTCTTCGTGTAAACTGAAATTAAAACTTTAAACGCGTTTTTCTCGAAATGGCATTTCTGAAGTCGGTGACCAAGATTACTCGAACACTAATAAACCGATCTTCTTGAAATTTTGCAGGCTTATTTAATACATGAAAATGTAGTCTTTAATCGTTCGATTTTTTCGTTAAAATCGAACCATTAACTTTGACTGTCCGCCATTTTGTGAAAAATGAATATTTTTTTAAATCCTTCGATTAAAGACTAGTTTATACTTATATTTAACTAAATCTATCCACATTTTTTGTTTCAGATGATCCACTTCGCCGCAATGTTGGTCACCACAAACCGTATAAATAAAAACACTATTTCATTGGCGGCCATTTGCCACTTAACAATGTAATATTTTGCAATAAAAAAATTACTGAAAGTTCTTCAAGATATATTCTTTAAGATGATATAATAATCGTTTGAAAAAGTTTTGTAGTTTTCTTTAAAAAAATTCATGAAAAAGGCCTTTTTGTTGAACTAAAAGTGGGGGTAACCCCTTAAGGTGAGGAAATATCATACCCAACCAGTTAAGGCAAGGAGAAAACAGAAAAAAGAATTTCTTCAAAAAGAAATTTCAAAAATGATCAAGAACATATTTGAACGTGAAATTTTCTGCTCTATTCATTTCCAGTGTCAAAAATAGGGGTTCCAATTTAAAAAAATCATTTTGATCTTCAAATGACCTTGAAAGTCCGATTTAAGGTCCAAGCCAAGGTAACCGCTGGATAATCAAGAAAATTTCTTAAAAAATTTGTATTAAAAGTTTTTCTCCAGGACTATTATTTTTTAAGTTATTCAGCCGTACTGAGACTTTTTGAACACGCTGTATAATTACAGCGGAAAAAATGGTTTTCGCATTGTTTCATAAAGTCAGAACCTATGAAAATATGAATACTATATATACTTTTAACGATTGCAGAAAAAAATGCTCTAATTTGTTTATAGGCTAAAAGAAAGCTTTAATTAAAATATTAATTAATTAAAAAAAATTATTTCCAAGAAAAAATTAGCATATTTTAAGCCAACTTTCAATTAAAGACGTTATATATTAAAAAAAAATCTCTACTGATAGCATACATTGTAATGTCAATAGCTCAGGCAAAAAACGACTGAGCTAAGTGTAATTAAAAATTATAATTAAATAATTTAAACAGTGTAGAAAATTTCAGAACTACAGTGGAGAAGATGGTCGTCACATGGTTTTGTAGAATCAAAGCTCGCAAAAATATGAATACTGTACGTACTTCTAACTTAAGAAAATTCTCTAAAATGTTTATAGACTAAGAGAATGACTTTAATTAGAATATTCATTAATTGAAAAAATTATTTTCCACAAAAAATAGCATATTTTAAGCAGACTTCGTTTCAATATTTGAAACCTCATGTAAATTAGTCTTTGTGTATATAAAAAGAAAATAAAGCCGACGCGGGGTATCCAAGAAACGTGAAACATACTACTATGATTAAAAAATAAGATCAATTTTTTTTTTTTCAAATTCTTTATTTACTCTTTTAAACCTAAGATTCATATTTTAAGTTGCCTTCAAAGTATTCTCCACCCGTCACAATACACTTATGCCAACAATCCTCAAAACAGTCAGAAAAGTCCTTTTCCGGAACTGCCTTCAATTGACGCAGCGATTCACGTTTAATCTCCTTAATCGAGTCAAAACGATGTCTCCAGAGTGGTCTTTTGAGTTTATTAAACAGCCAGAAGTCACACGGTGCTAAATCAGGCAAATGCGGTGGTTGTAGAACGATATAAGTTGAATTCTTGGCCAAAAAGTCGCGAATAATAAATGCGGTGTGAGACGGTGCATTATCGTGATGCAAAAACCATGAGTTGTCTTGCCACGATTCCGGCTTTTTTTTGCAAATAACTTCACGCAAACAACGCATAACACTTAAATAATATTCCTTGTTAATAGTTAGGCCTAGCGGAAGAAATTCTGAATGCACAATACCACAATAATCGAAGAAAACTGTCAACATGACCTTGATTTTTCAACGACTTTGACGTGATCTTTTTGGTCTTGCTTCATCTTTGGCACGATATTCGCTCGATCGATCGGTCGTTTCTGGATCGTAGGCACATACCCATATCTCATCTCCCGTAATAATGCATTCCATGGTGTTCTGGTAGTCAGAAAGCATCTCTTTGCACACATTAACACGACGCTCTTTTTCTAAAAAATTAAGTGTTTTTGGAACCAATAGAGATTTGACGCGTTTGAGACTTAAATAATCTTTCAAAATGGCTTGAATCGATCCAAATAAAATTCCAACAGTATCAACAAGGTCTCTAATTGTTAATCGACGATCTTTGAGCACAAGGTTTTTAATTCCTTTGATGTGTTTTTCATCAGTTGATATCGATGGTCGTCCTGGACGCTCTTTGTCTTCGACACTGTATCTGCCTTCTTTGAACTGTTTGTACAACTTGTAAACATTTTTTTCCTGCTCACCGAGGGCCTTTCGCAACATTCTGAACGTTTCTGCACAAGCTATTTCATTCCGAAGACAAAATTTAATGCAACTTCTTTGGTCAATAAAATCTAACAACTTTATTATTACGTTAAACTAATAATACTAATTACAAAAGTGATTATTTACCCGATAAAGGTCCTTTGCCGAGAGTCGCAATTAGGTTTACGACACGCGCAATAATTTTACGCGAGACACGCACTGCGCATGCGCATCGACCACTCGCCTTGCTGTATTCACACAGCAAGGCATGTGTACTAGCCTTAATGCTCGTGAGCTGGTTTCAGGCGTGTAAGTCAGCCCTAATTTTTCGCGGACTAGCTGGCGGTTGGATGCGGCCTCTCGCGGCCAACCGGGAGACTACACGCGCGTAGTCTCACACACGCGTATGCACACACACACTCTCTATACGTTTATATGTGTGAGTGAGAGTTAACCTCTCACTCACCGCTCGTACGAATAATATAATATATTCACGACCGCACGCGTGTGATAAACCGGATAATATTAAATAACGTAGTGGCCACATACTGTTTCCTACGTGGAGGTTCATCCTCTTGAAATCTCGCTCGTACGTCTTGAAAATAGTTCGACAGCGGCAGGTCACGTCGATGCACGTGGTTGCTGCTTGGTGGGCAACAAGAGAAGAAGGATTCCCTCTTGCCCGTCTCGCGTCGCGCCTTCCGCTTTTTCCCGCGCAGTGCCATCGATTGCTAGATCGATGCCTCCCCGTGCACTTTCTCTTCATTGGGGTGATCCTGGATCTTCTCGATGGTAACTGTCGACGGTTCACCGTCAGCCTCCACTGCCTCTACCGGCGTGCTCACCCTTCGGCTGACGCGGAGCATGTTGACGATGAACTCGTCGGTTTGGCGGTCGACATCTATCGCCCTTACCTTCCGCAACAGGACGCATTCGACCCACCTGGTGAATAGATCCTGGAAGACCGGGATGTATTCGAAGCCTCTGCGGCTCCGGACGAATGATCCCATTACTTCGGCAGCTACTTCCTGCCATGACCGCTCAATGAGCCTTCTGCCAGTTAAGCCGGCCGGAGCTTTCTACTCCACTTTGCATTGTTAGCAGACTTAGCATCTACGTACGATATCTGCCACCTTAAGCCAGTAGTACCGCCGCGTGACCCTGGAGTACGTCTTCTCACGGCACTCCTGGAAAACTTGCTTCCTCCGTTCAGCGGGGACGACGACTTTCTATTCGTCGTCGTCGTCTCCTAGAGCATCCTCGATGTGCTGGTTGGGGTCGTATTTCTACATCTGACCGCCAACCACCTTCAACCGAGGATGCTTTTAGGGCTCCTTCTGCACCTCATTCAATAGTCGAAGGTACAATTCGTCCTTGCTACCTACCGCCCGAGTCAAGGCCGCTATGGCTGGCCCTTCCTCTTCTTCCTTGAACATCCTCGAAAGGGCATCTGACACGTGACTGAGTGCCCCTTTCCGATGTTCGATGGTAAAGCGGTGGCCTTGGAGCTCCAAGGCCCACTGTGCCAGTCTTCCGGTCGGGTTGTGTAGGCTACTGAGCCAGCGTACGCTGCTGAACTTTCGATGGCCCAAATTACAGCGAGACACTCTCTTTCAATGACGCTGTAGTTTCTCTCAGCCAGGCTCAAGGTACGACTCGCGTACTCTAGCGGTCGTTTCTGTCCATCGATGACCTGGAATAACACGGCTCCGACCCCCGTGTCACTCGCATCCGTCTGGATGATGAACTCGTCAAACCTGAGACTTTGCAGGATAGGAGCAGAAACTAACAGGGCCTTTACCTGCCCGAAGGCTGCCTGTTGGTCCTCTCCCCATTCCTAGCGCCGGCTCTTCTTGGTCAAGCGCATGAGCGGTTCGACGATCGTGGCCAAGTCCTTGAGGAACTTACGATGCCACGACGCCATGCCTAAGAATCTGCGCAACTGTTGCAGATCGTTGGGTGCTGGGAAGTCGATCATTGGAGCGACTTTGGCTGGATCCGGGCGAAAGCCCTCCCAGTTCACCAGCACCCCGAGGTACTTTGCCTCATCCTGGCAGAACGCGTTTTTTTAGCGGTTGATCGTTAGACCGGCCGCTCGAATGCGTCGCAACACTTGCTCGAGCTGTCGCAAATGTTCCTCAATCGTTTCCGTGACTATAATAACATTTTCAAGGTAGGAGAACGCGAACGGCTCAAGCTCCGGGCCTATCACCATGTCGATGAGCCGCTGGAAGGTCGCACCAGCGTAGCTCATATCTCACGGTATTCGAGTGAATTGGAAGAGTCAGAGTCCAGGCACGTAAACGCCGTGAGCGGCCTCAACTCCTCCTTGAGCCGTATCTGGTAATAGGCGCTGCTAAGATCGAGCGCAGAGATATACCACGCCCTCTGCAGCTTACGCAGGATGCTATCCATCCTAGGCAGTGGATAAGCATCCGGCTTTGATACTGGATTGACCTTTCTGAAGCCAATACAGAATCGGCAACTGCCGTTAGCCTTCTTGATCATAACGACTGGGCTCGACCAGCCGCTACGCGAAGGCTTGATGATGCCGCCCTCCAACATTTCCTTCGTCTGGGCGTGCATCTCCTTCTGGGTCTTTGGGGAGTACGGGTAAGCTCTCTGTTTTATCGGTTGAGCATCGCCGACGTCGATGGCGTGCTCGATCCAGTCCGTACATCCTAGGCTATCTGGCTTCTCAGCCAGCAGGCGATCCACGAGCCTCTGGAGATGCTCTCGCTGTGAGGGCTGAACGTCAGCCAGGCCTATGGCTGACACAGCTGGATTACCGGCAGTTTCCAGCGAAGCCAGCTCCAAAGCCAACTCCCTTCTGGCTTCCTGTAGAAGCAGCTGGTTCTTCGCTGGATCGAGGATAGCATTAAATCCCCGAATGAAGTTGGCACCGAGGTAACACTCTGCTAGCAAACCAAGCAGAATTGCCACCTCGATATCTTTCGTCATGCCGGCCATCTCAAAGGGCAGTTGGACGAATCCAACTAACACATCGTTCAATAAGTCCCGAGACTAACAACGAAAACAACATTTTTTTTCAAAAATCATTTTTATTCATCAATATAATCTCCTTCTAGAGTGATACAATCTTTCCAACGTCTTTCCAACATTTCTATACTATGTTTATAGAAAGATTTATCCTTTGCTTTAAAATAGGCTTCAGTTTCGGCAATGACCTCCTCATTCGAGCCAAATTTGTTTTCCTGGAGCATTTTTTTGAGATCAGCAAAGAGCCAGTAGTCGCTGGGGGCTAAATCTGGCAAATACGGGGGGTGGGGAAGCAAATCAAAGCCCAATTCGTTCAATTTTGCCATTGTTTACATGGACTTGTGGCATGGTGCATTATCTTGGTGAAAAAGGATTTTTTTCTTCTTCATGTGCGGTCGTTTTGCTGCGATCTCCTCCTTCAAACGTACCAACAAGTCAATATAATAATCACTGTTGATCGATTTACCTTTTTCCAGGTAGTCAAAGAAAATCACGCCATGTGTATCCCAAAAAACAGACGCCATGACTTTGCCAACAGACTGCTGCGTTTTTGGACGCTTTGGACGGCTTTCGCCAGCCATGCGCCACTCAGATGATTGCCGATTCGACTCCGGAGTGAAATGATGTATCCATGTTTCATCCATGGTCACGTATCGACGCAGGAAATCTTTTTGATTGAGAGTAAATAGCCATAAACAGCTCTCTGAATCATCGACTCGTTGCTGTTTTTGTTCCACTGAAAGCAATCGCGACACCCACTTGGAAAAAACCTTTTTCTTGCTAAATTTTTCATAAAGGATTGTAAATACGCTTCCAGATGATATCTGTGTCATTTCTGCAATCTTACGGACCTTCACTTTGCGATTTTTCATTACAATTTTTAACACTTCACTCACATTTTCCTGTGTAACGGCTTCCAATGGCCTACCCAAACGTTCCGCATCGTTTGTGTCCGTGCGACCACGTTTAAACTCAGCATACCAACGACAAATCGTTGGTTTGGATGAAGAGGAATCCGGGTAATGTTTTTCAAGCCATTACTGGGCTTTTGCGGTGTTTTTACCCATTAAAAAACAATGTTTTATCAACACGCGAAACTCGCTTTTTTCCATTTTTCAAACAAATTACAAAGTGACTTTACTCTTACCTCGATAACTCTGCTGTCTGTGATCCGATCGACGTGAAATTTTTACACGTTTCATGTAAAAGTTCGCACTCTATAGAAACATGGCCAGTTTGGTACTACTAGCACCATCTCTGGGTTAGTTTTGGAACTTATTGAACGATGTGTTATAAAAGCGTAATGGCCGTTTGCCACGATCGCTTCCTTCTTTTGGCTCGGCGTGACCGCACGTCCACACGCCGTGACTATTTGAAAGCCTACGGCGCTCATCACGGTGTGTGACGCGCCCGAAACATATAGCGCGCGTAGGGTGTACCCCCTACGCGCACCGGCAACCACCACCTAGCACCTTTTGGAGCACCCTGTTCCGGATGGTCCGGTGTCGGCTCGAGCGCGGGCTCAGCACTCACGAGCTCATTGGTGGCTCCTTCAGGGATTTGGATCCCAGACTTGGAAGAGAAGGGGGTAGGGATCTTGACTACGCTCTTCCCTGGTTGCTTCCCGAGCAGTTTGGACAGAACCTTTTAATCATATTGGATCTGACGCAGTCGTGGCAGCTGAACTCCTTGTTCTGCTTCGGCTTCTTGCCTTGCTCGTCCTTTTTCTTCTCTCTCCTTCTGGGAGACTGGGACTTTAGACTGCTTGGTCGGGAGCAGGACACGCGCTATCTGGCAGAACGCCTTCCACGTCTACCATTTGTGCTTGTGGCCCGCGTACCACATCTCTGCGATGCCATCAAGCAGTGCGGGCAGTGACGCCAGCATCTCTGGGTCGTTGAGCCCCGCTGCGTTCTTCGCCTCTTCGACCTTGCGGAAGAACGTGCCGATATTGTCGGTCGGATCACCCTGGAACCAGATGTTCCACCAATCGACTATCCTTCCTATATCACGCGTGCCCGCCATCCCTGTGTTGCACCACGCGCTCTTATCCTGCGTGTTAGTGCTACACTCCCTCCTTCTCCAGGCCCCGTTAGGGCCAGATTTGGGGGATGGCGAGCCTGCAGCAGTCCCTTCTGTGTCGTCCCTTTCTCTGGGACTGTTGTAGGTGGACACGTAGTTACACGTGAACGTGTCCTGGAAGTTTACATGGCTCGGCGCTTTGTTTTTGCGCCGAACCAGTCGCCAAAGAGCCGGCCCTGCGGTCTCTCGCTCCTGTGGATTTGCAGGGCCTGACGTGCCCTCTATTCACGTGGAGGACGCGCTCGGCCTCGGATTTGCGACCTCTGTCTTGGCTCGCAAATCCTTTATCTCTTTCTGCATCTCCTTAATGCACGTGACCATCTCTTTTATAGTCTGTTTCAAGCTCTTGATGCAGGAGCGCATCAAGAGCTTCCTTCTTGTTGGTGGCGGATCGTCTGTGTCTGCCACCTCCTCTTCTTGCTCTTCGGTTAGGGACGAGCGTTCTGCCTCGTCCTCTAACAATATGGTCAGCGGATGTGGTTTATCTCGGTCGTAATACGCTAACCCCGCCATTGTGCTTGCCCTCTCCTGGCAAACACGGAGCTCGAAGCTTCACCTTACTTTGGCTCTCGCTGCCTGGGCTGCCTCATCTGCACCAGCAACCTCTTCCTGAAAATCGGCTGCTGTAAAATTTTCCAGCAGCTGATTACTGATCCGGGCCAGTACGACCATACGTGGTCCATCTGGCCTCAATCTCAAGGCGTGGAGGGTTTGATCCACCTCCTCGCCCTCCATGGCAAAAAGCCACTGGTCCACCTTCGAGAACTTCTGTGTCGCCATGTTCTTCTTTAATACTGTTAATTTCGCACGCTATATATACAATAGAATAGTTGCGATATCGTGAGTACCGCACGCAATATATTAAATAAATAAATAAATAAATAAATAAATGCATACAATTTTGTAAGAGAGATTTACCTTATCCCTCTACCCACGGTATCGCAACTCGCACTGGCGTGGCTGTGGGGAGATCAGTTCTCCCTGACCCTATGCTTGCTTGAGCCACGGCGCTACAAGCAAGTCGTAATCAACCTAAGAAACAAAGAAAAAACGAGAAAATAATAAGAAAAAGTTTACAGCCCTCTTTACTTTTTCTCCCGTTCCCGTAGCCACGCCAGGGAGACTTGAAATTCGCGCCTTCTATTTCTACGCACGCTTATGTGTGTGCGCCTCGGCTGCGCTCTCTGTGCACGCTTTGGGCCTCAATTCCCTTTCTGCGCACGCTATATGCTATCGCGCGTTTTCGTGCCTCTCAAACACGTCTAGGGCGCCAGTTGTAACGGCGCGGTTCCTATCGGAGGCACGTGCGGGACTCTCTCTCGCACGAGCGCACTGCTGCAGCCGCAGCTATCCCTCGGTGCGGCTATGAGTGCCGACAAATGTTAGCCGTTGTGCAATGGTACTCGCATGTAGTGTCGATCCTCTTAAAACGTAGGATCCTCCTCGGATCCCACTTTCCATTACATGCGAGGGACCTTACCCTAAGGCCCCGCTGCCGGTGCTGCTCCTACCGGGCTCGGCTACTCAGTTCGCATGCCAACAAAAACTTGGCGCGCCCGCGGAGGCGGCGGTACTTGGGACAGGAACGCTAGAAAGGGAAAGGGAGTAAATAATGCGCACTTGTTTTGCGCTAACAACTTTATTATTACGTTAAACTAATAATACTAATTACAAAAGTTATTATTTACTCGATAAAGGTCCTTTGCCGAGAGTCGCAATTAGGTTTACGATACGCGCAATAATTTTACGCGAGACACGCACTGTGCATGCGCATCGACCACTCGCCTTGCTATATTCACGCAGCAAGGCATGTGTACTAGCCTTAATGCTCGTGAGTTGGTTTCAGGCGTGTGAGTCAGCCCTAATTTTTCGCGGGCTAGCTGGCGGTTGGATGCGGCCACTCGCGGCCAACCAGGAGACTACACGCGCGTAGTCTCACACACGCGTATGCACACACACACACTCTCTATACGTTTATATGTGTGAGTGAGAGTTAACCTCTGACTCACCGCTCGTACAAATAATATAATATATTCGCGACCGCGCGCATATGATAAACCGTACAATATTAAATAACGCAGTGGCCACTTACTGTTCCCTACGTGGAGGTTCGTCCTCTCGAAATCTCGCTCGTACGTCATGAAAACAGTTCGACGGCGGCAAGTTAAGTCGATGCATTTGGTCGATGCTCTTGGGCAAGAAGAGATGTAGGATCCCCTCTTGCCCATCTCGCTTTTTCCCACGCAGCGCCATCGATTGCTTGATGTATGGCGCCGCGTGCAGTCACGCCGCGAACTCTACCTTGCACCGCATGGCAGGTGGCCTAACCTCGACGGGCCACCTGTCACAGTACATATATTCAATTCTAAAATAATTTGATAAATTTTTTAAAATCATATAAAATTACAAATTGAAAATATGAAATATAAATCTTTTTTAAATTGTTTCGTTTTTTGCGAACCAACTGTTGAACCTCATTTTTCATTATTAATAAATTTTATTTTTTAACATATTATCAATACTAACCCACGATTACTTATATAGATATATTATTATAGTAGTTTTTTATTGGCATTTCAATAGAGATTACATAGCCATGACACAGAGACGAGGGGCGCTGCACGCAAGCGCAAAATACAGTTTAAATTCGAGAATTAACTTACATTTATATTTAGATGTTACAGTATAGAATTAGTTAACAATAATAAATTAAATAAAATAATGATATTACATTATGGATTTTATCGCAGATTCAGATGTTAAGATTAATATTATCAATAAAGTTTGCTATGATAGGAATAACATTTTTGTTCATTTTAGATAATAAATGGATGACAGAAAAGGGCCCATACAATTGAATTTTACGTATTTTCTTAAACATAATCTCTCTTTCTCTTATAAATATCGCATTGCCAAAATATATGTTCAATCGTATCGGGTGCTTTACTGCATTTACATAGATCACTTTGTACTATACGGCATTTATATAAACTATTATTTAAAGATGTATGGTTACTTCGAATGCGATTGATGGATATTATAGACTTTCTTGTAAGGTACGGAAAGTCGTAAAACCAAGGTTTGGATTTCTTTGTATAAAATTTTTCAATAAATTCTTTACCTTTACTTTCACCTAAAGTGAGCAGAAAATTTTTGTTCTCATCATTACATAATTTTTTATATTTATTAATAAAATCGGTGAATGGTATTTCAATATTTAACAGTGAACCCATTTTTGCAGCTGTCTTGGCCAATGAATCCGCTAATTCATTGCCTTCAATACCCCTGTGAGAAGGAATCCAAAAAAATTCTATAGTTTTCCTCAGATTCGAGGCCGTGGTTAATTGATTTCAAAGCTTAGTGATTAATGGAGACTCGTATCCCTTATTAAAATTATTATTTAATGCTCTTAAGGCACTTTCAGAATCTGTAAGTATTTGGAAATTATGATCTTCGTTTTTATTAATTATTTCTAGAGTTTGGATGAGCGCTAGGCATTCCGCCGTAAATATGGACGCGCAATTTGGTATTTTATACGATTTATTATATGAATGATTGCTACTCCAGATGGCGAAGCCAATATCTGGTTCCTCATTTATTATTTGTTTTGATCCATCCGTGAAAATGTCAATTTTATTATTATTACTTTTTTTAAATTTGTTTTTAAATTCTTGTTTCGGATTGGTTGATTTTAAAATTTCTTTGCCAGTAGTTGAGTCGATGTTTAGTTTTGTAAAATTATTAGTATAGGGAAAATTAAATTTATACACTGTGTTCGATTGTATTATTGAATTATTATAAAATCATGTATTGTCGTAACATTCCATTAAAAGAGTTCTTTTGTAGTTGTTTTCATACATGAAATTATTTGATAGGTTGCAAAGGATTTCGAGATTTTTAATAATGATGCTATTTTTATATGAAAGTTGTTTTAAAACATATTTATAGCATAAGAATTTGAATCTATACTTTAGAAAAGGGATTTTCGATTCAGCCGACATGACATTAATTGGTGTGCTGTTCCTGTAACCCATAATAATTCTAAGCGACGTATTTTGAATTTGTTGTATTTTATTGAAAGCAGTTGCGGAGCATGGAGAAATTAAAAATCCACAATATTCTAGGCTGGATCTAATCATAGATTTATATAGTAAAATAAGTAATTTTGGGTCAGCTCCCCACCAAGTTCTTCGAAGGCAGCTGAGGATTCTTATTTGGAAGCTACATTTAAGTTTTAGGTATTCTACGTGAGTTTGCCGGTTAAGATTTTTGTCTAAAATCAAGCCCAAGAATTTAACATATTTACTTGGTGTAATGGGAGTGTTATTGATATTTAATCTTATATGGTCTGTTTTTATTCTATTTCTGTTAAAAATAATCATTTGACATTTTTTGGGGGCAAGTTCTAGTCCTTTTGAGTTTAAAAAGTTATATATTTTATTAATTTCTACTTCTAATTTAAGATTCGATTGAATTATATTATTATCTGTAGTATAAATAACAATGTCGTCAGCAAACTGTAAAATTTTAATGCGATCATGTAAAATCGAATCTAGATGTTGTGTGTATATAGCGTACAATATCGGGCTTAGAACACTGCCTTGGGGTAGACCTTTGGTGACTGTGTAAGTTTTATCACTTTGAATGTTGAGAGGAACCAGCTTTCGTTCGTATGTTAAATTTTTTATGAATGCAATAAATTTCTTGGGTAAATTCAGTGATTTTAAATCGTTAATCAGCATATCAGGTATAATATTATCGAATGCTCCTTTTATGTCAAGGAACACAGCTGACAGACTTTCTTTTTTGTAAAAACACTGTTGTATTTATGTTGTGAGGATGGTGAGATTGTCTGCACAAGATTTTCCTTTACGAAAACCGTATTGAGTTGAAGAGTATAAATTATTTGTTTCTAACCACCAGATTAGACGTCCATTTATCATTTTTTCCAAAGTTTTTAATAAGCATGATGCCATCGATATAGGTCTCACTTTATTATTGTTGCTTTTAGGTATAAATGCTACAAGGTACACTGACCATTGTTGAGGAAATAATTCTAAGTTATAAAGGTCATTATAAATATCTAGTAAAACTCTTTTCAAGTATTCGGGTAAAAAATTAAGGATTTCATAGTTTATTTTGTCTATACCTGGTGCAGATTTTATTTTGGAAGTACAGATAGCATATTCTAGTTCTTCGTATGTGAATGGAAGGTCCATAAAGTGTTCATGGTTGTCACAATTATTATTATTATTACTAGGAAGGGTATCTTCTACTGTTGGTGAGAAATTGGGTTTATTTTTACATAAGTCATCTAAGCATTTTTGTGCGTTTGTTAATAAAGTGTTGTTTTCAGATATAGAATTAGGGCGGTTTTGACTATTTTTGAAGGTTTTTATAATTTTCCAGACATTAGAAATTGGGGTATGGCGATTAATAGTTTTACAGAAGCTTATAAATGATTTTTTCTTTTCTGTTTTTAAGATTATTTTTGTTTCAGTACAAATTTTTTTATGTTTAATAAATGTCTCCATATTGCATTTGAACCTTAAAGATTTAAAAGAGGCTTTACGAATACGCACTGCTCTTTCGCATGTATCATTCCACCAAATGCAATGTTTTCTATTTGTTTGTTGTTTGCAGTTTGTTGGATAATGTTTATGATTGTTTTGAATTTTGTTATTAGAATTATTATTATTATTATTTTTATTTTGAAAACTTGTGATTGATTGAGTTATGCTGTTGTTTAAAAATTCTATAAAAATGTTATATCTTGTCAAACAATTTGAATTAATGAACGATAGATCAGAAAAAAATTGTTTTGAATTTTCAAACTCACATTTTAGATTCTCCAAATTAAGTTTTTTTAAATTAAATCTATAGTCTGATTTCCTCGCTTGAGCAGAATTAACGTTAATGTTTATTTCTATTGGGAAGTGATCACTTCCCCAAGTGTCATCTAAGACTGTCCAATCTGTTAGTAAAGCTAGATTAGTTGAAATAAAAGAGAGGTCTAAATTAGAGTATGAGCACGAAGAACTTGAAATTTTAACATGGGTGGGGTTATTGTTATTTAGAAGGAAGATATGTTCCGGGTCTATATTTTCAATTATAGTATTTCCATTGGGACAAGTTCTGTCACTTCCCCAAAGCGGGTGGTGAGCATTAAAATCTCCAATCATTATGAAGGAGGTAAAACCTTTCAAACATTCTACGAGGTCAGTAAACTCATTTGTTGTGATATTGCTATTAACAGTAGGGCTTCTATAACAAACAGTAAGTAAAATTTCACCATAAGTGGAGTTTATAATAATAGAGCCTAATTCGATACTATTTATATTTATGTTTAAATCAATTTTGTTAAAATTAATTTTTTTTTTAATAAAGATGGCAATACCTCTACCCTTGTTAGTAGTTCTGTCAAATCTAACCGTATTGAAATCTTTCAGTAGAAAGCGTTCTTTAGGTTTTAACCATGTTTCCATTATAGCAATTATATCATATCTATGGGCATGAAGTTGTAACTCTAATTTGTTCCTAATACTTTTACAATTCCATTGTAAGATTCTTAGCTGTGAATTATTCATTTTTAAAAAGTTTTTCTTTTTTTTTTTTTTAATATATATATATGGTAGCTTAATTTTATCAAGTTTGATTCTAATGTGTGTATGTATGTATAAGTATATAAATTATAAGATTGTGTATATTGGATTTGTAGAATATTTTTGGTTATTATATTTTTGTATTTTTGTTTTAGATTATTGTGTTACTATTGAATTATTACTATTATATACTTACTTTATGTGTAAGATAAAAGTTAGTTATCGTAAATCTATCTTTTTTTTGGATTGCCATACATCTTTAAATTTTTATTAGTTTTTACGCTATTTAGTCTATTTACAAGTTTGTTAGTTGTAACTTTTAAATATGGGCTAGTCTTCTTAGTCGGAGTTTCCTCGAGACGGGTGTCCATTGATTCCTGTTCTGAAAATGATCCATTTTGGTGTACATCTGTATTTTTATTGTTCAATTCAAAATTTTGTATTGTTTTACTAATGTTATTAGTGCTCATTGTATCGTCTACTATTTTATTTTTGTAAATATTATTTTCTAAGTCTTTGGTGTCTTGAATGTTTTTCTGTTTTTGTAATTGAGAGGATGGATCTGGTTTTGATAATTGAGATGAGTTTAGTGACTTAAAATTTGAGGTTTCTTCTTTTTTTTCTGTCCTATAGTTTACTGGAGTTTTTTCAGGAACATTAAAGAATTTTGTTATGCGAGGTTGTCGTAGATCTGGAAAGTGTTCTTTAGAGCGAACAGGGAGTTTAATAGCGCCCATAACGAGATTCCTTGCTTCATTGAAAGAAACGTTGTCATAAGCCATTATGATATTAATTCTTAAATATTTTTGGTATACTGTGCATCTAGAGTCTATGCTTTTGTGTGCTTCTTTGCAATTAGAACACGTTGGTATTGATATTGTGCACTGTTGTTCGTGTTGATCTTTTCCACACATTAAGCATATTTTCTTATTTTTACATGTTTTGCTTGTGTGTCCAAAATGGAAGCAGTTGAAACATTGCATAGGTTTTGGCACATAAGGTTCAACTTCAGATTTGACGTGAAAGAGTGATACTTCTTTAGGCAGATTTTGACCGGCAAATGTAATTAATATTGATTGGCTTGGTATCCATTTATCACAGTTATCGTTATTTGGTGCTCTATTTCTTTTATTTAGCCTTTTAATATCGACAATTTCAATTTCAGATTGGCATGATTGTAGAATATTGTCTTCAGTCAATTCTATAGGAATGCCTTTGATTATGCCTTTTCTAAATTTCCTAAATCCTGGAATATAAGCTTCCAAGTTATACTTATGTAAGTTTTTATCTATTATTATTTTATTAGCTTCTGTTTTATTTTTAAATAATACTTCAACTTTATATTTTCCTCTTTTTTTAATATCAATAATATCCTTATAATTTTTAAATATTATGCTACCTACTTTATAAGCATTTAATTCTTGATTATCAAGTTGGATTTTTTTAATCCATACACCATATGGTCCATGGTTATTTGCTTTAAAATATTCAGGTGTAGAAGATTTGATGTTGATACTATTAATGCTTACATTGTCATTATTTGTGTTATTAATTTTTTTGTCACAGTGGATTTTAGCCGTTTTAGAGTTTTTTTTTTACATTACAATCACTCTCTTCTTTTTCTAGAGTCCTTTTTTTATTTGTTTTAGAGTACGTAATCTCAATATTCATTTTATTTTTATCATTTTCATCTTCATCATTATCATTTTTTTCCATTTTAAGATGATATTTAAAATTCAACCGCCCGTGATTACGAGGGTATTTACCACGTGTGCAACAACTAAATTTAAGGTTAGTTTTAACCTTTCACGTTAGAAAATTGTTTTCATTTATTTTACCTTATCTCGAAACGTTATATTTTTAGAGTCAATAGCATTCACACTCTTTTACGGTTTTTCAATTATAATTATAGTTCTTATTGTAATAATAATTTAATTAATTTTGGTTTAAAAGAAAATCTCTTTGTAAACGTTACTCAATCTTCTTCATATCTCTTATATAGATATATCTCTATGTGAGAAAGTGGCGTCATCTGCAGGCCGGGTCAGTAACTAACTCTCCTTTGACTCACGGTTAATTACAAAATATTAACCCAGAATGCTTCTATAAGCATCTATATTCATTGGTTATATCAAATAAAAGTCAATGAATAAGTAAATTTTTTCTAAAGTTTAATTAAATAGTTAATTCAATTTAGAAATAGATTTTATATTAATTCTATTGTATATTAACTTTTCTTTTAATATTAATTTGAAATTAATATTAATAGAATAATCATAATGTAATTTTTGTATGGAATTAACATATAAAATCAAATGTTTTTCATAAAATTCACAAATTCTATGACATATTTACTACAGACAAGATTATATTATTTTTCACGTTATTTTTCATTTTATATTATGTCCAAATTAAAATTATAAGTTCTTTTAAGGTAGTTTTAGCACATTATGAAAATAAATGATTTTTTAAAATTTTGTATGAATATTAAGTGAAATATACATTTTTGTAAGGATTACAATTTTATGAAATTTACGTTATGTTCTAATAACATTTCTCATAAAATCCATATAAATTTTCACTTTATTCTCTACATAAATATAGTGATTTTAACAAAATAACTAAATTAATATAAAGCAATATTAAATAATTACTTATTTTACCAAAATGAAACATTTTATATGAGCAATATACGTAATAAAAAATTGTAAAATCGTCGATTAATTATAATAAAATTTATTAATATATATTATTAAGTTTATAAATGTTACTTAAATTTATAAGATATAAATACCATTAAATTGCTATATACTTGATAGATTTTTAATTATATGGCATCAAGAAACATAAGAGGATCCACATTATCAACTGCACTTTGGATATCATACTTTTGGATGATTTTTTTCTTTAATTGATTTGTATATTTATATGATTCTTTGATTAATGAGTCGATAAATAATTCCTGTAAAAATAATAAAATTTATATATAAAATAAACACAAATTATTGTCGGATACAATCTTAAAAATTTGTAGTTCAAATACTATTACATAAGTATAAGTACATATTCATTACAAGAAAAAATTTAAAAAGATTTTGTTTTTTAATATTTTATACATTTGAGAGCATTTGAAAATAAAATATAAAGAAACATAATTTTTATGTATAAATGTATTAATATTAAAATAACAATATAAACTTGTTTATGAATTAAAATGTTAATACTTATATTAAGCTGAATGATTTACCGTAGCTTTAGTTATTAAAAAAATGGCTTCTTGATTAATGAAATTGATATCAGGATCTATTTTAATAATATTTCGTACTCTGCCAATAGGTAATTTTGTTAATTTCATTTTTGGTTCTTCTTGATCACCTTCAATTGTATCGTCTCTATTCATATACATTTCTGTTTTATCATCTTTTATATTCCATTTATTTTTTAAATAAAATAAAGAATTCTCCATTTGTTATTTACTACTATATTTCTCTTTTTTAATTTGAAAAATGGATCTATATTAAAAAAAAAAATTGTTCATTTTACCTCACGTAATTCAATTTGCTAAATGAAATTTTTAAGTTATAATTTATAAAAAAAAAAATTTCTATTGAATAATCGATTTAAAAAAAAAAATTTTATTTTCCATTACAATTTTTAATATTAAATGACTTATATATTAGAGTTGTATCAACCGTTAGTTATATTAAAATTTCTTGTTAGTGTATAAAAATTAATTAATGTTATTAAAAAATGTAAGAATTATAGGTATGCTAATATGAATGAATGTAGATTAATAGCAACAAATGTAGACGCATACAGAAGTGTACTGTCAGAGATGAATAGGGAGATTGCCAGAGACATAGTCAGTGTTCCCAACCTTAACAAACCGAATTATCGTACCAGGGCCGTAAAATGATAGTAGATCGAAAAAAATTATAGTACTTTTCTTATTGTAGTTTAAAATGATAAAAAAAATAATCACATCGGTTCATGGTAATTAGATTGATATCAAATGTTATTTTATTTTCAAAAAATAATAAAATGAACAAATTAAAAAAAATAAACAATTTTAATTTAATATTCAAACATTTCAATGTTTAATTCAATGTTATGGAATTATTTTATTTTATTTTTTTTTTTTTATGTTTTTATCATTTTTATATAATTATCATACACTTTTATTTTTTTATAATAAACTTTTTAATTTTTAACTTATTAAATTTAAAAAAAATACAATAAATTAATAATAATTTATAATAAAAGTTATGATTTTTACCTGCATAGTCGTCAGGTTTTCGAACAATAAATATTTTTGAAACTTAAAGTAAACAAAAGTTTAAACTATATTAACTTTAGCCCAAGATTTAGATATAATATTCGGTATTTCAACGTCATCGTTGTCCGATTCGCAGTCTGATACATTAATTTTTTTTCTTTCTTTAACATTTTTATTTCCATCAGTTGCCTTATTAAGTTTCTCACCAGCTTTTGTGGTGTATAATGAATTTTTATTCATTCTAGCGTATTCCTCTGGGAGTGGTTCGAATGTCGTACAGTCGTTTTGAATGCGCTGTCGCGCCAGAAGAATGCCATTCACCGTCGAAGTAACTAACTTATTTCAAGTCTTAGTTTTTGCTAAATTTACCGCGCTAAAAATTCTCTCACACTCGGCATTTGAATGTGGTAGCGAGATAATATGGAGTGCAAATCTTGCTAAATTTTTGAATGAGTAACCAACTTGGTCCTCTTCCTCAAAAACAGAAAGTTTGTGCCAAAATACATCGGTTTCATCAGAGATATTAATATGGCCCGGCAATTCAAAACTTGAAAGTTACCGCCATTCATCATCGACCGCTTGATAATCATTTTCTTCGATTATTCGTGGTAACAATTGCATTAATGGTAGTAAAGAGGGAGTCGTTAAACGAGTTTTTTCGAGCATAGCAATCGAAGGTTTGAATACAGATATTTTTTTTAAAACCGTATCTGAAAAATCAAAACGTTTTTCTAATTCTGTACAACCAACAATTAAAAATTGATTGCATCCTTTTAGAAAATCTATTTTGAGATTCGCATTATTGCGAACTTCAATATTTTGTATATAATTCGACACCTTCACGCCCAAGTATGTATCTTGCAGATGTAACATTTTTTTGGAATTAGCAGGATTGATTTCGTGCAATGGAGTGCGATTGATGTAATCCCGATCTATATAAGTTTTTAACAACTCAAGGTACGAGGAACTGATCGTTTCGTACATAGTCGCGATGACGGTCTTATCTGATTGAAAATACGCATTCAATCGAGTGAATTTCGGCAGAATGTACTCAAGAAACAAATAAAAAAGTTTAATCAACGGATCATTTAACGAGGTTAAGATGTGTTCTACCGCCAGCAATCGTTCAGCATATCGCTTGTTTATAAAATATAGTTTTAATTCTGCTGCCGCCTTACGGTCTAGCAGCGAACCGACTCGCACATTAGAAAGAGAGGGAACATTTACGCGCATGATTGAAAGAGAGGGAACGTTTATGCGCATAATAGAAAGAGAGGGAACGTTTACGCGCATGATAGAAAGAGAGGAAGCGTTTACGCGCATGATAGAAAGAGAGAGAACGTTTACGCGCATGATAGAAAGAGAGGGAGCGTTTACGCTACTTATGATAGAAAGAGAGGAAGCGTTTACGCGCATAATAGAAAGAGAGGGAACGTTTACGCTACTTATGATAGAAAGAGAGGAAGCGTTTACGCGTATAATAGAAAGAGAGGGAACGTTTACGCGCATGATAGAAATAGAAGGAAAGTTTACACGCACATTTCGTGTAAACGCAGCAAATGTGCGCAGACTCAGAAGAGCGTTTTAATAGACCACGAAAATTGAGATTTTTTTTTACGAAATCAAAACCAATATCATAAAAACTTTTATTTGATGTGAAAAGAAACTCCCGACAACAAAATTAAAATAAAACAAAACTTCTATTTGACATGAAAATAAAGAATAAATGAAACGTTAATAAAAAATTTTAGTAATAAAAGAATTTTCTAAAAAGCAAAAAATAAAATATTAATTTTTTAATAGAATACTTAAAAATAAACTTAAATTTGAAATTTATATTAAAAATACACCGACATATAATATAAGCGTGACACATAAATAATATTTTATTACTATTTTTAAACAATTATTAATTAAATTATTTTTTCAGCTGCAATGTGTAATGTACTTGCGTATAAAACTCCATTTTATTTATTAAAATATTGAATAAAAAGTAATTACAATTAATTTTAAAGTAGCTAAAGTGAATAGAGTTTTCTGATGCATTTCATCCACTTGAGCACAGTATTTCTCAGCATTGATGGTTTCGCCAGGTTGCAGGAACGAATAGTGGATAACTCCAGCTACAGACCACCAAACAGTTACCATTATTTTCTTTGGATGAAGGCTTGGTTTCGGCATGTGTCTTGGCGCTTCATCGGAATCTAGCCATTGGGCCGATCGGCGACGATTATCGTATAAAATCCATTTTTGATCGCAGGTCACAATTCGGTGCAAGAACAGTTCCTTTTTGTTGCAGAAGAGAAGAAAACTTGAAATCTCTATTTGGCACGTCATGTTTTGCTCGGTAAGATCATGCGGAACCCACTTGTCAAGCTTTTTCACTTTTCCAAGTTGTTGCAAGTGGCGGCAAACTGTCGAATTGTGAACGCCTAATTTCTCGGCAAGATTCCTTATGGTTTGGCGGGGGTCAGACTCCACTAATGCACGCAGCTCGTCGTTATCGATCGATGGTCCTGGGTGTCCACGTAGCTCATTTCCAAGATCCATATCTCCGGATCGAAATTTTTCGAACCACCGCCGAGTGGTTCGTTCGCTAACTGTATCAGGCCCAAATGCGCTGTTGATATTCCTCGTTGCTTCCGTTGCGTTGTGCTCTAATTTAAATTCGTATAGTAAAAGTAGCCGTTTTTGATTCACTTCCATGTTCACTTTCTCTTTTTGTTTTTACGATCACTATGAAGTGCAAAACAGAAATAACTCCATAAACCAAGGTAGCAGTTTTCATACTTCAATATGTCATATCATTTGCGCCTCCTTGTGCCAACATAATACACTAAAATTGCAGCCAACTTTATGTCATAGCTAAATCAGCCATTTCATCTGCAGCAACCTAATATTTACGATAATTAAGCATTATGATAACGATAAGTGTATTTGTTTTCCAACCAATACCAACCCCCATCAGAAAGTAGAAGAACCTAAAAACAATAACAATAAATTTCAGTAAATTTGTTCAAAATTAATTTTCTTTAATCTAATATATTGACTTACCTTTATTGTTTTAACTTTAATTTGAGTCCTTGAATTGCACTAAAAATGTTCTGATGGAAGGTAAATTACAAAAACGCGAATGACATAACCGTGATACATTCTTTATACATATATATACGAGGGTGGTCTGAAAAGTTTCCGACCTAACACAGATACAAGATATTTTTTCTTAATTTTTTTTTTATTTCTCAACATAGTCTCCTTGCAATTTCACACACTTCTCCCAGCGATGCCTCCATCTCTTTAACCTATCCAAATAGTACTCGGCGTTTTCCTCTGCAAAATGGCTGTTCACGAAGGTGATTACGAGGGTAGTCCCAAAAGTACCCGACCAGGCTTATGAATACAGGAAGTTTTAAAAAAACAATTACTGCGATTGACAATACCACCTTTCAACAACTTAATGTGAAAAATTCATAACGGTACGTTTATTATTATTTATTTTACAGACATCCAAAGTGAACGCTCTGAGTGAATTTATAAATATGGAAAAAATCGGGCATCGTTATGTGATACAATACTTTCATTTGAAAGGTCTAAGTCCAACCGATATCAAAGCCGAGTTGGATTCTACTCTGGGGAAGTCTGCTCCTTCGTTTACAACGGTCAAATATTGGGTAGCTGAGTTTAAGCGAGGTCGTACGAGCTGCCAAGATTAATACCGCAGTGGTCGACCAAGTGAGGTCACTACGTCAGAAAATGTGAAGAAAATCCACAAAATGGTATTGGATGACCGTCGACTAAAAGTGCGCGAGATAGCAGACATGGCAGGCATTTCAAAAAGTGCTGTGCATCGCATTTTGACCAAAAATTTGGACATGAGAAAGCTGTGCGCAAGATGGGTGCCACGTTTGCTCATAATGGAGCACAAACAGCAACGTGAGGATGTTTCCATCGAGTGTTTGACAATGTTTCGCAGTAATAAGGCCGAGTTTTTGCGTCGATTTATAACCATGGACGAAACATGGGTCCATCATTTTACACCTGAGACCAAGGAGCAGTCAAAGCAGTGGACTAAAAAGGGAGAACCGGCTCCAAAGAAAGCAAAGACAGTTCAGTCAACTGGCAGGGTCATGGCATCCGTTTTCTGGGATGCGCGTGGAATAATATTTATTGATTATCTCGAAAAAGGAAAAACAATCAACGGCGCATATTATGCAGCCTTATTGCAGCATTTGAGTGATGAAATCAAGAAAAAACGGCCCCATCTGACGACAAAGAAAGTGTTGTTTCATCACGACAACGCACCAGTCCACACGTGCGTCATTGCGATGGCTAAAATCAATGAATTGAAGTTCGAATTGCTTCCTCACGCACCCTATTTGCCAGATAAAGCTCCCTCAGATTATTTTCTTTTTCCAAATTTGAAAAAATGGCTCGGCGGCAAAAGATTTGCCAACAATGAAGAGGTAGAGTCTGTGGTTAATAGGTATTTTGAGAAGCTTGACGGTTCCTACTATAAAGCGGGCATCGAAGCTATTGACCATCGCTGAGAAAAGTGTATCGAACTGAAAGGAGAATATGTTGAAAAATAAAAAACATTTTCGCAATTTTTTTACTGTTTTCTTTGTCGGGTCGGGTACTTTTGGGACTGCCCTCGTATCTCCTCATTTGATGAAAATCTCTGTCTTCCGAGTACAATTTTCAGATAAGGGAACAAAAAGAAGTCGCTTGGGGCTAGTTCTGGTGAGTAAGGCGGATGGTCAAGCAGCTGAAACCGTAATTCGTGGATTTTTGCCATAGCAACCGCTGAGGTGTGAGACGGCGCGTTGTCTTGGTGAAACAGCATTTTCTTTTTCTGCAAATGTGGACATTTTTCCGCAAGTTCTGTCTTCAGCTTGTCAAGTAATGATGCGTAGTATGCTCCTGTAATGGTTTTTCCTTTACGAAGATAATCGATTAAAATATCTCCATGATTAACCTAAAAAACAGTCGCCATCACTTTCCCAGCCAAGAAAACAGTTTTTGCTTTTTTTGGAGCTGGTGCCCCCTTTGCAGTCCACTGTTTTGACTGTATTTTTGTTTCGGGCATATAATGGTGTATCCAAGTTTCATCTACAGTAATTAATCGGCGCCAAAACTCGGATTTATTGCGCCTAAACTGCACCAATAGAGCGTTGGAAATGTTCATTCAAACACGTTTTTGGTCTAACGTGAGCAAACGCGGCACCTAACGTGCGGACAGCTATCTCATGCCTAAATCTTGATTTAAGGGGAGGTTTACCTTTTTCTGAACCAAAAAATCGATTTCTCTTCAGATTTAATAATTTAATATGTAACAAACACGTTCTTTGGACATGTTCATAACCTCTGATCTCTCTCACTTTAATTCGGCGGTCGTCTAGCACCATTTGGTGAACTTTGGCGATGTTATCGTCAGTGGTTGCAGTTTTTGGACGTTCCGAACGTTCATTGTCTCCCAAGCTCTCACGGCCACGTTTGAATTCAGCTGCCCAAAATTTCTCTGTGGTAAATGATGGTGCAGAGTCCCCATATACAGAGTTTAACTCATTTTTGATTTGCGTAGGCGTATTGCCTTTCAAAAACAAAAATTTAATGACAGCTCGATACTCAATTTTGTCCATTTTCACAACAGCACTCACATCGTCTCACTCAAACGACTGTCAACTAACAACTGCGCATCCAAAATGGCTAAAACTTTGGTGAGCAACTGTCAACAGATAAACAACGAAATTTGCTAGCTTTTATTGACGAGTGCTGCTATCTTCACGTTGAGGCCAAAAACTTTTCAGACCACCCTCGTACTTCTACATATTTACAAATAAATACCATAAACATACACATAATAATTTATAATAATATATAATTAATATACACGTACAAAACGAACAAGAATATAAAATAAATATAGACATAAATTAAAAATTTTAAATATTATTTAAATTTTTTAATTTACCGCTTTTCGTCACAACAGATTGCTTCGCTGTTTTTTTCTCTTATTATTATTTTCGCGAGTTTTAGCATAAATCTTAACTAATAAAAGAAACTGAAGCGCAATCTATGTTCATAGCAGTCATTCAGTTGATCAAACCAATGAGGGAATTTTAAACGGGTATAGGCTTCTACATTTTCAATCAAATTAAGTAACGGATTTTCTTTATGCCAAAATTTTAAATAAACATTGTCAAATGCTTCTTATTGACAGGTAATAATGTTCGCGAATTCTTCCGTTGGTCTGATCAAATATGTTACTGCTGGAGCATTTATATCAAAATAAGGGTACTCTCTAAATCTAATATAACACGTCGTTCAATAAGTCCCGAGACTAACCCAGAGATTGTGCTAGTAGTACCAAACTGGCCACGTTTCCATAGAGTGCGAACCTTTACATAAAACGTGTAAAAATTTTACGTCGATCGGATCACAGACAGCAGAGTTATCGAGGTTAGAGTGATGTCACTTTGTAATTTGTTTTAAAAATGGAAAAAAGCGAGTTTCGCGTGTTGATAAAACATTGTTTTTTAATGGGTAAAAACACCGCAAAAGCCCAGTAATGGCTTGAAAAACATTACCCGGACTCCTCTCCGTCCAAACCAACAAATTGTCGTTGGTATGCTGAGTTTAAACGTGGTCGTACGGACACAAACGATGCGGAACGTTCGGGTAGGCCATTAGAAGCCGTTACACAGGAAAATGTGAGTGAAGTGTTAAAAATTGTAATGAAAAATCGCAAAGTGAAGATCCGTGAGATTGCAGAAATGACACAGATATCACCTGGAAGCGTATTTACAATCCTTTGTGAAAAATTGAGCATGAAAAAGGTTTTTTCCAAGTGGGTGCCGCGATTGCTTTCCGTGGAACAAAAATAGCAACGAGTCGACGATTCAGAGAGCTGTTTATCTCTATTTACTCGCAATAAAAAGGATTTCCTGCGTCGATACGTGACCATGGATGAAACATGGATACATCATTTCACTCCGGAGTTGAATCGGTAATCATCTGAGTGGCGCATGGCTGGCGAAAGCCGCCCAAAGCGTCCAAAAACGCAGCAGTCTGCTGGCAAAGTCATGGCGTCTGTTTTTTGGGATACACATGGCGTGATTTTAATTGACTACCTGGAAAAAGGTAAATCGATCAAGAGTGATTATTATATTGGCTTGTTGGTACGTTTGAAGGAGGAGATTGCAGCAAAACGACCGCTCATGAAGAAGAAAAAAATCCTCTTTCACCAAGACAATGCACCATGCCACAAGTCCATGAAAACAATGGCAAAATTGAACGAATTGGGCTTTCATTTACTTACCCACCCCCCCTATCCGCCAGATTCAGCCCCCAGCGACTACTGGCTCTTTGCTGATCTCAAAAAAATGCTCCAGGGAAAAAAATTTGGCTCGAATGAGGAGGTCATTGCCGAAACTGAAGCCTATTTTGAAGCAAAGGATAAATCCTTCTATAAACATGGTATAGAAATGTTGGAAAGGCGTTGGAAAGATTGTATCACTCTAAAAGAAGATTATATTGATGAATAAAAATGATTTTTGAAAAAAAATGTTGTTTTCGTTGTTAATCTCGGGACTTATTGAACAATGTGTTACATTGGGACAAATAACAAATTGTAAAATATTTTTAACTGTGCAATGAAAATACTTTTATTTATAAATAGGAATATCTTAAAAACATTTATTTACTAAAGCAGAATTGCATGTAAAAAACTAAGGCCTTAGATATATAATAATTATTCTTAGTTTTAGTAATTTTAACAGAATTTACATGAATAAATTATAGAAAACAGCCAATGACATTTAATATAAAGATCTAATATCTTGCCGAAAAAAAGTTTTATCCAAGAAATTCATTGCATGATGCCAAATATTCATAAAATAACAAATAATAAAATAAATAATTTTAGAATATACATTAAATGTACTTATTTTGCAGCACTTATTTTCCGATGATGAAGAATGAGAAAATAAGTTTCCGGTAGAATGAGTGCTTCATTAGGGTCATTTTACATTCTAGCATAAACTATAAGTTAAATTCACCTGAACGAAAAGAGTATAAAAGTGATACCTCGTATGTTTCTGGTTCTACTACTAGTATAAATCGCTAGTTTCTGGGAAAGTAGAGGATATCCGAGAATTCTCAAACATATCTTTTTTATCTTCTCGAAATTTTTTTATAGCAAAATATTGATATTAGAGGCTGAGATAGGATAAAGGTATACTATAATTCTATTACCAAAGTACAGGGTGCGTACGGTATTTGAGGACAACTTGAGAGTAAAATTAATTAGCTGTATTTTTAATAAAATTCAATGAAATTTCAGGCATTTTTTATACAACGTTAAATTAATATATGGCTATAAAGTTATTCAATAAAATCGCCATTAGCAGCAATAACCTCTTCGATCCGGGTCCGGAAACGATTACACGCCCAAATCAAATGCTCCTTGTTCATATTGACCATAACGGCATTAATAGCAGTCTTCAGCGAAGAAGTGGCTTTATAAGGACGCTTATTGGTCTTACGCTCAACTACGCCCCATACGTAATAATCCAAAGAATTAAGGTCTGGGGAGCTAGGTGGCCATAGGTTCGGTGTTATGTGGTCATGAAAATTTTCGGCCATCCAATCTTGTATCCCCATCGCTTTATGTGAAGGAGCAGAGTCTTGTTAAAAAATGTATGGTCTGCCTCCGCTTACATTGTCTATCCAGGGTTTCACTACCGTCTCCAAAACCTCGATGTATGCAGCAGAGTTCACTCGAAGTCCTTGAGTAAAAAAGTGCGGTGGCATAACATGTCCTTCGTTGCTGACAACACCTAAAACCATAAGAGTGGCTGGAAATTTTGTGTGCATAACAACAGGAACCTCCGTAGGATTTAAACATAGCCATCTGTCATTTCTGCGATTGGTCTTTTAATCTTAGTCAAAATTTTTTTCGTCGGAAAAAAACCATAACATTTTGGGCGCCTCAGGGTGTTTGATTTTGTTTAAAAGACGTTTTGATCGGAGAACTGTCTATTCCCGTGTTCGTTCCGACATGAACTGTCCTCTGCGCATCACGTAAGGCTTATACCGAAGGTCTTCGTGGACAACTCTACGAATAAGGTGCCCAGAAACATGAAGCTCGCTCGCAAGGACCCCCATTGATTTTGAAGGGTCCTCGTCTATGATCGCTTGTACTTGCTCTAAAAATTCTGCAGATCGGACAGTGTCAGAACGTTGTTCGTGCTTTTTGCGTTTTGCAACCGATTCTGTATCGCCTCCTGATGCTTCCAATTCACGGCGAACCTTATGCACGAATGAACGGGCGCAATTAAGAAAATTAGAGATCTCTAAATCTGTATGGTTTGCACATATAGCGACGATGACAGCATGTCTCTTCATTTCTTGAGTGATGTTGTAGTCCGCCATTTGTTATCTGAAAAGGAAAAAAAATTAAAAAAAAAATTCGCGAAGTTATAGTCACATTTATGCATGTCCTCAAATACCGTACGCACCCAGTATATATATATATATATATATATATATATATATATAAGTGTTTTCACATACATTTTTGAAATTAAAAAATAATTATATTTATTATATACAATAAATTTCAAAGTACACTTCCCAGTACACTTACTTTGTTACGACTTGTCCTATTTTCTTAGGAATGACGGGCAATATGTACATATTTTAAAACCTTATTCAAATTATTTAATTAAATAATTTGACTTTTGAATTCTTATTTTTATAATTTTAAAATTACAATGTATATTTTAAGATTAAAGTAATTCATTAAATCTTTACTATAAATTACATATTGATCTGAAATATTTTAATTTATTAAATTAAATACTTTAAAGTATTTTTTTATAACGAACATATATAAATAAAATTTTTTTTTTTTTTATATTATATCAACTTATAAAATTTATTTTACTCTACACTGTGAAAGATAAAAATTTTTAAATAGTTTTTTTTATTATTTATAACCATTAAGCAAATGTTGTACTTTTATAATTTTAGAACAATAATACTTTTATTGTTTAAATCATATTTTACAAGGAGAAACATGCAGGAATATTTTTTATTATATGAAAGGATATGAAAATTACATTATGCAATACAAAGGATTATATTACAAAATTATTATTGATTCATTTTCTGGTTCATTTTCATTAACAATAATAATATTATTTATATTACAATTAATAATAATAAATCATACATTTTCTATGCTGATCGGTTACTTTTTAAAGAATGTCAGCAAATTAAATTTAGTAATCAAGTTAACTAACAATATTTTTGTTTTCTTAAATATTGAAGTGCACCGTCTTTACTAACATTTTCTGTTTCGTGAATATCAACATCTTATTCGTCGTCTTTATCGTCATCGTCATCATATTCTATTTCAAGAAAATCTATAGGGCTTTCTTGTACATCTTCTAGATTTTCTTCCAGAAGATTGTCTAATTCTGGCAAGTGGAGGCTGTCGATATCTACGTTTTCTTCGTCTATAATTTCTTGTACTGCGTCCATATTCGTACATGTATTGATGTCGCATTTATTGTATAACAAAGAGCATCGCAATCCTTTTTTTCTGCAACTGCAAGCTTTCGGTTTGCATCTTTTTTTGCTATTGCATTGAATCTGCTGCAATAATTCGGTCGGAATTAATGCAGATACTGGATACATCAGAAGCAACTTTCCCGAAGAAACAGTCCAACCCCACTCAGTTGGTTCTTTATTCCGACCTAACCACTGTTGCAGTTGCAGACAAACTCTAAAAGTATGTTATTCTGCGCAGCTTTCGGTCGAAGGCAAAGTTTCTAGTTTTGCGTGTTTTTTAAACCCTGCTTTTGTGAAATTATATCTAAGTTTATTTAAATCAATATAAATATCTTTACCGGTATACATTAACGAAATTATTGCAATTATTGAACAATTTGCATTATCTAAATAGAAACTTCTTGCAAGGTCTTGAAGTCTTGCATTATCTACAAGAACTTTCATAAGCTTCTATTTTCCTTGATTGTAAAAACAAGAGGTAGTATCGCAACCAGTCATCGCATGCAAAAATCCAACGAAAGTCTGGAACGCTTCTTGTTTAAAACTGCGACAACTATAAATTACGCGGTCGGTTTCTTTTCCAGGTTTTAATAAATAAATGCGATCTTGTGGAATCGCTCGTTCAGGTAGAATAACTAATATATCTATGTCCTCTCTAACTATCGATGAGTTTTTATTATCATTTTTAATTCCGAGTGCGGTTTTAATAATTAAACAATCAGCATCGCCCTTATTTTTTCGATGAACTACCCCGAGTTAAAGAAAAGAAGGCTCTATGATGTCCAGAAGCCGAGATATTAAAAATTTTTGAAGCGTGCTCCAATTTGAAGTACCGTTTTCGGTTTCGGTGCATGAGAGCGAGATTCCCCCCACTACGACTCCTCGGCGATCTTTTATCGCACACTCTTACTTTGACCAGCTCTCATACTGTTAATTTTGTATAAATTGAGCCAACTGTATTATATGATACAGTTCAAAGCTTCATGAACAAACTGTTAAAATTTTAGCGCTTAATGTTCATAAACAATGGCTCTGCGATTTTTTAAAAAAATTTGCTATCTTCGGTTCTATTGATCTTACGACGTTTTTTTTTTTCAGTAAATGCGCTCGTAAATAAGCTTTCCAACAATATATTTTATTAATCAATCGAATAAAAAACAAAAAAGATATTAAAATTGTTTATCAGGAAAAAAAGTACCACCTTTTCTTCATTGATTATTCATAAATGAATTAAAAAAACACTTGCATTTTTTTCAAGCACATGATATTTTCAACCTTTATGAAGAAAATGAGATGAAGATTGACGTTTCAGTCATCACCCAGCCAGCTGTACATCCGATTCAAAATGGTCGTTTTTTGCGAAAATGGGATAAATAAATTCAATTTTACAAAAACTATTAGACCGGTTATGTTCACATTTTGCACACATTTTAAGAACATTAAAACTCATAATCTGGTAGAATTTCGTACTATTTTGATAAATATTTCAAAAGTTATTAACAATTGTAAAAAATGCTCATTTTCGACTTTCGATTGCAATAACTTTTTTGTTTACGGAGCGATTGCAATTTTACGTATCTTATTTTGTAGGTATTTAATTCATGAAGAATTCACATGGCAACCTTTTTTGTTTATCTCTTGTAGTTTTTCCAGAATATCAAAGAAAAACCAAAAATAACGATTTTTTCACCTATACATTCTGTCAAAGAAGTACCGGGAATTGTCGATTTAAATCTGGCGGGGCAATTTAGGCAGGTAACATTTTTTTTTTTTAGGTTGGTACAATTGTCCTTAATGATTATGCCAATTTGGAGCAGAATCTGTCAACGAGTGTGTTTACAGTAGCTGGTTAAGTCAGTCGATGTCAATAGTGCGTGCCGATTTTTTACAATGGGTGATTACGTTGAACAAAGTATTTGTTTAAAATTTTGTGTTGCGAATGAAATTTGGTGTGCCACTATCGGAAACCCGTGCGTATGAGTGGTACAAAGCCTTTCAGGAGAGTCGTGAAGTCGTCGAAGACTTGCCTCGTTCCGGACGCCCATCGACGGCTTCGACCGCAGATAACGTCGATAAAATTAAGGAAATGTTGCTTGAAAACCGTCATACCAGCTTAAGAGAGATAGCACATGAACTTGAGATATCCCACGAGCCCACACGTATGATTTAAATTGATATTTTGGGCATGAGAAAGGTGGCCACAAGACTCGTTCCAAAAGAGCTTAATTTTCTTCAAAAACGCTATCACGAACAGGTCGCTTCGGACATGCTGGATCGCGCTAATTCTGATCCCGCATACATGGAATGCATCATAACTGGTGACGAAATGTGGGTGTACGAGTACGATATGCAAAGAAGCCAGCAAGCATCGGAATGGGTGGGAAAAAACGAGCGGAAAGCGAAGAAACCACGCCAAAGTCGCTCAAAAGTGAAGGTGATGCTCATTGTTTTCTTTGATATCCGTGGCGTGGTGCACTACGAATTTATTTCAGAGGGTCAGATGGTAAACAAAGAGTATTACCAAGGCGTTATGAAATGTTTGCGTGAGCGTATCCGTAAGAAGCGGCCAAATTTGTGGGCGAACGACTCGTGGATTTTGCACGACGATAACGCGACGTCTCATCGAGCTACGATTGTGACGTACTTTCTCGCCAAAAACTCAACGAACACGCTTGAGCAACCACCGTATTCGCCGGATTTGGCTCCCTGTGACTTCTTCCTCTTCCCAAAACTTAAATTGTCGCTCCGTGGCACCCGTTTTCAGTCGATTGAAGCCATAAAACAAAATTCGGCGCGCGAGCTGAAGGCCATCCCGGAATGCGCCTATAAAAAATGTTTCGATGATTTGAAGTGCCGTTGGCATAGATGTATCAGAGCAAATGGAGCCTATTCTGAAGGCGACCCAATAAATTTTGATTATTAAACGTAAAAATGTTGTTTTAATTTAAAATTCCCGGTACTTTTTTGACAGACAGTATACTGGAAAGATTAAAGGATTTTCGTACCTATACGTCTGGTAGGGAAATTTTTTATTTTTCTAAAGAAGATTTTGATTTTTCTATTCTTCATTCCGAGCCTCCTGTTTTAAATTGTGAAGTAAATGTTCCTTCAGCGACTACGGATTGTTCTGCGACTGACGCGTCTTTAACATACCGCGTTCATAATACTTTACTACGGACTAAATTTTATATAAAAAATTAAAAAAAAAAATTAGCAGCAGCCAAAGCCAAAATTAAAAACTTGCGGAGAGTCGTAAAGTTGGAACAGAACAAAAGAAGTTGCCTGAAGAAGCGTTTACAAGAAAAATCGAGCTATACATTTCGAAATATTGACGATTTTTAGAGGTAAAAGATATACCTGCTATAGCTAGAACAATGATTAAGCTACAATTGCACCGACCAAATACGACGTATGGAAACGATGAAAAAGATTTAGCCAAGCACATGTATTTTTATTCCGCGTCTTGTTATTCGAATCCACAGTTAGATCCTGGGTATCAGAATATGATATCATGTCAGGAATGAATCAAATTATTTAAACAAAAATCGAAGAGTATTTAAAATATCTTCTACCTCCACAGTGAATGTGGGCTTTAAATTTCGATGAAATGTCAATTAAAGCGGTCGAAGAGTATTAAAAAAAATACGATGTAATCGAAGGTCTGGTTGATATGGAAACATGTCACAGAAGCTCTGAAATCGCAAAACACGCATTGTTATTTTGCTTAGATGGAATTGACGCCAATAATCCATGGCGGCAATTAGTAGCTTTCGGGTTTAGTGAAAACGGCGTAAGTGGGTAAGAGCTTGCTGAAATGGTTCCGCAAATCATAACAGATCTTCGAAAAGTAGGAGCAGACATTTGCTTAATTGTCTGCGATCAAGGTAGCAACAATCAAAAGTTATTTAAATTGTTAAATATAATTATTGATGAACCTTATTTTTTTCGTTGATTCTGATAAGATTTTTGCTATCTTCGATTGGCCGCACTTTATAAAACGATTAGTAGCGCAGTTGAGATCGCATAATAATATTTATGTTAATAATGAAAAAATAGTCTCATTAAGCGATCTCAAACAAACATGGGAACTTGACAAATCATATGGTACTTCAAATCTATTAGGATTTTTATCAGAATCACACTTGTGACGGGGAATCCGTCATAGGCCGTCGACGAAGAATGTATAATGTTTACATTCTTGCTCGACTGTGGCCAGGTTGCCGGTTGGGGAAAGGCCGTTTAGGAGGACTTTTCGGAAAGCCGGCAACGTCCGAAAATTACGCGATTTTCGAACTCGCGGCGACGATCGGCGCGGAATTAGGGAGCCGTGAGGGAAGGGGAGAGAGGAGAGAGCGCAACAGTTAGTCTAGCTGTGATTTCCCGCGGAGTAAGTTGTTTTTTCAGCGCTTTGCGGAAAGTAAGGAGTGTTCTTTTGGTGACAGGGAAAAGAGAGAGAGAGTCGGAGTGAGTGCAGCCAAAGGTAGAGGTGTGTGTGAGAGAGAGAGAGAGTAAGAGTGAAGAAGACGAAGCCGAGGGTGCAGCGCGAGGAAGAGGAGTGACGACGGCGGAAAGCGTCGTAGCCGAGAGTCGAGGGATGAGGAGGTCGACAGTCGGCGGGAGGCGACCGGTGGTTGCCCCCGCGATCTCAGAAGCCGGGGGTGAGGCGGAGACAGGAAGCATCGAGGCGAGCTCTCAGCGAGGTCCAGCGGCCCTTCTCCGGAGGGAGGGCCGCAGGAGCAAGGTGCAGCGGTGCCAGAGGAAGCTTCCGGGAGCTCAACGGCCAGCGAACTAGCTTCGTGAATCGCAAGGGTGAGTGCACTTATTTATTTGTGCAGAATAGCTAGAGCGAGAGAGAAAGAGAGAGGGAGAGCGATAGCGTGTGGTGGCGGGTTTTCGGTGAGGGAGGTGAGGGATTGCCACTTCCTTGCCCTGGGGAAGCGACAGGCCTCCTTCGGCTGGGAGAATGTCGCGGGCGGCCGGCCTGCATTATCGCGGCATAAATAGCAGGAGCGAGAGTGAGAGAGAGAGAGAGTGAGAGAGAGAGAGTGACAAAGATTGAAACTTTAGTTTAATATAAATTATTTTTGTGCAAGGAACTCAGGGTGCACGTAGCCAAATCGGCTACGACGTGGTGCCTACATCACACACTTTAACCCGAATAGTTTTGAAGCCATGAATGTAAAGCGTGCTTTTCAGCTGTTGAGTCGTCGTATGGCGAGTGCAATTAAATTAGCAGGTTTAGATAATAATACAGATTTGTTATCCGATACATGGGAAGCTTCTGCTTATTTTGTTGAAACGATGGATTCGGTTATTGATGCTTGTAATTCGAATTCATTGAAAAATATCCATCGTTTAAAGCGACCCTTATCTGATAAGTATCCTGAAATTCAACAGCGACTGGAAAGTTTTATCAAGTGGTCAGAGAAGTGGGTAATTAAAAAAAACGGCATAGATAATAAGCCACCTTGTTTCTTGGGGTTACCTCTGACTGTTTGAGCTTTGATCAGTCTGTATTTAGAAATTAAAACATCAATTTCTGATTTTGAATTAGCAATAGGTTTATGCAATCAAGATTCTGTGAAACATGTTCACTCAAAGTTACGCGAAAGAGGTGGGTTCAATCCGAATCCTACCTGTAGAATGTACCGATTGATTTTCAGACACATTTTGTCAATCGATTTTATTAACACTAGTAGAAAAGGTAATACAAATTGCGAATAAAGTCAGTCGTTACTGACTCCAAATCGTATTGTTTCAGTGGAGGACACAGAACTTGCAAGCTTTCCTGATGCTCAATTACCTGAATACAATTGAGCGGAAATTGATGAACTTAATGAAATTACAGATGCTGTTGAATTTATTGACCTGCATTTGGAATTACAATCTATTAGCATGCCCAATTTAAGTACTAAATTAACTTATGAAACTAATGCTATAATATATTTTGCGGGTTACGTAGCGCATAAATCTTTAAGAAAAAGTCAGTGTGAGGCATGCAAATTAGATTTTATGAAAAATGCAAAAGAAGCAGAAAATCAGAATGAAAGGTAACACATCGTTCAATAAGTCCCGATACTAACCCAGAGATGGTGCTAGTAGTACCAAACTGGCCACGTTTCCATAGAGTGCGAACCTTTACATGAAACGTGTAAAAATTTTACGTCAATCCGATCACAGACAGCAGAGTTATCGAGGTTAGAGTAAAGTCACTTTGTAATTTGTTTTAAAAATGGAAAAAAGCGAGTTTCGCGTGTTGATGAAACATTGTTTTCTAATGGGTAAAAACACCGTAGAAGCCCAGCAATGGCTTGAAAAACATTACCCAGACTCCTCTCCATCCAAACCAACGATTTGTCGTTAGTATGCTCAGTTTAAACGTGGTCGTACGGATACAAACGATGCGGAACGTTCGGGTAGGCCATTGGAAGCCGTTACACAGGAAAATGTGAGTGAAGTGTTAAAAATTGTAATGAAAAATCGCAAAGTGAAGATCCGTGAGATTGCAGAAATGACACAGATATCATCTGGAAGCGTATTTACAATCCTTTGTGAAAAATTGAGCATGAAAAAGGTTTTTTCCAAGTGGGTGCCGCGATTGCTTTCAGTGGAACAAAAATAGCAACGAGTCAACGATTCAGAGAGCTGTTTATCGCTATTTACTCGCAATAAAAAGGATTTCCTGCGTCGATTCGTGACCATGGATGAAACATGGATACATCATTTCACTCCGGAGTTGAATCGGCAATCATCTGAGTGGCGTATGGCTGGCGAAAGCCGCCCAAAGCGTCCAAAAACGCAGCAGTCTGCTGGCAAAGTCATGGCGTCTGTTTTTTGGGATACACATGGTGTGATTTTCATTGACTACCTGGAAAAAGGTAAATCGATCAAGAGTGATTATTATATTGACTTGTTGGTACGTTTGAAGGAGGAGATCGCAGCAAAATGACCGCACATGAAGAAGAAAAAAATCCTTTTTCACCAAGACAATGCACCATGCCACAAGTCCATGAAAACAATGGCAAAATTGAACGAATTGGGCTTTGATTTGCTTCTCCACCCCCCGTATTCGCCAGATTTAGCCCCCAGCGACTACTGACTCTTTGCTGATCTCAAAAAAATGCTCCAGGGAAAAAAATTTGGCTCGAATGAGGAGGTCATTGCCGAAACTGAAGCCTATTTTGAAGCCAAGGATAAATCCTTCTATAAACATGGTATAGAAATGTTGGAAAGGCGTTGGAAAGATTGTATCACTCTAAAAGGAGATTATATTGATGAATAAAAATGATTTTTGAAAAAAAATGTTGTTTTCGTTGTTAGTCTCGGGACTTATTGAACGATGTGTTACTTATGAATGTTTTTTGCTTAATTATAATCTAATACTTCGTTTTATATATTGTTTTTAGTAATACAAAGTATTGTTTGAAAAATGTTTTATTTAATTTTGTTACAGAAAAGATCAAAACAATTTATACTTTCTAGAAAAATTAATCATAAAAATGAAAATTTTGTGTTACCTAAAAATAACCGATTAAAACTTATTAAAACCGATTCAAAAAGTAATTGGTTTGAATCCGGTTTTTTAATCGGAAGTTATCAAATTAAAACCAATATAATCGATTAAAACTTATTTAGACCAATTATAAAATTATATCGGTTTTAATCAGATTTTATTAGTTATATTCTGCAATAATATTATTTTATTTAAAAATAGAACTAATTAAATCCGATTAAAACCGATATAATTTTATAATTGGTCTAAATAAGTTTTAATCGATTATATTGGTTTTAATTTAATATCTTCTGATTAAAAAACCGGATTCAAACCGATTACCTTTTGAATCGGTTTTAATAAATTTTAATCGGTTATTTTCACGATATAGTAGTAGTCGAAGAAACTCTGAGACATGCAATTATTAAATTGATTACCAAATTTAAGTATTTTTGTTGTTCTAGTAGGGATTGACTAGTGAATTATGTACGTTTTGAATATTTATTTACAAGTTTAATGGTTTAATTAAAACGTAGCGTGTGCTTCGTTTTTTATGTATTATATTTCTTATAATATAAAGCAATGTTTGAAAAATGTTTAATTTAGTTTTGTAATAAAAAACATCAAAAATTAATAAAAAACTTTATACACGTGTCATTTTTTCTTTTCTACTAAATATTTGTATTTAAAGTTTATTTGTAAGGTATATATTATAAATATTTTTATACATATATTCGTCTAAATACGTAAAGTATTTATATAAAATGTGCATTAGCATCAAGTATCTTGATTTGGTAAGCAATACTTTAAGAAAATCTATAAAATTTTTAAATTATGATTAATAAATTTTATTATCAGCAGTAATTTAATTATTACATAATTACAACTAAATCTAAAAATATTACATTACTGATGTGTATTGGTTAGAAATATGCTACTAATTCTATCAATGTCTTATTAGTTTTTATTTTCTTAAAGAAATAAAAAATAGAAACATTATTTAAGATAGATAACAAATTTGAGCTGGCATTTATTACGTAAAGTTATAGTATAATGTAAACAACTTTATAATAATTAATTATAATTGTCTATAGAAGCAGAATTAACTCAAATAGCATAAATATTAAATGTTATATTTTTGAAATCTCCGCCTATCTTTTTCTGAACATACATACTTAATTTCAAAATTCGCTAGAAAGAAAATACCCGGTTGCGAGAATTCACGTGAAAATCCACATGGAAATCCATGTGGATTTTTACATGGAAATCTACACTAAAATCAGTCGAATAACACACTGTATGTGGATTTCCCTGTAGATTTCCGGGTACATTTTTACGTGGATTTCCGCGTAGATTTTTACGTGGATTTCCGGGTATATTTTTACGTGGATTTCCGCGTAGATTTTTACGTGGATTTCCGGGTAGATTTTTACGTGGATTTCCGCCTAGATTTTTACGTGGATTTCTGCGTAGATTACCACGTGGGTTTCAACGTGAAATCAGTGTGGAAATCTACGTGGAAATCAGTGTCGATATCTATGTGGAAATCAGTGTAGAAATGTACGTAGAAATAAGTGTAGAAATGTACGTAGAAATAAGTGTAGAAACCGACACAGATTGAAAGGTTTTCAAAATATTTTTACAACGTAATGGTTAGGGCGTCTGCTTTATAATGCGAAGGACCCGGGTTCGATTCCACCGGAGGTCAAACATTTTTCTGCGTTTTTTTCCGTAAAATAATGTGTAAAATAACGTGTGCGATAATGCGAATAAGCGATTCAATATAATGCGTATGTTAAAAATAAGTATAATCATAATAAAAAATAAAATTTGTGACAGGTGGCTTATAGAGGCTAAGCCACCTGCCATAGGCGATAGAAAGAGAGTTCGCGGCGCGACGATACGTGGCGGCATCGATCAAGCGATCATGGCCCGACGCGAGAAAAGGCGCTATCGATCAAGAATCGATAGCGCTACGCGGGAAAACTGATAGGCGAGAGGGGAAAGAGGAGCCCTCCCATCAAGCCTTTTTCTCGTCCGAGCCGTTGTACTCGTCGCACGTGTTTGAGATAGAGCGAACGATAGCTTATTTTTCCGAAGATTTTCCGACGAGGCTCCGCCGCAGATATTGGAAGAGACGATTCCGCGAGTAAAGCGAATTAAAGTAAGTGGCCACTTAATCGCAATTATTAGTCCGCGAATAATTAGATTGAGTTTTCCTGACGCGGGTGCGATCGCGTCAGGCACATATATATATATATATATATATATAGGAGAGTTACGCGCGAGACCGCGTAATTCAAACTCGATTAGGCCGTGCGAGTGCGAGTAAGAGGATCGATCTCTCTCTCGCACTATCATAGAATAGGCGTACGAGTAAGAGAAAGCCACTCTTACTCGTACAACCTGCGAGCACGCAGTTGAGCGAGAGGAACGAGCTGTCTCGCTCAACCATAGACTACAGCATCGAGTGAGAGTAAGAGACGCTCTCACTCGAGCAGTCACGAACTACGGCAGTATAGAGGGGGAACTGCTCTCTCTATATCTGCCGTCCATAGACTACACGTGTGTGTGTAGCCACGCGAAGCGAAGAGGGTGCGCATGCGCAGTGCGCACCTTGAGAATTAGTATTGAGCGTGAGGCAATATTAACTGCTCTTCGCGTAATTAGACCTCTCCGCTATAATCTATCAATTTTTGTATTGTTTTAGTTGTTATTTATTAAATCAACGTTTTAGCACTGAGTCGGTGCGTTCTTATTTTTATTTCCCTACAGCGTCCCTATCCCGAATACCGCTGCCTCCGCGGGTGTGCTCGAATTTACCCCGTTACAAATTCTAAAAAATATAAAATACTTAATTAAAGTTTTCATAAAGGTTTTAAAAAAGTATTTCAAAAGGTTTCATCAACTACTTTCAAAAATGTTTTTTTTTAATATTTCTATAACTTTTATAGAAATTTTTTTAAAACTTGTATCGAAAGGTTTGTAAAAGGAGCTAGAAAACGTTGCTGAAGGGTTTAAAAACGGACATCAACTCATTTTAAAAAAATTTTTTGAAAGCTTTTAAGAAGGTTTTTATTTTTTCATGAAACGTTTTAAAAATATTTTAAAAACTTTCAATCTGTGTGGGTTTCTACACTTATTCTTACGTACATTTCTACACTGATTTCCACATAGATATCGACACTGATTTTCACGTAGATCTCTACACTGATTTCACGTTGAAACCCACGTGGTAATCTACGCAGAAATCCACGTAAAAATCTACGCGGAAATCCATGTAAAAATCTAAGCGGAAATCCACGTAAAAATCTAGATGGATTTCCATGTGGATTTTCACGTGGATTCTTGCAACTGGGTAACTAAAAAGGCAATACAAAATAATGTATGCTTATTAAAAACTAATTTTAATTAAAACACAGGATCTATTTCGTTTTATATGTATATATCTTTATGATACAAATTATTGAAAAGCCTTTTACTTAATTTTCTTATATAAAAGATCAAAATACAAAATTGAAATATTATCCAAAATATATATTATATTCGCAGCTTTAGGCAAATCTATTATCTGAATGATGTACTTGTTGTAAGAATGAATTGTATATTTATAGTACATTCGTCAACCGCCTTATTTTCATACTCGTTCTAGCACAGATACATGAAATATTTGACGTATTTATAACACTATTGAAAAAATGTCCTCTCTTTCTTTCTATTTATAATATAATTGTTTTAATGAATGATTTACATAATTAGTTCAAAACATAATATTTTGCAAATTTATTTGTATAGTTCTACATAAAAATATTATAGAATTGTAAAAATTAGATATCGATATGATGCTTTGCTTATTCAGCGAACAAAAAATATCTGTAATCAATTGTCACTAATTCATAATCAGCCTTTTTAAAATTGTGTGTTACAGAGTTACTAGGAACATATTCAAAAATAAATGTTGCAGTAATATGATCCAACAGTATATCTATTTCATTCTTATTGCACCAGTACAATAAATCTATGTACATAGTACTTCTTCTTTTTGTTAATTATTTCCATCGATTTATTAAAGCTTGACCGCTACAAAGAATATCTTATAAGTATCGCCAACGATATCGGATTTTTCTTTATTGTAGAACAGTATTATAAATCGATGTATATGATTTTCTATCGTTATTTTGAACAATTCCATAGATTAAGTAAAGGTTTTATAACCATATAGAATGAAGAAATAATGTTTAAAGCACAATTAGTTCTTACTTTTAACCTCACATATTCTTGACGATTTCTTTTATCAATTTTGTTTATTGCAAAAGTACAATAAATCTATTGATATGATTTTGTATCTTTGTGTCCAATGATCCTATAGATTTATTGGAAATTCGAAACTAACAGTGTTATTAATTAAGGTTTGAAGCAGGAGTTCAAAATTTCTATATGACTTTTTCTTACCAATAGTAGATCGATATATTTGTAAAATATGTAAAGCGTATTTGATCATATATATATGTTGAATATTATATTAAAATTTATATAAGCGTATAAATATTAAAACTACGGATGAGATAAAAATGAATAGACATTTATACATTGAATAACATGTTGATGTAGCAAATGCCGTTATTTGTATCATAAAACGCGATTAAAACATTGTTATAAATATAGTGAATGTATAATATTAGAAAGAAAATGTCAGATGGAAAATTGCAACCTTCCCAGCTGTAAATATTATTCAATTACTCTCCGTCGCTCAGAATATTTAATAATTTTATTAGATCGTTTAATATAAACACACAAAATATATAAAACGTTTGCAAGAAAATTTAAGGTTGAATGTAGAAATTTCGAGAATTGTAGAAACCTCTACTAAATTCGTCGAATTGTTCTAAATAAAGATAAATTATATCCATGTATTTATAGTAAACAATAAGCTGATGTCATTGGCTACAAAGAGTATATGTATGGAAATTACAGCTCCTTTTGCTTCAAGGATTATTTTTACATATTTATTTATATCAACTCTGTAAAATTTGAAATCTTTAAGAAATCCATCGAATTATTTGAAATAAGAATAAAAAATTATATTCACAGATTGATAGTATTGTTCTACTATAAACGATACTATTATACACGATAATTTGATGTTATTGCCCTGCTAGAAAAAGTCGATTCGAATTCATAGAAAAATTTCAATTGATTACAAATGTACTTCTTAATTAGAAAAAGTACCTTTAAAAGCAATTGAAATAAAAATATATCTATTAAAATCCATTCAATTTAATTTGCCTGGAAGTGTAGGATTCATTGAAATCAATTGATATGAATGGAAAAAACGGTTATAATCAATTAAAGTCCATTGATATCTATTGAAATTAATAAATTTGAATAGAGAAATCATTGAAATGAATTAAATTTCATTAAAGTATTTGATTAGTATTTTATTGATATTAGTGGCATTTCAATCGATTCTGAATTAAGTATATTATATTTAATTGCTACTTTTTACATTAAGAAGTACAATTAAAATTGAACAGAAGTATTTTATTGATATCAATTGTATTTCTATTTTTATATTTAGTGAATCTGCTAAAAATGTTTTTATTTTCACCCGTCACCGTGGACGATACACTCACAATGGGTGGCCATAATGGTATAAAACTTCAGCGTTTTTAGATACTAATCGAAGGAAAATTATGCCTCTTGCGAGAAAGAGGATAAGAGCATTCGCCTTCTAGTGGATAAATATCTATTGAGAAAATGTTCATTAAAATTAATTAAAGATTAAATTTATTCAAATCTATTAACTTCACATTGAGAGCATGTTTATTTAAACTAATTAAAGATTAAATTTATTGAAATCTATTAAATTCATACTGAGAACATGTTCATTAAAATCAATTAATGTTAATGTTTATAAGAGTTCAGAAAAGTATTAAAGATTTAATAAGAAAATTGAAAATTCAACTCATTAGAAATTGCATTTCATTAATATCCATTCAAATAAATACAAACTAAATAAACTTCTTGATACTTATTAATTGGTTTTATTGAATTCCATTAAAATCAATTCAATTTTTATTGATTCCAATGGATTTCAATCGGTTATTTCTAGCAAGGTGGCTATAAAGATTCCGTATGAAAATCGCAACTCTTTCTTTTGATAAATATTGTTTCGAATGTTTACTTAGCGAGTATCAAGAAATTTATGTGTTATAATTCTATAATTGTTATTGATTGTATATCTGATAATAATTAAATTAACAAATAAATAACACCAAGAATAAAATTTGTTATTGTACGAAATAAATTTGTACTTATTAATATAATTAAATACAATACAAATAATATCAATATCATTATTTTTGATTTATAACATTTACTTTTTAAATTTGCTTTTACATTCATTGGTGACACGCATCTGCCTCAAGTAATATAATAGAATAAGAGCATGGCAGCGCTGTGCTGCCAACTGCTGAGCAGATAAGGTGCTACTATCGGGGTCACATGTTCGCTACACTACGCTTAACTAAAAAATTAAATACCTCAAAATGACCATTTTACATGCATACGTCTTTTTGAAGACCGTCCTCAAAATGAACAATGTATATAATAACGATATCTCAAAATGACCAATTTTGCGTTTTCCTTTTGAGAATGCTCCTCAAAAAGGTCAAAACTCCTCAAAAGACCCAATTTGTGAGAAAAAAGTTCGTCAAAATACCCAATCCATGTATATACTCGTATATATCGTATATATAAGTACACATGTGAAGTATTTATATAAACTTTGCATTAGTACCAGGTACCTTGATTTCATAAGAAATACTTTAAGTAAACCTATAACGTTTTTAAATTATGATTAATAAATCTTATTATCGGCAATAATCTAATTATTTAATTAATACAACCAAATCTAAAAATATTAAATTACTGAAGTGTATTAGTTACTATTATATGCTACTCATTCTATTAATTCCTTATTAGTTTTTATTTTATTTAAGAAGTACAAAATAAAAAAATTATTAGAGATAGATAACACAATTGAGCTAGCATTAATTACGTAAAATTATGGTATGATATGAACAACTTTATAATAATTTATTATAATTATTTATAGAAGCAAAATTAACTAAAATAGCAAAAATATTAAATTTTATATTAGTGAAATCAAATTTTAGAATTCGCTAAAAGAGAAAATAACTAAAAAGGCAAATAATGTATAGTTAAAAAATAATTTTAATTGAAATACAGTAGTATGTATTTCGTTTTATATGTATTATCCCTTATGATATAAAGTATTAAGAAGTATTTCATTTAATTTTGTTATATAAAAGATCAAAAATTGATGATAATTCATAGACATCGCATTTTTCTTTCTACCACATACATATTTATATATTTTTAAAATATTTTTAAGCTCTCTACTAATGTAGTTAATGTATATAAGTTATAATTAACTTAACCCTTTTAGTGCCATACATATTTTACAACTAGCGAAAGCAGCGCGACGGCGCTCCTTGGCACTAAAAGGGTTAATTTCTATTTTCTTAAAAAAATACAAAATCGGAAACTTATCCAAAATATATATTATATTCGCATCGAATAAGAAATATATGTAATTATTTGTCTCTATTTTACAATCATTCTTTCTAAAATTCATTTTTTATTCAAGGGTTTTTCTTGATTTTCTGTAGTATCACTTACAATTAATACACAGTGTGTCCCATGGAAAACGGAACTTTTTCAAAACATCGATTTATATTGGCGCCACCTATTGGTGGATGTTGGCAATGAAAAGGTCCATTCTTAACTGACATCCTGTCAAAATTGTATGACATTTGGTTCAATGGAAACCAAAATATCGCGCTCAAAGTGACAGTGTGTTTGTGGCATCGGTCGAAAAAAGAACTTCGAACAAAGAGCAAATATTAAGTTCTGTTTTAAACTCGGTAAATCCTTTACTGAGACGCATAATTTGCTGAAACAAGTTTATGGCGATAATTGTCTATCCCGTACCAGAGTGTATGAGTGGTATAAGCGGTTCCAGGATGGTCGTGAAGACATTCAGGACGACGAACATCCAGGTCCTTCGAATACCGTGGTTACTCAAAGTAACAGTAAAAAAATGTGTGAATTTATAAAAAATGAGCCAAAATCTTCATTGCGATACATGGAAATGGAATTGAATGTGTCCAAAAATTCAATTCATCGCATTTTGACCGATCATTTGAATCTACGGAAGGTGTGTGCACGCTTTGTTCCACACAAATTGACCGACTACGAAAAATTGCTCCGAATTCAACATTGTAAAGATTTGATTAAAGAGTCAAAAAAGGACCTAAACTTGAAATATTCAATGTGACTGGTAACGAGACATGGTGTTTTCAATATGATCCCGAAACCAAGCGTCAAAGTGCTGAATGGAAGCACCCAACCGAGCCCAATCCGAAAAAAAAGTCATCTTGGAAAGTCAAAAGTGAAGACAATGTTGATTTGTTTCTACGATTCGGAGGGTATTATTCATCGTGAATTCGTTCCACCTGGTTAAACGATTACTGCTGTGTTTTATCTTGGTGTTATGAAGCGTTTGCTCAGCCGTATTCGTCGTGTGCGGCCACAATACCGTGAAAAAGGGAGCTGGCGTTTGTTGCATGATAATGCCCCGTCTCATCGATCGAACTTGATCACGGATTTTTCGATCAAAAATTCCATTTTAACCATTAACCATTCACCGTACTCGCCAGATTTGGCTCCGTGCGACTTCTACTTGTTCTCCAAATTGCACTTGCCTATGAAAGGAAAACGTTATGCCGACGTAGAAGTCATCCAAAGAGCGACGACCGATATACTAAAGTCGATGGATGAAAATGATCTCAAAAACTCATTCGATATGTTAATTGATCGTGCAAAACGTTGTATTGATGCGAAAGGAGACTATTTTGAATAAAATAAATGAGATTTGCCGGAATATTGAGTTTTTGTCTTTATTTTAAAAAAGTTCCGTTTTCCATGGGACACACTGTGTATTTAAATAATTTTCGAACGTTACTAATACGTTTCGTAAATAAATTTTCATAGATAAAGAATTCGTGGTTAAAATGGTTTTGATGATGTCTTTAATTATATTTTAATCGGCAAATAGTCCGGTTTGGTAATTTCTGTGATTTAAAAACGTTCATTATATAAGCATACAATCCTATATTATATATAAGCATAGAATACGTTTTACATGGATTAGACATGTAATATTGACAATTAACTCGTATTAATTTAAATGTTACGTACTTCAAACGATGTTAAAATAAGGATTCACATTAATTTTCAATAACAAATTGTAATAACGAAAAATACACCGTAAAATAAAAATCATTACAAATATACTGATAAGTATGTCATTGTAGAACCTTTATTTAATAAATATTATTAAATATATTGTATACTGTTTAGTAATTGAAAAAAATATTATTTATTACCTAAAACAAATCGATGACGTAAGTTGATCTATGACCGTTTCTTAATAGAATCCACGTAGTTATATAATAAGATAATTAATTTTTTGAAATCCATGAAAATGAAATTATTTTTTTAGGGATTTTCAGAAAAATATTTTTATTTTTCTGGAAGTCCCAGAAAAGTATTATTATTTGTTCTAGGAGTCCCAGAAAAGTATTACTATTTGTTCTGGAAGTCCCAGAAAAGTATTACTATTTGTTCTGGGAGTCCAGAAAAATGCATTATATGCATGAGGCATCCCAGAAAACATATGTCCCAGAAACTAGCATTACAATAAGTCCCGAGACTAACTCAGAGATGGTGCTAGTAGTACCAAACTGACCACGTTTTCATAGAGTGCAAACCTTTACATGAAACGTGTGAAAATTTCACATCGACCGGATCGCAGACAGCAGAGTTATCAAGGTTAGAGTAAAGTCACTATGTAATTTGTTTGAAAAATGGAAAAAAGCGAGTTTCGCGTGTTGATGAAACATTGTTTTCTAATGGATAAAAACACCGTAGAAGCCCAGCAATGGCTTGAAAAACATTACCCAGACTCCTCTCCATCCAAACCAACGATTTGTCGTTAGTATGCTCAGTTTAAACGTGGTCGTACGGACACAAACGATGCGGAACGTTCGGGTAGGCCATTGGAAGCCGTTACACAGGAAAATGTGAGTGAAGTGTTAAAAATTGTAATGAAAAATCGCAAAGTGAAGATCCGTGAGATTGCAAAAATGACACAGATATCATCTGGAAGCGTATTTACAATCCTTCATGAAAAATTGAGCATGAAAAAGGTTTTTTCCAAGTGGGTGCCGCGATTGCTTTCAGTGGAACAAAAATAGCAACGATTTGACGATTCAGAGAGCTGTTTATTGCTATTTACTCGCAATAAAAAGGATTTCCTGCGTCGATACGTGACCATGGATGAAACATGGATACATCATTTCACTCCGGAGTTGAATCGGCAATCATCTGAGTGGCGCATGGCTGGCAAAAGCCGCCCAAAGCGTCCAAAAACGCAGCAGTCTGCTGGCAAAGTCATGGCGTCTGGCGAATGGTGTGTTATATATATATATTGTAACAGGGGTAACTTGTTACGTCCTGTTAGCAACGCAGGAACCTTCCTCTGGTCCTGCTTTTATTCTATTCTCCAAAGCCAGCTCCTTCCTGGCTTCTTGTATGAGGAGCTGGTTCCTCGCTGGATCGAGAATGGCCCTGAATCCTCATATAAAATTTACGCCGAGGTAGCAATCTGCAGGCAAACCGGGCAGAATTGCCACCTCGACGTCCTTTGTCACGCCGGCCACCTCAAAGGGTAGTTGGACGAAGCCAACGATAGAGAGAAGAGAGCATAGTGGCCATTTGCCACGATTGCTTCCTTGCTTTGGCTCGGCGTGACCGCGCGTCCACACGCCGTGGCTATTGGTAAGCCGACGGCACTCATCATCGTGTGTGACGCGCCCGAGTGATATAGTGCGCGTAGGGTATGCACCCCTACGCACACAGGCAACCACCACCTGGCACCTTTTGGAGCACCCTCCTCAGGGTGGTCCGGAGCCGTCTCCGACACGAGCTCGGTGCTCACGAGCTCGCTGGTGGTCACTTCGGGGACTTGGATCTCAGACTCGAATGGGAAGAGCGTAGGGATCTCGTCTACGCTCTTCCCTGGTCGTTTCCCAAACAGTCCGGGCAGAACCGCCTGATCATATTTGGTCTGCCGCAGTCGTGGCAGCTGAACTCCTTCTTCTGCTTCGGCTGCTCCGTCTTCTCGTTCCCCTTCTCTTTCTTCTCCCCCCCTTCTGGGGGATTGGGACTTCAGACTGCTCTGTCCGGATCGCGGCTTCTTCTGCTGCTTTGGGCTAGACTTTCTAAGCGAACTCCACCTAACCTCTCGGCCCCTATGGCCCGCCATGAGATTATTGTGTTTGGCGAGGTCCGCTAAAACTTCCCTCAATGCCGCCTTCATTTGGTTGACCGGCAAGTCTGGCCGATCAAACTTTGTTGCAGCGACCGCCACTTTGGTCGCGCCTACCTTGGCGCTCACCTTCGGGTGTGTTCTTGTGGCGGTCCTCGGGCGATTGGCCGCCTCTGGCACTACCACGTGATTCGGGGGAACGGGCGTCTGGTCGCCTCGTTCCCTCTCCAATGTCAACTCGGCTCTTGCGGCACGGCCGATCAGCTCGTTGACCGTGCAGCACTCCATCCGAGTGACAATCCTCTTGATCTGCGGGAGCAGATTATCGTGGAGGCTATCCACCATCTGCTCTTCGCTCAGTGGTGGCGATATCTTCACTAATATTACCTCCAGGCACGTAATGTATGTGCGCGCTGGTTCGTCCGCCTGATGGAAGTGGCGGCTAGCCTCGTCCCTTAGCCGCTCTTGTATGTTGGCCTTGGACCCCCAGCGCGCACGTGCTGCTTGGCAGAACATTTGTGCTTGTGGCAGCCGCTCAGCAGCGCGGGTAGCGATGCCAGCATCTCTGGGTCGCTAATCCCTGACGCGTTCTTCGCTTCGTCCACCTTTCGGAAGAACGCGTCGATGTTGTCAATCGGCTTTCCCTGGAAAGCGATGTTCCACCGACTGACGATTCTTCCGACGTCGCACGAGGCCGCCATACCGGTGTTGCACCATGCACTATTACTCGGTGCATTGGTGCAATTTTTCCCCCTCCCCCAGGCTCCATTTGGGCCGGATCTAGGGGATGGCGGGCCCTCTGCAGGCCCTCGCGAATCTTCCCCTTCGCGGGGGCTGCTGTGCGTTGACACGTAGTTACACGTGAACGTGTCCTGGAACGCGACGTGACTCGGCGCTTTGCTCTTGCGCCGAGCCTGTGGCAAGAGAGCCGGTTCCGCGGTCTCTCTCTGTGGTAGTCTGGCCGGTCCTGGCGTGCTGTCTATCCTGGTAGATGACGCACTCAGCCTAAGATTTGCGACCTCTTGCTTGGCTCACAAATTTGTAACTCCGCCTGCATGGCCGTGAAGTACTTGACCATACCTGCGATCGTCTGCGTCAAGCTCTCGATGCGTTCCTGCATCAAGAGCTCTCTTCTCGTTGGTGGCGGGTCTTCCGCGTCTGCCACCTCCTCTTCTCCTGTGTTGGTTAGGGACGGTTGGTCCACCTCGTCCTCTAACAACATGGTCAGCGGATGCGGCTCCTCTCTGTCGTAGTCCGCTGACCACGCCGTCGTGCCCACCCTCTCCTGGCAGGCATGAAGCACGAAGCTTCTTCTTGCTTCGGCTCTCGCAGCCTTGGCAGCCTCGTCTGCCCCGGCAACCTCCTCCTTGAAATCGGCTGCTGTGAAATTTCCCAGCAGCCAATTAGTTATACGGGCCAGTTTAGCAAACCGTGGCCCGTCTGTCTGTAATCGGAGAGCGTGGAGGGTTTCCTCTACCTCCTCGCCCTCCATGGCGAAGAGCCATTGCTCTATTTTGGAGGAGTCTCCTGTCGCCATGTTTTCTTGTTCGCTTTAATCCGCACGCTAATAATACAACAAATCGAACAGTTGCGATATCGTGGGCATCGCACGCTATATATACTTAACGCTAAATAATTTAATAAATAAATAAATAAATAAATAAGTAGGTAAATATATATAAATTTTATTTATAAGAGGGATTTACCTCGTCCCTCTACCCACGGTACCGCAACTCGCACTAGCGTGGCTGTGGAGAGGTCAGTTTTCCCTGACTTCGGACTTGCTTGAGCCTCGGTGCTACAAGCAAGCTAGACACCAGAAGTAAAAAAAAAAAATTTATAAATTATTTTTAAAACAAGAACAAAAAAAAAATTCTTCCGTCTCCGTTGCCACGCCAGGGACACTTATTTTCCGCGCCTACACTTCTATGCACGCTTGTGTTAGTGTGTGCCCGTTGCGCCCTCTACGCTCGCTTCGGACCTCTCGTTCCCTATTGCACACGCCCTCTGGTGTCGCGCGACCCTATGCCTAAGACACACGTCTGGGGCGCCAGTTGTAACGGGGGTAACTTGTTACGTCCCGTTAGCAGCGCAGGACCTTCCTCTAGTCCTGCTTTTATTCTATTCTCGTGTGAGAGAAGGGGCCTTGCCTAGGGCCCCACTGTCGGTGACACTCCCACCAGGCTCGGCTACTCAGTTTGTGTCAATGCTAGATTGGCACACCCGCGGAGGCGGCGGTATTCGGAATAGAAAAGTTGTAGGGAACAAATTAAATAAAAAGGCACCAGCTCAGTGCTAATTGCTTATTTAATAAATAAAACAAGAAAAGTAATACAAAATACACTAATTATTGCGGAGAAGTCCCTTAATGCAAAGAGCAATTAGTATTGCCTCACGCGCAATACTAATTCTCGAGGTGCGCACTGCGCATGCGCACCCTCTTCGCTTCACGCGGCCGCACACACACGTGTAGTCTATGGACGACGGATATAGAGAGAGTAGTTCCCCCTCTATACTGCCGTAGTTCGTGACTGCTCGAGTGAGAGCGTCTCTTACTCTCACTCGATGCTGTAGTCTATGGTTGAGCGAGACAGCTCGTTCCTCTCGCTCAACTGCGTGCTCGCAGGTTGTACGAGTAAGAGTGGCTTTCTCTTACTCGTACGCCTATTCTATAATAGTGCGAGAGAGAGATCGATCCTCTCACTCGCACTCGCGCAGCCTAATCGGTTTTGAGTTATGCGGTCTCGCGCGTAACTCTCCTATAGATATATAGATATATATATATATATATATATATATATATATATATATATATATATATGCCTGACGCGATCGCACACGCGTCAGGAAACTAAATATAATTACTCGCGAACTAATAATTGCGACGAAGTGGCTACTTACTTTTTCTTTCCAGTCTCGGAATCGTCCTCTCGTAACGCTATCGGAACGGCGGAGAAATCGCTATCGGGAAAAATCGCGTAAAACTACAAGCGGAGAAATTCACGTGCGGCTAGCTAAACGGCTTGGACGAGAAGAGGGCTTAAGGGGAGGGCTCCTCCTTCCCCTCTCGCCTATCAGTTTTCCCGCGTAGCGCTATCGATTCTTGATCGATAGCGCCGCGTTTCAGTACGCCGCGAATTTTCGCGCCTTTTCCCGCGTTAAGCCATCGATCGCTTGATCGATGGCGCCGCGTATAGTCACGCCGCGAACTCTATCTCGCACTGTATGGCAGGTGGCCCAACCTCGATAAGCCACCTGTCACTCCCAATTCAAAATTTGAAATTTAAAATATTGCAATATAAAAATCACGAACAATTAAAAATAAATGTAAATGTAACAATTAAAAATAAAAACAATTAATATATATATATATATATATATATATATATATATATATATATATATATATATATATATATGTATATATATTACAAGGCAACTGTATTAAAGTGATAATAAAACTCACCTGAATTTTCGATCCGTTGACGCTTTTTTTCTGCTGTTGAAGGAAAACGAAATAAATGGAATCCATTATGTTTTCCATTCTTGCATCGAAAATGTTTACATCGATCGTAAAAAGATTGTTGATTTTTTTTCATTTTAAATATAAAGTTTTAAATCCGAGAATCAAGTATCTTGTACAGTATCTTGTAATTACACGCTGGCACACCACGAATATCGCAATATTTTTACAACTGCCAAAATCGACCGTTCACGAGCCACGCGACTAGTTGATTAAAGTAAAAATAAATGAGAGCTTTTTGAGCGAACGCGCGAGAAACAACATGCTCGTGAATTGGCAAGCCGATTTTACAAAAACAAATGCTAGCTCTTTAAACTGACGCGCCAGCAGTAATGTGTGCATGAGCCAGCGCGCCGTGTGTGCGTGTTATGTTTACAATAAACATAAACATGACGGTATAAATTCAGTTAAGCTTTTTAAATATAAATTTTAAAATGCGTCTATTAAAAGTTTTTTTACATAATATTATTATGTACTAAATTTTTATGCATATTAAGTTTTTGTACATATATCCAGGAAAACAAGCCGAAAAAGAGGCATAAAAAACGAAAAATTGTTATCCGCGATTTTTCAATTGTAATGTTTAGAGGAAACTAATAAAAAGGTCTCATATCTTGTGGGTCATGAACTGGAATCTGCGTCTTTGTTTTTTTTTAAACATATAGGTGAAAAAATCGTTTTTTTGGTTTTTTTTTTGATATTCTGAAAAAACTACAAGAGATAAAAAAAAATGGTTCCCAAACGAATTGTTCATGAATTAAATACCTACAAAAGTAGATATGTTAAATTGCAATCGCTCCGTAAACAAAAAAGTTATTGCAATCAAAAGTCGAAAATGAGCATTTTTTACAATTGTTAATAACTTTTGAAATATTCATCAAAATAGTACGAAATTCTACCAGGTTATGAGTTTTAATGTTCTTAAAATGTGTGCAAAAGGTGAACATTATCGATCGAATAGTTTTTGTAAAATTGAATTTATTTATCCCATTTTCGCAAAAAACGACCATTTTGAATCGGATGTACAGCTGGCTGGGCGATGACTGAAACGCCAATCTTCATCTCATTTTCTTCATAAAGATTGAAAATATCATGTGCTTGAGAAAAATGCAAGTTTTTTTTTAATTTATTTATGAATAATCAATGAAGAAAAGGTGGTACTTTTTTTCCTTATAAACAATTTTAATATCTTTTTTGTTTTTTATTCGATTGATTAATAAAATATACCGTTGGAAAGCTTATTTACGAGCGCATTTACTTAATAAAAGAAAAACGTCGTAAATCAATAGAACCGAAGATAGCAAATTTTTTTAAAAAATCGCAGAGCCATTGTTTATGAACATTAAGCGCTAAAATTTTAACAGTTTGTTCATGAAGCTTTGAACTGTATCATATATTACAGTCGGCTCAATTAATCCAAAATTAACAGTATGAGAGCTGGTCAAATCGAGGGTGTGCGGTAAAATATCGTCGAGGAGTCGTAGCGGGGGGAATCTCGCTTTCATGCACCGAAACCGAAAACGGTACTTCAAATTGGAGCGCGCTTGAAAAATTTTAAATATCTCGGCTTCTGGACATTATAGAGCCTTCTTTTTTTTTAACTCGAGGTAGCTCATCGAAAAAATAATATCTAATATACTTTCACTCCTATAAAATCGTCATCATGAAAAAATGAAATTTAAAAAATTTTTTTTTTTTATATTTATCAACTTATAAAATTTATTTTACTCTACACTGTGAAAGATAAATATTTTTAAATAGTTCTTATTACACAGTGTGTCCCATGGAAAACGGAACTTTTTCAAAATTAAGACAAAAACTCAATATTCCGGCAAATCTCATTTATTTTATTCAAAATAGTCTTCTTCCGCATCAATATAACGTTTTGCACGATCAATTAACATATCGAATGAGTTTTTGAGATTATCTTTATCCATCGACTTTAGTATGTCGGTCGTCGCTCTTTGGATGGCCTCTACGTCGGCATAATGTTTTCCTTTCATAGGCAAGTGCAATTTGGAGAACAAGTAGAAGTAGCACGGAGCCAAATTTGGCGAGTACGGTAAATGGTTGATGGTTAAAATGGAATTTTTGATCGAAAAATCCGTGATCAAGTTCGATCGATGAGACGGGGCATAATCATGCAACAAACGCCAGCTCCCTTTCTCACGGTATTGTGACCGCACACGACCAATACGGCTGAGCAAACGCTTCATAAAACCAAGATGAAACACAGCAGTAATCGTTTGACCAGGTGGAACGAATTCACGATGAATGATACCCTCCGAATCGTAGAAACAAATCAACATTGTCTTCACTTTTGACTTTTTAAGACGACTTTTTTTCGGATTAGGCTCGGTTGGGTGCTTCCATTCAGCACTTTGGCGCTTGGTTTCGGGATCATATTGAAAACACCATGTCTCGTCACCAGTCACAATTGAATATTTCAAGTTTAGGTCCTTTTTAGACTCTTTAATCAAATCCTTACAATGTTGAATTCGGAGCAATTTTTCGTAGTCGGTCAATTTGTGTGGAACAAAGCGTGCCCACACCTTCCGTAGATTCAAATGATCGGTCAAAATGCGATGAATTGAATTTTTGGACATATTTAATTCCATTTCCATGTATCGCAATGAAGATTTTGGCTCATTTTTTATAAATTCACTCACTTTTTCAATGTTACTTTGAGTAACCACGGTATTCGAAGGACTTGGATGTTCGTCGTCCTGAATGTCTCCACGACCTTCCTGGAACCGCTTATACCACTCATACACTCTGGTACGGGATAGACAATTATCACCATAAACTTGTTTCAGCAAATTATGCGTCTCAGTAAAGGATTTACCGAGTTTAAAATAGAACTTAATATTTGCTCTTTGTTCGAAGTTCATTTTTCGACCGATGCCACCAACACACTGTCACTTTGAGCGTGATATTTATGTTTCCATTGAACCAAATGTCATACAATTTTGACAGAATGTCAGTTAAGAATGGACCTTTCCATTGCTAACATCCACCAATAGGTGGCGCCAATATAAATCGATGTTTTGAAAAAGTTCCGTTTTCCATGGGATATACTGTGTATTATTTATAACCATTAAGCAAATTTTGTACTTTTATAATTTTAGAACTATAATACTTTCATTGTTTAAATCATATTTTACAAGGAGAAACATGCAGGAATATTTTTTATTATATGGAAGGATATGAAAATTACATTATGCAATACAAAGGATTATATTATAAAATTATTATTTATTCATTTTCTGGTTCATTTACATTAACAATAATAATATTATTTATATTACAATTAATAATAATAAATCATACATTTTTTGTGCTGATCGGTTACTTTTCAAAGAATGTCAGCAAATTAAATTTAGTAAACAAGTTAACTAACAATATTTTTGTTTTTTTAAATGTAGAATTGCACCGTCTTTACTAACATTTTCTGTTTCGTAAATATCAACATCTTATTCGTCGTGTTTATCGTCATCGTCATCATATTCTATTTCAAGAAAATCTATAGGGCTTTCTTGTACATCTTCTAGATTTTCTTCCAGAAGATTGTCTAATTCTGGCAAGTTGAGGCTATCGATATCTACGTCTTCTTCGTCTATAATTTCTTGTACTGCGTCCATATTCGTACATGTATTGATGTCGCATTTATTGTATAACAAAGAGCATCGCAATCCTTTTTTTCTGCAACTGCAAGCTTTCGGTTCGCATTCTTTTTTGCAATTGCATTGAGTCTGCTGCAATAATTCGGTCGGAATTAATGCAGATACTGGATACATCAGAAGCAACTTTCCCGAAGAAACAGTCCAACCCCACTCAGTTGGTTCTTTATTCCGACCTAACCACTGTTGCAGTTGCAGACAAACTCTAAAAGTATGTTATTCTGCGCAGCTTTCGGTCGAAGGCAAAGTTTCTAGTTTTGCGTGTTTTTTAAACCCTGCTTTTGTGAAATTATATCTAAGTTTATTTAAATCAATATAAATATCTTTACCGGTATACATTAACGAAATTATTGCAATTATTGAACAATTTGCATTATCTAAATAGAAACTTCTTGCAAGGTCTTGAAGTCTTGCATTATCTACAAGAACTTTCATAAGCTTCTATTTTCCTTGATTTTAAAAACAAGAGGTAGTATCGCAACCAGTCATGGCATGCAAAAATCCAACGAAAGTCTGGAACGTTTCTTGTTTAAAACTGCGACAACTACAAATTACACGGTCGGTTTCTTTTCCAGGTTTTAATAAATAAATGCGATCTTGTGGAATCGCTCGTTCATGCAGAATAACTAATAGATCTATGTCCTCTCCAACTATCGATGGATTTTTATTATCATTTTTAATTCTGAGTGCCGTTTCAATAATTAAATAATCAGCATCGCCCTTATTTTTTCGATGAGCTACCCCGAGTTAAAAAAAAAGAAGGCTCTATGATGTCCAGAAGCCGAGATATTTAAAATTTTTTAAGCGCGCTCCAATTTGAAGTACCGTTTTCGGTTTCGGTGCATGAAAACGAGATTCCCCCTGCTGCGACTCCTCGACGATATTTTACCGCACACTCTCGATTTGACCAGCTCTCATACTGTTAATTTCGGATTAATTGAGCCGACTGTAATATATGATACAGTTCAAAGCTTCATGAACAAACTGTTAAAATTTTAGCGCTTAATGTTCATAAACAATGGCTCTGCGATTTTTAAAAAAAAAATTTGCTATCTTCGGTTCTATTGATTTACGACGTTTTTCTTTTATTAAGTAAATGCGCTCGTAAATAAGATTTCCAACGGTATATTTTATTAATCAATCGAATAAAAAACAAAAAAGATATTAAAATTGTTTATAAGGAAAAAAAGTACCACCTTTTCTTCATTGATTATTCATAAATAAATTAAAAAAAAACTTGCATTTTTCTCAAGCATATGATATTTTCAATCTTTATGAAGAAAATGAGATGAAGATTGGCGTTTCAGTCATCGCCCAGCCAGCTGTACATCCGATTCAAAATGGTCGTTTTTTGCGAAAATGGGATAAATAAATTCAATTTTACAAAAACTATTCGATCGATAATGTTCACCTTTTGCACACATTTTAAGAACAATAAAACTCATAACCTGGTAGAATTTCGTACTATTTTGATGAATATTTCAAAAGTTATTAACAATTGTAAAAAATGCTCATTTTCGACTTTTGATTGCAATAACTTTTTTGTTTACGGAGCGATTGCAATTCAACGTATCTAATTTTGTAGGTATTTAATTCATGAACAACTTGCTTGGCAACCATTTCTGTTTATCTCTTGTAGTTTTTTCAGAATATCAAAAAAAAAAACAAAGAAACGATTTTTTCACCTATATGTTTAAAAAAACAATGACGCAGGTTCCAGTTCATGACTCACGAGATGAGATACCTTTTTATTAGCTTCCTCTAGACATCCCAATTAAAAAATCGCGGATAAAAGTTTATCGATTTTTAAATGCTTTTTTTCTGGGACGATATAAGAAAATATACCTGAATTATATATCTAACAGTAAAATTATTGTAACAGGAAATGTACTACGAACCTGGAGCGCTTGTTCTGTGCGAGCTGCGGGACTCTGTTGTGTTCATTTTAAAGATGAAGATTTTATGAACATGCAGAAGACGCGTTTACATAGGAACCGGATTCCAATTCATTGGCTCACGGTTCAAGAAGAAGTCCTACCCATTGACGAAGTAATTTTATCTGAAGAAACGGAAGTGGAGTCCCTGGCTTAAACGCTTGAAATTTATTGTGGTAAAAGATATTCGAACGATCGTCCAAGCGTCAGATTTTTAAAGAAAATCAACACGAATTGCATTAGCATTTCCACATATATCATAAGATAAATTTTTTTTTAATGAAAAATGAACGGTTTATGCTAAGTGTAATGGTACTAAAATTTCGAAATTTTTGTAGATACATTTTATATACACATTTTTAAAATTAAAAAATTTTGGAAAGCTCAAGCTTTGTTGAAATTAAATTCACCAGACCCATTTACTGTGAGTCTTTTTAATTTAACTTTACAAAACAGAAAAGTCGGTATTAAACAGTCATTGAAAAAAGCTTTACCAAGGGTATTTATATTAATTTTTTTACAATATTGCAGTAGTTCAATAAATAGAAAATAATTCATTACTTAGAGATATACTATTATAAATTTTAAAATGATCACAAAAATAAATGGTTATAAAATAATGTTTATATTTTCTTCAGAGGAAAAAAGGAAGATACGCAAAGGGTATAATTAAATGGGATATTTAAAAAAAAACAGTATTACAATATCTGATTATATAAATAATTTATTTGTGTCTGCAGGAACGCTTTGATACATGAATATTAAATGTTATATATTTTTACTCTTTTGGTAATTAAATCACAAGTGAATTTTTATAAAGAATATTTATACTCTGTTACATTATATAAAATGCTCTGTTACATAAAACGATTCTTTCAACAGTAAAATAGTTATTGAAAATTATTTTTGACCCTTAAACATGTCGGGAGATTGCTCAGCAATGTAAATTAATAGTTTAAATTAGCAAACCTGAAAGAAAAAAAGTAAATAATAAAATTTTCAATCGAAGTATTATTTAATTAAAATTTTTTACTTTTCGATATTAGAATTTCATTAATTTGAATAACTAAATATTGAATATTGAACTAAATATTAAAAAAAAAAAAAAAAAAAATTCACCACAAGGATTCGATCTGGAATTTTAGGGGTAGAAGGAAATTACTGAATCCGCATAGCTAGCGGAAAAAGTTACTATCTCATTTCAAGAATTGACTTATCTGACATTGCCTCTTCTGATTTTCCGTAACGTAACTAAGTAAATAATTATTGAGTTAATTGCTTATTATTTGTAATTCCATTGTAATAATCAACTAATAAAATATCAACATGAAAACTCTATTCACTTTAGCTACTTTGAAATTAATTGTAATTATTTTTTTTTGAATATTTCAATAAATAAAATGGAGTTTTATACGCAAGTACATTACACATTGCAGCCGAAAAAATAATTTAATCGATAATTGTTTGAAAATAGTGATAAAATATTATTTATGTGATACGCTTATATTGTATGTCGGTGTATTTTTAATATAAATTTCAAATTTAAGTTAATTTTTAAGTATTCAATTAAAAAATTAAAATTTTATTTTTTACTTTTTAAAGAATTCTTTTATTATTAAAATTTTTCATTGACGTTTCATTTTTTCTTTATTTTCATGTTAAACAGAAGTTTTATTTCATTTTAATTTTGTTGTCGAGCGTTTCTTTTCATATCGAATAAAAGTTTTTATGATATTGGTTTTGATTTCGTAAAAAAAAATCTCAATTTTCGTGGTCTATTAAAATGCTCTTCTGAGTCTGCGCACATTTGCTGAGCTTACACGAAATGTGCGTGTAAACTTTCCTTCTCTTTCTATCATGCGCGCAAACGTTTCCTCTCTCTCTATTATACGCGTAAACGCTTCCTCTCTTTCTATCATAAGTAGCGTAAACGTTCCCTCTCTTTCTATCATGCGCGTAAACGCTTCCTCTCTTTCTATCATGCGCGTAAACGTTCCCTCTCTTTCTATTACGTGCGTAAACGTTGCCTCTTTTTCTATCATGCGCGTAAATGTTCCCTCTCTTTCTAATGTGCGCGTCGATTCGCTGCTAGACCGTAAGGCGGCAGCAGCTTCTATCGCGCAAAAGTTTCCTCGCATTTTTACTATGTCTCTGGCAATCTGCCTATTCATCTCTGGTACTGTAAACGGATGCCTCGGGGAATGTGCTGTGGGAGGTAGGCTCGATAGTACAACCTCTCATCTACTTGATGTCGCCACCGCTCAAAATATATATAGATGTAATAACCCAGCCTGCGAATTGTGCATTTTGCAATAAAAAACCATGCCAAATCACGTCTTTTAATTTACACATTTCCGTTATACCAATTATTTAATTCGCTCACTTATCATAGTTTTTTTTTTACAAAAAGCACAAATGCAACATATGCATATATTGAAATGACGATATCTCAAAAAATATGACCTCTTTTAATTTGCACAACACGTTAAATCATTAATTATTGATTATTTCAATTTGCACACTCAAAAAATCTCATAAGTTATTAATTATTATAGAGAAAAGAGCATAAAAAGAACTTTTACGAAATTTTGAATTGTGCGCATGCGCACAGACGTATGTCTACCTGCGAGCTTGCGATAAAACGCTCAAGAAGTATAACATTCAAATATAACAATAACAGAATACGTTAAATGAACGAAAATAATTGTTTAATTAATTTTGGCACCTTTTAAAAACGTTCATAAACAATTATTACACTAAGCACATAGTCCAATTGTTATTAAATATTCATTATTAATGTGTGAAAATCAAATGATTGTTAATAGCTGATTACATGGAGATTATGTCATGTTTACAACGTGCGAAATATCCCTATAGAATCAGGTAATAGTGCAACACGCTAAATAAACAAAAATAATTGTTAAATTAATTTGCACACGTTGCCAAATTAATTAAAAACAATTATTTTTATGGCACATGGCTAGAATGTCAGTAAATATTCATATTTGTTATTAAAAACTTAAATAAGCTGACAGTTTATTCATAGCTGATCGTACAAATATTAAGCTCCGTTTACAACACGAGAGAATATCAATTGAATCAAAAACGTTATTTAAGCAGCTCAGCAAAAAACCGTGAGTGAGCAATATCAAATTATTAATAATTTACTGTAAAAAGAATCATTAATATAGTTTAGGCAAGGTGCGCAACACAAGGTGGAGCGCAACACAAGGTAGATCAAGCAATTGCGGAACACATGTGTCATTATATCTTCGCACTGACTAGAGCGATTCTAAAACGCAAGTTGAGTCTTGAACGGTGAAATCATCTAATCGACTATTTTAATAAATTAGAACTACAAAATTCACTAACTATCTTGTGAATTACAATTACATAATATAATACTGAAGAAAACGTATAGACGTCTTCCACAATCATTTAAAATCTTTTATAATTTTAATCATAATGATTTATTAGCATCTTATATAATTGACAACATATTGAGTTTCAATATGAAAAAACATAATAAACTCAACATTTTAAAAGTGCTTTTTATAAATATAAAAATTCTAAAAAAATGATCAATATAAAATTACAACTTATAAGCTTCAAAATACAGTCTGTCAAGTAAGAGCGTGGTCGATTTCACTGACAGGTAATGAAAGATTTTGCTCTAAATCTTTCGCAAGCCGATAGAGAAAAGCTTTGTCCTTGATGCATTGTTAACAAAAATTTAGTTGTCGTTGATCTTTTGAAAGAGAATCACGTTAAACGCCATGAGTGCTAAGTACGCGTCGCGCTACGAGGCTGTGTTCCTTTGCATCCACCCGAAAGGTCCCAAAATGTCGCAATCAGCGGCTGCTAAATATATGAGAAAGTCGAAGGCATTTGTACAGAAGTGGATACAGCGATATAAAGTGGCTAAAAATGTCGATGATTTACCAGAACGTGGCTCGATAGGAAAAGTGAACAAAAAAAATGATAAAAGAATAGTGAATCTGTTTTCGCGGAATCCTGCTTTCACACTGCGGCAAGGACAAGCAAAATTAATGGCAAAAGGTTTAGATATATCTTACAAAACTATCCGAACCCATCTTCGTACTCATCATCTGAAATGGCGCAACACAATGAAGAAGCCTCTGTTGACTGAAAAACATGTGGCAAAGCGACTCGCTTGGGCGCATGAGAATATTGATAGAGATTTTGAAAATGTCGTTTTTACTGATGAATGTTCTATATGGGCACGTTCTGTTCTCACGCGAGCCTGGTCAACTTCCACCAATAGGCTTGTTCAGCGGACCGTAAAACATGGAATAAAGGTGCATCTTTGGGGCTGCTTCTCAAAGCAGGGATTCGGCACTTTGCACCTCTTTACTGACAACCTAAATGCCGAGAAAATGATAAAAATCTACAAAAAGGCTTTACTGCCATCTGCCAAACGATGGTTCATCACAAAAAATGAAGATTGGATTCTGCAGGAGGACAACGATCCTAAACACCGCAGCAAGCTCTGTACTCAGTGGAAGACTCAATCTGGCATCGTTACATTGGATTAGCCGTCGCAGTCGCCCGATGCAAACCCTATTGAAAATGTGTGGGCATATATTAAACGGAAGCTTCGTGGAAGACGCACATACACTTTGAAGCAGTTGTCTTACGAAATTCGTCGGATCTGGAGATCCTTGCCACTAGAATACGCCGTCAAATTAGTAGAAAGCATGCCTCGGAGATGCCAGGCAATTATCGACGCCGGTGGTGACTAGACACATTATTGACCGAATTGCATCATTGTTTGTAATGTGTACAATGTATATATAAATATGTAAGTTTCATCAAATGAATTTTTTTATAAATTAACACGACCACGCTCTTACTTGACAGACTGTATTTGTGCAGTAGCGGTTTGAAACGAACGTGTTTTTTCTCGTGCCGAAAACCATGTGTGACGAAAAACAGGAGCATCGTATCAATCTCAAATTTTTGTTAAATTGAAAAAAACTTTGAATGAGTGCTGTAAATTGTTGCAAGAAGCCTATGGGGACAATTCTCTATCTCGTGCGCGTGTTTTTGAGTGGTGTAAGCGCTTCAGTGAGGGCTGAGTGAGCACTGAAGATGACCAACCAAATTCAAGGCAATGTTGATCGTTTTTTTCGAGATTAACGGTATCGTGATGACTGAATGGGTTCCAGAGGGTCAGACTGTCAACCAGACTTACTATTTGTCAGTTTTGGCAACACTGCAAGAACGAGTTCGTAAGAAACGGCCCGAGTTGTGGAAGAACAACTCGTGGATTTTGCACCAGGACAACGCACCTGCGCATAACGCGCTATCTGTCAAGCAGTATGTGGCCGGTAAGCGCACTCCAGTGCTCGAACACGCGCCGTACTCGCCAGATTTGGCACCATGCGACTTTTTTTTGTTTCCGAAGATAAAATCTGCTTTGAAAGGGACCCGATTTGAGTCGATGGAAGCAGTAAAGCAAAAAACGGCAGAGCTCCTAAAGGCCCTCACCAAAGAAGACTTCCAGCACTGCTTCGATCAATGGAAAAAACGTATGGAAAGGTGTGTGGCGAGGGAAGGGGAGTATATTGAGGGGGAGCATTCGAATGTAGAATAATTTTTATAATAAAACCCTTTTTCGTAACTAGTCTCGTTATTTAATAGCCAGATCTCGTAGTCTACTTTGAGCTGCTTTCAAGAAACCAAACTATTGATACGAATGTCTACTGTAGTCAACTATCGAAATTGAACGAAGTAATCAAGAAAAAACGCCCTGAACTGGCCAATCGCAAAGGTCTGATGTTCCATCATGATAACGCCAGATCTCATACCTCTTTGATAACCCGTCAAAAATTAATGGAGCTCAATTGGGAACTGATGCCACATCCACCCTATAGCCCTGACTTAGCACCATCAGACTATCATTTGTTTCGCTCCCTTAAAAACCATTTGAATGGTAAAACTTTCGATTCCGAACAGGCTGTTAAAAATGAGTTGGACCAGTTCTTCGCTTTTAAAAACCTAGGCTTCTTTGACCATGGAATTTTTCAACTTACCGCAAGATGGCAAAACGTCATCCAACAAAACGGTCAATATATCATTGATTAGTGTTTGTTGTTAACATAAATAAATTTACTTTGAAAACAACGACATTAATTATCGAAAAACCCAATAAATTTTAAAATTTTGATCCACCATATTGGTCCGCCATCTTTGAATTGGAACTTGTGTGTGGGTAATTATTATTTGCTTGTTGACATAATATTGTCACGCCACGAACTGTACTAAAATGGATCATCTAATACATGATTGGAACAAATAGGATGCAGTTATTTACGGCAACCAAATTTTATTCGAAAAATATAAGTGGCTATATTGGATCAGCTATGTGATTTTAACCACGGATTCGGCATTAGCGAGTCAAAAACCCCTAGAAATAAATTTTGATAGAAGACTAAGTTAATTTAAAATACCTGGTCCGCCTTATTAGGCCGCCATTTTGAATATTGAAAAAAATTGAAAGTACAAATAGCAGTTTTTTGCTATTTTCAATCCTACGCCACGTTTAAAATACTATCTAATAAAGCTACACGATTGACAGTTTCTTCTCAGCCTTTCATGGGTTAATTTATATTTATTTATTATATTTGCCGGCATTGCGATGTCACTGCCGAAGCTCTATGTCGCCAAAATAATGTCACAGAGTGCAATAAATTTGCCAATGACTGCATATGACGTCACAACTCAAGCATACGTGACGAGCAAACGTAATCAAAAAACGTCGAGCAATAGTATTTATAATAATTGCGTGAATTTAAAACCCAATTCTATAATAAGTATTTTTAATAACAATTGGGCTATGTGCTTATTGTAATAATTGTTTATGAACGTTTTTAAAAGGTGCGCAAATTAATTTAACAATTATTTTTGTTTATTTAACGCATTCTGTTATTGTAATATTTGAATGTTATACTTCTTGCGCGTTTTATCGCAAGTTTGCATGCAGACATACGTCTGTGCGCATGCGCAAACTTCAAAATTTTTGTGAATGTTTTTTTTACGCTGTTCTCTTTATAATAATTAACAATTTATGAGATTTTTTGTGTGCGCAAATTGAAATGAATAATAATTAATGATTTAACATGGTGTGCAAATTATAAGAGGTCATATTTTTTGAGATATCGTCATTTCAATATATGCATATGTTGCATTTGTGCTTTTTGTAAAAAATAGAAATATGATAAGTGTGCGAATTTAATAATTTGCATAATAGAAATGTGCAAATTAAAAGACGTCGTTTGGCGTGGTTTTTTATTGCAAAATGCATAATTTGCAGGCTGAGGTATAGTAGGTGATGTAATAATCTCTGCGCCATGGCTATGTAATCTTTATTGAGTTGCCAATTAAAAAAAACTATAATAATAATAGTTGTAATAAATTCATGATCAACGTTCTTTTTTTATTTACTTACTTATAAATAAATTTATTACAAATATATTTATTAAAAATTTTTATAAAATATTTTCTATTAAATAAAAAATAAAAGTAACAAGAAGTAATATTATAACGATGCTTAAAAAAAATTTTGAAAATTATATAGTTTCCAATTATTTGTTTTGGTGCGTAAATGCTCGACAATAAGGCATGAATACTTCGTGCACTCATTAATATATGTGCTATCTTGAGCCAGAATTGAATAAGAAGATTGCCAGAGACCGGGAAAGAAGAGAGCCATTTACTTTGCGGCACCCTATTCAATGGGTGCAAATAGTTGGAGAGTGTAAGAGAACCAATCGATGTGCTCCCCGTGGTATACTCAATTTTAAAATATGTGGAATACTTCTATCATAAAGTTCTATTCTTTTCCTAATAACAAACATAAGCAACTGCAGAGAGAAAAGTGGATCGAAACCGTAAGGAAAGCCAAGTGAGTAACATAACCTATAAACTCCAAAATCTAATCATACAGCAAACACACGTATTCCGGTTACATTAAAAATACATTATAAATTTAGAATCACCTAAATAATTCATATTTACTATTATATTTCAATCAGCAACATTTCAAATAAAGTTCCAGCCAATCCTTGTAGTATCCAAAAACTAGGAGCAGGATATGTTCAAAACATTTTATAAGAGAAAGAAAGTCAGATACTCGGCTTAGTCCAAATTATTTTCTAACTATATTTCATCCAATGGATATAATAAAAGAAAAAAAAATGAAACTGCTATTCAAAGGTTGATTTTTTCTTTGAATATTGTGATAAGAATCATATATTTATCTACTTAAAATAAATGAATACAAGTTATTTTGTATTTTAGGCATGAACGATTTATAAAAAGAAGATTTTGTGCTTAATTACAAGTTGAAACTACCATGAAAAATGATGACAAACAGATATATTTATTTGTTCAGGAGTAATTAAAATTCCTTATAGCAACAAGATTAAAGATCAAGAAAGTAATACATTGCAAAAAGCTTTTATCAATGGCGCAGTACAAGAGAACTTGAGTGCAGAAGACAAAAGATTCAGTGGTTATGATTCTATTAAAAATGATAATCAGCTGTTGGACCTTTGTGGTATTACCCGTGATAAGTTTGAGTTTTTACTTTCTGGCCTAAGTAGTGACTCAGAATATTTGTATCGAGTGAGAAAAAAAAACAGATTTTTTATTTTTTTGATAAAAGTCAAAACTGCACTGACTTTTTCTGGACTTCGTGTTATATTTTCTATTAATCATTCAAGACATCGTTTATCGACAGTTTCAAGAATACTTTTTACAATTTTACAAGTATTAGTTCATAACACAGCTAATCTAGTCTTCTAGCCGGAAACGAAAACGGACATACGAACGAAGTGCCGACGTAGGGAGGACAAACGCGGCAGTCGAGGAACGGGACAGGACAATGCGCCAATGGACTGACCGCTGGTTAACGTACGTCACTGCTACGTGGACGAGACGCTTGATAAGCTGCCTGGTATCGTGGACCGGACGAGGGTTTAAGGAGGTTAATTTTTACCTAACCCAGTTTTTGACGGGGCACGGTTACTTTAGACAATATTTATTTCGGTGTAACCGGGTTAGGTCGCCGGAATGTAAATACTACGGGTACGAGCGCAACGACGCTGAGCACACGTTTTATGTGTGCGGACGATGGACCACAGATAGACTGTCACTTGAGACGAGAACAGGCAGTATCACACCCGAAAATACAGTGGCGAGGATGCTGCAAGACGAGGATAGTTGGACGGCGATAGCTACCTTCGTCGAGACTATCCTGAGGGGAAAAAAGGCGAACGGGTGCCTGAAATAATTGGTGGTGGGTAGCATGAGTCGGTGAGAGAATGCGAATGAAAGGATTGTATGAAAGGAATACGAGACAGATACAGATTACAACGTAACACGAAACGGACTGACGAATAGACAGAACCTGTAGCGACAAAGCGATACGAAAGTAGATCCACACTGCAGGTTGAACAGAAAGTGGATATTCCATCCGCGCATCATATGTCTACAGTTTTCCAACAGACATATGCTAGCGTATGGCGGATTAGACGGTCCCCGGGGTTGCCAATGCCCTCGCCACGGATACACCCGAGAAATCGAGTCCATTTGGGGTCAGAGATGATGCGACTACGGAACCCGTCACACCAGTGGGTCCCTCTGCGTCTACAAGTAGACAAAAGGGTCCTCACTGATGGTCTGGTTTAGGCAGATTCCTCATTTTTTTACCACCGAAGAAAAAAAAAATCTAGTCTTTTGGCCACATAACGATATAAAACCTAGTTATTTTGGTCCAATGTAAAGCAATGTTAGGGCCATTATTGATTGTATAGAATTTAAGACCTAAGACCACTCTAGGATTTTCAGATAACCTTTTTTTTCCTTTTTGTTTTAAATGGTCCCTTAAAATCTCAAAAATGATATACCAAAAGATTATGGCCGGGAAATATCTCTAAGTACTTATTTTTCAAAATATAGTACAAGGCTGACAGGTAGGCAGGGAGCCTCTAATGACCGTAACGAATGATGCTCATGGTAGAAGGCTAAAGCTTCGAATAGTTTAGCTAAGTATAAACATAAGCCAGCTCTTCCAGTTGAAGTTTATAAAGCTATCAAGCCAGTCTAGGAAGAATTGACCAAAGACGATCTTCTTACTCGATGCATCGGCGGTTATACTTAAAACTGTAATGAAAGTTTTAATTCAACTGTGTGGGTATTGGTCTCAAAATCCACTTTTAGTGGTAAAACTGTGTTGGATATAGCTGTGGATATTGTAGTTTGCGTGTATAATGACGGCTTCGCTTCAATTTTGCATATAATGAAAGTGATGGATTTAGAAATTGATCCGAACTGTCATGAAATGAGCTTTGAGATTGTCGAACAGCGCATAAAGCTTGCAAGGAGATCGCTGTCTAAAGCTGCAAAAGAGTGGAGGATCGCTTTAAAATCCAATAGAAGAGATATGGAAAAGCAGGACATTAATCTAAAAGGCCAATTATTTGGAGTAGGCGTTGCGGATTAAAGGTATTGCAAAATTTTGTATGACTATCAATAACTTAAAACTTTAAACGTGTTTATTTCAAAACTACATATTTTAAGTTAGCCGCACCCATAATTCGAACAATTCTTAATTTATTCACTTCAAATTTTAACAGGATCTTTAAAAATATATTGTCTAAATAAGTACGTAGAATTTTTTTTTGATATGGAGTAGTTCTTTTGCTATTAACAATTTTTTGGCGATTTTTTCTGCGAATTTTGCAAGTTTGACTTTAAAAGTGTTCCTATCGGTCAAAAATCAATATATCAAAAATATCCTACGTACTTTTCTAACTGTTGTTATGCTCAATAAAAAAAAATTTAATGACTCATCATAATTCAAAATTTACAGGAGCTGTTGGTACGGCTGTGAACCCTTCCAAAATAGAGAGGTCATCTGAGAAACGCTGCACAGCTGCCGTTTTCAAATTATACATTCTATAAAGATTATGTTTTTTAGTTTATTTTTCCAGCCTCTAGAGTAGCCTAAGGCTTTAAAATAAAAATTCCTTCAAAAATAGATAATCGAGTTTTCACATATTCGCAATATAAAAAGGCCATGACTGCAGAAGTAATTGTATGAATCACACTTTTGGGTTTTATAAACTTTAAATCTAAACTTGCTGGTGGTAGAAAAAGTGATTCTCAAATAACCATTGAATCTGTATTGCTCAACAAGTTAGAGGATGGGGATTTACTCTTAGCTGATAAAGGTTTTCTACAAGTTAAAAGAAAATTGATAAAAATAAAAAAAAGTTCTCATTGTTATGCCACCATTTTTAGAAAAAAAGAATAAATTTTTAAAAGAAGAGACTGAAGGAACATATGAAATAGCTAAGGTTCGCATATACGTTTAAAGTATTATGCAGCGTCTTGGAGTGTACCGAATATTAGATAAAATACCTGAAAATCTCTTTTCCTGGCTTGATGATATTGTAGAAATAAGGTAAAAGTATCCTTTAGAAAAGTTTTTTTTTTGTAGATACCAATTTGACACAAAATTATAAATAATATAAAAATTTCATGTAGAAAATTTAAGTATGTTCTGGTAGGGAAAATTTAAGTAAATTTTTTTATCTCAAGCCATGTAAAATCAATGGTAATTCTCGGAGTCAATAATAATAAATACAGAAATGTATAATAAGAAACGTAATATATTAAAATTAGAAGTAATATTAAAAATATATCATGTTTAAAATTTAATCATAGATGAATTATCAGGAAGAAAACATTTTAATAACAAATAATAATTTATTTATTTTATACTTCTTTTAGAATGAACAATACCTTTTTATACTTTGAACATAATTAATTTTTCTCGTCATTTGTGTGGCAAAAACATTAATCAAATCATCAAATTTTAGTAAAGATGTTTCTTCTTTCTCGATAGATACCATAGAATGGCTTATATGCTTAATCTTTGTTGACTCATAGAATCAGCATTTTGCATGACTGTCAAAAATGTTATGTTTGTGTAGTACATATTTGATTTTTACAATAATATATGTTTTTTTCAATTCATAACCTTCATTTATAATAAAAAAACCTGTATTAAAAACAATAATTTTTTGAATAGTGTCAGGTGGTACGAAAACGCCGTTTGATTGGTTGATACTGTTGTGATGTCACGCTTTCTATAATTTTAATATTTAGCATACAAAAATAATTATTTTTAATCTATAATTAAATAAGTAGTTTAAAAATTACAAATAATTGTTTTTAGTAAATGTACCAAAATGACTTACAAGGAAGGTATTTCAGGTATACCTCACCGATTTTCTTGAAATTTTCATATGTTGTAGAACATTAAAAAATATGGAAAAAGGCACTGCTTTAAATAGGCCCATACGCCTATTTAAGGGGTGAAAACCACCCCTAAAGTTCAATCTCAAAAACACATTTTTTTTCATTTCTCAAAAACTACTTGGAATTTCTCAATAAAACCAAACGGATATTACTTGTTATTCATGTTGCACATATTTGTACAATATTTTTACTCATAAGGGTAGCAACTAAGCAAACCCCTTTTTATTGTAAATGGAAAACTATATTTTTTTACAGTTTCTTCGCTATGACAATTCGGATATTTGTTGAATTTAAAAAAAAATTGTTTCATTATCAATAAAATTAAATAATAAAATTGATGTGACCCGGAATTTTGTTATAAAATCCCTTAACGGAGGTAAACTATTCCTAAAATCGATACAGCTTTATTTCATTATTCTATTGAAATATCGTGGTGTAGATAATTGCGCTACTATGAAAATTAAGAAATAAAGTAAAAGTTAGTCGGGATTTTTGGAAAGCAGCCCTTGAAAAGGGGTAATTCACTTTTACATATAACCCTTTGAGCTATACATTTTTCTTTTCGATATTTTAACCTCAAAATTAAGGTTTTTGGGGTCGCTGATCATGAAAAGGAAGTTAGAATTTTTTAATTTTTACATCCAAAATGGCGGATCTAAGATGGCGTATGAAAACTCGCGAAAAAAAAAATTTAATCGAAAACTCTATATATTTGAATTTTTAAAAAATGATAACAGATTCGTTATCATCGTCCTCAAATTAACGATTCAAATCCAATAATAAACTACCAGAAATAATCTTTTCCGAAAAAATTGCGTTTTTTCTTTTTATTTATTTATAAAAATTATGGGTTGAACAATATTGGATTTTTTACATTTAATTATTGTAAAGAAACATCTTAACTACCAGAAAAGTACAAATTCTCTTATATTGGCTCAAAAATACAAATTTTATTAATTAAAATGTGCAATGAAAAAGGTAGCAGCGATTGTTACCACCATGGCTCAAACGGTTAATCCCAAGTATCGTTGTTTTGATTTTTCAAGAAGTACTTCAAATCTCTTAATAAAGTAAAACGTCTAATATCATCTATTTTAAGATCCAATATTCAAACCTAAATTTTACTCTTCAGGGTATCTTACCCAATATATTTTTATAAAAAAATAACACTCTTTTTGATATGAAAATTCCAAAGCTTCTCGAGTCTGAGGAAAAATCGTTGCAATGTAAACATTGAAACATAATGTTGGCCTTCACTTCCGTTAATGAAAAAAAGCGTTCTGAAAAGGGTAAACTGCCCCATAAAGGGACAAAAAAAAAATTTATGAATAAATCGGCCATTTTATCTGCAGCAACCTAATAATAAAGTAACTAGTTTCTCGTATCTTCTTTAAGTAGAATGTGGATTTTCAAACATAAGGGTGCAAATTCGAAAAAATATTAAACATTTTCGACCAAAGTAATTCTAATGGAAAGAGAAAATTTATATTAGTTATACATATGTACCCATCATTTGTGTCTACTATGAGTATGTTTCATTACTTTTATACTTAAAGAGTAATATAATAAGGATTACATTATCTTGTACCTTCTTTGAAGATTATTTTTCACAAATATTGTAAGTTCAGATAAATTATTATAATTACATAATCCAGTAAATATCAATTCTAATAGTGCAAGTAACAATACATTAAGCCTGTATACATTTTTCCATTATTTGGGCATAATATGAGGACGTTATTATTACTTTTAAACTAGAAGAGTCAAACCGATATGTTTGATGGTGTAATACACAGCCGCCTTCATAAAAAATAACATTGTGGCCGTATTAATCTATCCATCATCTCTGTTTACTGTGATGATGCTATAACTACTGCAACTCTAATTGAGTGGTTTAGCTAAGACGTCAAAGAAGTTTACATCCAATAAAATCTAAGAAGTTTCTATCATCTTGCACCTTATCTGAGGTGAATATACACAAACACTTCATCATAAATTTAGACAAATTATAATGATTACATATTTCAGTACAAGTTACACAGTATGTCGGAAAAGTTCCCGAACTTATTTTGTAGCGCTTGTACGAGTGGCGCCATCTCTTGGACGACACCGGTACTATATTGCTACATCCCTCTGGAGTGTCTGACAATTTTTTCACCAGTATCCGTTCATTAGTTGCCGAGATAGACGTGCTTGAGTGAACGTGTGTTTAGTACCCCGGTGCTAGCTCTACGATGGATGAGAAATTTGAACATCGTGGCGCGATTAAATTCTGCTATAAACTTAAAAAAACTTTCGCGGAAACGAAAAAAATTATCGATTCGGCTTACGGTGAAGGTGTAGTGTCGCGCACAACTGTTTACACGTGGTTCAGTCGGTTCAAGAAGGGTATAGAGTCGTTAGAAGATGACGAGAGAAGCGGCCGGGCGTCAACAGCTGTTACCGACGAAAACGAGGCTTGCGTGCGCGCGCTACTGAAGCAGGATTGCCACATGTCTCTCAGAATGTTAGCAGACGAACTGAACATGAGCAAGGATAGCGTCGCGTTGATTTTGATAGAAAAAATGAACCGCAGGAAGGTCTGCTCTCGATTTGTTCCGCACTTCTCACACCAGAGCAAAAAAAAACTCGCATCCAATGTTGTCAAGATTTTATCGAGACTTGCGACACCACTCCGGGCTTTTTAACCTCAATTGTGACTGGAGACGAGACTTGGTGCTTTCAATATTATCCTTCCACGAAGCGCCAGTCATCCGCTTGGCTCAGTCCGGGTCGTGCGAGGCCTCAAAAAGTGCGCCAACAAAAATCACGGGTAAAGACGATGCTCATCGCTTACTTCGACTACAAAGGCCTGATACACAAAGAATTTGTGCCCCCAAACACCACCGTGAATGCTGCGTATTACGTAGAGGTGTTAAAACGTCTGAAGCGCTGGATTAATCGCATCAGGCTCGAGTACAAGGAACCGGGATCGTGGAGTTTGCTGGATGACAATGCGCCTGCTCATTCTTCGAACATTGTGAAGCGTTATCTCAAGGAAAATCAGATCCCACGCATCAATCACGCCTCATACTCGCCAGATCTGGCTTTAGCCGACTTTTTCCTATTTCCCAAACTAAAAATGGCCTTGAAAGGACGATTTTTTGAAGATGTACCGAGCATTCAAGCGGCTTGCACCGAGCGTCTCACAGCGATAACTTCAGAGGAGTACCAGAGAGCCTTCGAATCACTCATGGAGCGCTCAAAAGAGTGTATATCTAGGGAAGGGGACTATGTTAAAAGTTAACTGGAATAAATTTCTTTAGATGTAATTTTCGATTTTTTATTTCAAAAGTTCGGGAACTTTTCCGACATACTGTGTATTTAACAGAGTATTGCATAGTTACTTATTTTTTATACCTACTTTGAAGACAGTGTGGGTTTGCCTATACAAAACCTGTAAATTTTGATAAATTATTCCCATTACATATTTTAGAAAAAGCTAATTCTAATGGCGTTAGTAAAATTACTACACAGTGTGTCCCATGGAAAACGGAACTTTTTCAAAATAAAGACAAAAACTCAATATTCCGGCAAATCTCATTTATTTTATTCAAAATAGTCTTCTTCCGCATCAATACAACGTTTTGCACGATCAATTAACATATCGAATGAGTTTTTGAGATCATTTTTATCCATCGACTTTAGTATGTCGGTCGTCGCTCTTTGGATGGCCTCTACGTCGGCATAACGTTTTCCTTTTATAGGCAAGTGCAATTAGGAGAACAAGTAGAAGTCGCACGGAGCCAAATCCGGCGAGTACGGTGTGATGGTTAAAATGAAATTTTTGATCAAAATATCCGTGATCAAGTTCGATCGATGAGACGGGGCATTATCATGCAACAAACGCCAGCTCTCTTTTTCACGGTATTGTGGCCGCACACGAAGAATACGGCTGAGCAAACGCTTCATAACACCAAGATAAAACACAGCAGTAATCGTTTGACTAGGTGGAACGAATTCACGATGAATAATACCCTCCGAATCGTAGAAACAAATCAACATTGTCTTTACTTTTGACTTTTCAAGACGACTTTTCTTCGGATTGGGCTCGGTTGGGTGCTTCCATTCAGCACTTTGACGCTTAGTTTTAGGATCATATTGAAAACACCATGTCTCGTCACCAGTCACAATTGAATATTTCAAGTTTGGGTCCTTCTTTGACTCTTTAATCAAATCCTTACAATGTTGAATTTGAAGCAATTTTTCGTAGTCGGTCAATTTGTGTGGAACAAAGCGTGCACACACCTTCCGTAGATCCAAATGATCGGTCAAAATGCGATGAATTGAATTTTTGGACATATTCAATTCCATTTCCATGTATCGCAATGAAGATTTTGGCTCATTTTTTATAAATTCACGCACTTTTTCAATGTTACTTTGAGTAACCACGGTATTCGAAGGACCTGGATGTTCGTCGTCCTGAATGTCTTCACGATCTTCCTGGAACCGCTTATACCACTCATACACTCTAGAACGGGATAGACAATTATCGCCATAAACTTGTTTCAGCAAATTATGCGTCTCATTAAAGGATTTACCGAGTTTAAAACAGAACTTAATATTTGCTCTTTGTTCGAAGTGCATTTTTCGACCGATGCCACAAACACACTGTCACTTTGAGCGCGATATTTTGGTTTCCATTAAACCAAATGTCATACAATTTGGACAGGATGTCAGTTAAGAATGGACCTTTCTATTGCTAACATCCACCAACAGGTGGCGCCAATATAAATCGATGTTTTGAAAAAGTTCCGTTTTCCATGGGACACACTGTGTATAAAGACAATATTATTACTATTACACAAAGAGAGCCGTTTCGATATGTTTTGTTTTTAATGTATGTTACGTGTGGGGAAACACGCACATAGTGAAACTTTAATATTTATTTTTTTGCGGGACCCACCAACCCGTCTCGTACGGGCCTGCTCGTGCATTGCGATCTGAAAAGAGTCCCTACTGTCACTAATCACGGGGATCAGGGGAGTTGACGCGTCTGCACCATTATAATTAAATAATTATTAATTCATAGGAAAACATAATTAAAATCTTACCTGAAAACAACTGGTGCTCTGGACCTTTGAATTCTGCCGTGGATTACTGAAGGGAAAAAGGAATTGACGGTCGGGATCGAATCACCAACACTATTAATTTTCTCTAAAATCGTTTTATTTAGTTTTCACACTTACACCCACGTATACGGCTTAGTCTAGCCCAACTCATTTTCTTTACTGCAAGCCGACCACACAACACGACACACACTGAGAACCGAAATGAATAGAAGGAGAAGAAAATAAAATAAGTAATAATACAAGGTCTGGCTATTAAATAACAAGACTGCGCGCCTCGAGGGCGCCGTAGAGAGGTGGGGAAAAAAACGAGTAGTGCGTTGGGTATCTAGATATCTTGTCTCTGCGCGTAACAAAACACGTTCTCGTCACTATTATTGTATTTGTGCAGTAGCGGTTTGAAACGAACGTGTTTTTTTCTCGTGCCGAAAAGCGTGTGTGACAAAAAACAGGAGCAACGTATTAATCTCAAATTTCTCGTTAAATTGAAAAAAACTCCGACTAAGTGCTGTAAATTGTTGCAAGAGGCCTATGGGGACAATTCTCTATCTCGTGCGCGTGTTTTTGAGTGGTGTAAGCGCTTTAGTGAGGGCCGAGTGAGCACTGAAGATGACCAACACCCAGGTCGCCCTGTCACTGTTTCAACTCCGGAAACAGTGACCGAAATCAACCAAATTGTGCGTGCAGATCGTCGAATGAGCATCCGGATGATTGCCGAGGCTGTAAACGCCGATAAAGAAACGGTTAGACAAATTTTACACGAGGAATTACACATGCCAGAAGTCTGTGCGAAGTTGTTGCCAAAAAACCTGACTCCTGATCAAAAGCTCTTGCGTCAACAGGTCTGCTCAGATTTCCTTGAAAGGTTAAAAAAAGATTCTGGACTGATAAAAAACATTATTACTTGCGACGAAACGTGGATTTTTTAATACGATGTTGAAACAAAGCGGCAATTAATGCATTGGAAGACGCCTGAATCGCCCAGAATCAAAAAAGCAAGGGTGTCCAAATCAAAATTCAAGGCAATGTTGGTCGTTTTTTTCGACATTAACGGTATCGTGATGACTGAATGGGTTCCAGAGGGTCAGACTGTTAACCAGACTTACTATTTGTCAGTTTTGGCAACACTGCGAGAACGAGTTCGTAAGAAACGGCCTGAGTTGTGGAAGAACAACTCGTGGATTTTGCACCAGGACAACGCACCTGCCCATAACGCGTTATCCGTGAAGCAGTATTTGGCCGGTAAGCGCACTCCAGTGCTCGATCACGCGCCGTACTCGCCAGATTTGGCACCGTGCGACTTTTATTTGTTTCCGAAGATAAAATCTGCTTTGAAAGGGACCCGGTTTGAGTCGATGGAAGCGGTAAAGCAAAAAATGGCAGAGCTCCTAAAGGCCCTCACCAAAGAAGACTTCCAGCACTGCTTCGATCAATGGAAAAAACGTATGGAAAGGTGTGTGGTGAGGGAAGGGGAGTATATTGAATGGTAGCATTCGAATGTAGAATAATTTTTATAATAAAACCCTTTTTCGTAACCAGTCTCGTTATTTTATAGCCAGACCTTGTACATTATTATTTTTTAAAAATCTCGAAAACTGTCTCTCGCGAAATGAAAAACGAAAGAGAAACTTTAGCTTATTTTTATTTACACGAAAAGAAAGAATAAACTCACGATTCTGTCGCAAATCAAAAATCTCACTCTTACTCCTTGACTACAGAAAAAATCGGAACAGAATCCCTCCGCTACCCATTCTTCCCCATTATTTGTAGACATGGTCGCGGAGGCATTGTGGGGATTTTTGCTTATTAAGCATCAGCATAAGCCTCTGTAGACTTCTATGCCTTCCCCGCACCTTCTAACTAAAATATAACTCTAGTTCATTGTTTTGTCTAAGTGTGTGTGCCGAAAGAGTTGGGTTACTCAACTCTCTACACGTGTGTTGAAAGAATGCTATTCTCTTATCATAAGAATAAGTTTATGCTCCATGTCTCCTGGTTTTTTCCACAGGAGCCAGTTTGAAGTGTGGCTGCAACCTTTACGTATTTTTGTAGACTAACACACTGTTATATAGAGGCGTTATATTGAATAGCCCGCTCAGCATCTTTATATAGCAAACGTTTACACGTTGCATTTAGTCTATTAAGTTTAATATAATTTTAATTTTAATTTTGGTTTTTATTATATTTGCTATACATACCATATATATACATATATTAATTTGAATTTGTTCTTTAATTATTACGTCACGTAACATCCTCCCCCCCCTCCCTTAAAGACGTTTATTGTCCCGGTAAACAGCGGGCGTACTGCGTGGTCTATGCGTTTACAATCGACTCTTAACCTATATACTTAAGCTTATTAATATTAAATACTTGACTACTTTTATTAGCTTTATATTATTGTGTTAGTTTTATACTATAAAAGTTGATTAGTTTGCTTACAAATATTGGGGTTGCACGCAATCTATTATTTTACAACATTTAAGATATCCCATGGAAAGGGGGAGAAAAAAAAATTTTAATAATTTAGATTGCCTTTATATCCAAAGGTTCTTAACTTAGTTTGTTAGTATCGTGTTTTTTTTTTTTTTTTTTTTTAATTACTGGTGTGTTTAGTAATAATTAACAATTCATAGGGAAATAATCCAAGCTGATTTATTTATTAATATGATAAAAATTTATTATAAATGCCTGTGAAATGGAACCGTTTGGATTGCTTTTACAAGTTTCATCCTAATATATTGCCTAAGTGTTAGTATGGTTATATGTATTACATCTACATTATATGTGTTAATCTTATAAATATATAATATGTTTATTTTTCCTTTATCTTAAGTAATGAGATTGGATCTGGGTTCTGGTGAACGTCACTGTCCTTTCTGGTATCAATAGTCTGCTTAATAGCGTGTTTATTCTCGCATATGGTCTTTGATTTGAATTTTCGTGCGATCTTAGGGACTCGATTAATAGTCGTTTCGGGCCCCATGCTAAGGTTTTTGCTGGCGTTTGGCTTATTGCATTCGAAGTCTTTGGTTGCATTTCTTATACTTTCTGGATTTCCTTTACGGTCTCTCGTTTGACATTGTATTTGTCACGTAACTAAATGGTCCTTAAATGTTTTACAGTCTACCCAGAGCATACATTTAGAGTGTAGTGTCTGCATAACCTTGGTTTTTCTCCTTGTCAGCCCTTGAAATCTTTTGGGGATTAGCGAAGATAGCACGGTACGCCTTTTTACTTTGTCGCAAGGCCTTAATAGCATCCTTGGCAATAATAAACTGAATGTATCCACAAGTGGACTGTCGTTCAACATTCCGGATGAACTTGATCAAATCTAGCGGTCCAAATATTTCAAAGTCATTAATGAGTTCTTTTTTAGTAATATTCTTTGGTAATTGGCAGAATAGTCTAGTTTAAGAGGACTCGGTGGGTATAGTCCTTGATTTTGCTTTATTCCGCATTTTAAGTAGCATTCGAGTTTTGTCCTCTTTGTTGAAATACCTCATTGTGAGTATTCTGGCTAGATCCCTATTTCCAGTTAACCGAATATTTACGCTTTTTATTGGTCCTTTTTCATTGGCTCTCCCTACAATGGCTGATAGGGAGGTAGTGCGAGGATTATAAAATACTAAGCTGCCTTCACCCTCTGGATTTTTGGTCACGTTGATTCGACATCGGTCAGCCATGGTCTTTTTAGTCAGTCTTTTCTGAAATTCAAGGATAAAGATTAGGCTTTATGCCTGTTAAGTTCGGAATATTTAAAGTTTATTAGTAGGATATGGTTTTAATCCTGGTTTTACGGAAACATGTTCCGTGGAGTCTTCGCTCCCTTCTATGGAACAGTTAGCACTCACAAGGTTTATAGTCAGAAATTAATCAGCATCTGGGATTTAAATAGATAGTGGTTGTGGATAGGGCAGAGATTGTGGGCGCGCTAATGGTTCGTTTATCAGTCTTCGTTTATCAGTATCGGATTGCGACATCTGTCTTGCGGGCATAGATGGTTAAAATAATAAGATATCGCGATTCAACGTCCCTACTAACTATGAATTGGAATTTCCGGTTCAAGTCCTTTTCCATTTGGTTTATCACCTCGGTGGTATGGTACAGATCATCTAGAGACTTGGCTATTATGTGTTCTCTTTCATTTATTAGCTGCACTACCTCTTTTTGGTCTCTGAATAATTGATCTATGTTGGTATTTATCTTGTTAACTTCTTCTGCCGTGACTAGTCCGAATAGGCTTTTACTGAGGCTTCCAATGGATCCTAATGGCACCATCCTTCTGTACTTTATACTTTCGGGAACTTTTATAGGGTCTTCTGAGAATTGTTCCATGTCATAGAATGTGGCTTTTATCTCAGTCTGTATTTGAGCTAGGGTGTTTTGTCTTGCTTCTACCAAATCTGTACCAAGCATAAACCGACAGGTATTTTCTTCCATGAGTGCAGTGCTGTTAGCGAGTAAGGTTTGGTAGCTATCAATCGGCCCATGACTTTCTAGAAAATCTTTCGTGTTCACATAAATTGTTACTTGCCAATCAGCCCTTTTTAATCGTGCAACTTCCATACGCTCGTAGTACATTCCTGGGTTTTCTTTGATTGGTTCTATTTCGAAATTATTTCCCGTGAGGATTAAAGAAATTCCTACGTTCACCATTATCACGTAGATGAACCGAAGAGGCTTGATCACGGTTCCCTAAAACGGTTATTTCTTTCACTCAAGAGCTAACTGTAATTTATTCATGTGTTTTCTAATACGTCTGCCATCAGGTAACTCTAATAAAGCATTATTTCTACCCACTATTTTGACGATTTTCGAAGGTTCGAAATAATACATTATGGTTCTCATAAGGTGTAAGCAAGATTTAGCTCACTTTTGGTCTTGTTTTCTTCAATTCATTAGATTTATTGTTCCGATGTCAAGCAATAACCTTGTTGTACTCGTTATGCTCTCGATATCGCTAGATACAAAATGTATTAGGTTGTCTTTCTTATAGGTAAGGCTTTGTCGTGGTGTGTTAATGTTGTTTCTTGAATTTAATAGGGTCAGGGGTTGTTGTTCTTCTAAACTCTCTGACTCTGTGTCGTTAGAACTTTGATCACTATGATCTGTGGTAGTAGTCTCATGCGACTCGGTTGACGATATGCATAGTGATATTAGAGGTAATAATCAATCGAATGTATTTTTAGGCGTTTGGCCGTAGTTTATTTTTATAATTGGTGGGTTTTCAAGTAAGGCCTGCCATGAGGGTTCTTTAGGGTTTCCGGGAATGCAAACTGCCTCGCTAAATCGCAAGTGTTTCTTTACTTTCCCTGTTAGAGGAGTACTTTTAGCTTGTGGTTGTTGGTTGCAACTGAATGGTGTGTCTATAATGAATTTGGGTGTTTTACTTGGTATCCCAGGTATATTATCTGAGTCTTTTACGTCGGCATCACTATTCGTTTCATAATTAATCTTGTTATTAAGGGTTAGGGAAGTTGGATTCTTTATGTTACTCGGGTATTATTGTTCCAGCTGTGCAACTCGCCGTTCCATAATGTCGCCATTGAGAGTTTTGTCATCGTAAGGGTCTATAGTGTCCAAATACTCCTGGTATTTGGGATCTACTATGTCTCCTTCAGAGAAATTATTTTTACCTTCAAAGGTGTTGTTCCTATTTCTCAATAATTCATCCGAGTTGTAGCCATATCGGTTAATATATTCTGTCATAGATCCTTACCAAGGTAGCGTTAAAATTTCTCCAGTCTTTTGTTGTTTCTTTGTTTTCCGTAACTTCGCTACTTAACTTTTCATTTGACATAAGGGGTTTTGAACCCTTAAGTGCTCCTTGTGAATTGCCATTATGTTCTTCTTCCTGGCTATTGGTGTTCTTCTCCCTGGCTTTCCTTCTTCGGCTTCGTTGCGGTGACCTCCTCAGTTTCACTTCCTGAGTCCCCGGTAACCTCGACACAAATTGGTAAATTATCCCTTATCCAGTTGTGCCGAGAGTTAGTATCGAAGTCCGATTCTTCAGTGGGTTCTTCCTGCAGGCCGCTCCTCCTAGGGTCAGCACGCGGTAGGACCCCATCTGTGACCGTGTCAACATCAATTGGCTCTGCACACTTGGATATTGATTCCAAGCCGGCACTGATCTCACCCTCCGTAAGAGAATTTACTAATACTGGTCCTGGGTCTAATGTTATCTTATCCCTCAAGGTCTCTTCTAGTCTATGTGTTTTATTGGATATATTGACCAGTCCAGTAGGGAGCCTCTGTGTACGGAGATTAACAGGTAGATTCACAGATACGGGCTTACGGATACTTCCTGATGCTTGAGAGGTTGTTACTCTTGAGGTACGGAGATCATTTTCTGAGTCTTGTTTAGTCTTAGCTCTAGTTCTATGAGCTACGGTACTATGATCTAAGTTAGCAGGTGCTTTAGCAGTCTTTGAACCAGGTGGCCTTCCTCGCCTTCGACTTGCCGTTGCCGAGCCAGGCGCATTTCTAGCAGGGAGATTTCTTGATCCTGGAGCCTTAGACTTTTTTTCTTTCCTTGGCTGAGATGCTACCTTATTTAATACTAGTATTCTGAGTTGCGGTAATTCATCATTGATTTCTTGCTCAATGACGTCTATTACTGGGTTGCGAGAAAGAGCGTCCGTATTACTGTTTAAGCGTCCAGATTTGTACTTGAAAATATATTGATACACGGTAAATTTGAACATCCATCGCATCAGTCGCTGCCTAGGGTCAGTTCTATTATGCATCCAATTCAAAGGTTCATGATCTGCTCACAAGACAAACTTTCTTCCCAGTAGATATGGTCGAAATTGGTGCATGGCATATAACGTGGCTAAGCATTCCTTTTTTATAGTACTATAGTTTCTCTTGGCCTTATTTCGAGTTCTTGATAAATATGCTACAGGATGATCGAATCCGTTCAGTTCCTGGCTTAATACCGCTCCAATTGCATGGTCAGAGGCATCAGTTGTTAGTGTAAATTCTTCCTCAAAGTCCGGATAAATTAAGATTGGGCTTTCACATAAGCGCTTTTTTAGCAACTCAAAGCTTTCATCTTGTTGTGGACCCCAGTCACTGCACTGCTGGCCTTTTTTTAAAAGGTCGGTTAGCGGCTTTGCTATTTTTGAGAAGTTTTCTATGAAACTCTGGTAGTATCTTACCAGTCCCAAAAACTGTCGAATATTTTTTAGCGTAGTTGGCATTGAGAATTCTTTTACTGCCGAAATTTTGTTGGGATCTGGCTCAACCCCTCTTTCACTGATCACATGCCCTAGAAAGGGAACTTCAAGTCGTAAAAATTCGATCTTATCAGGTTGTAGAACCAGTCTAGCATCTCTCAGCCGATCTAGGAGTTGTTTTACTTTTCTATTGTGGTCCTGCAGATCCCTTTCGTATACTATATCATCGAGTTATACTAAAATATTGGTGTTTTGAAGCCCTGTCAAGACGTTATCCATTAGTCTCTGAAAAGTAGTGGGTGCGTTCTTCAATCCCTCTGGCATACATACGTATTGGTAGTGTCCATTCAGGTTAGTAAAAGCGGTCTTGCATTTGTCTTCCAGTTTCATGGATATTTGTTGAGATCCACTAGTCAAATCAAAGCAAGTAAAATGAGTTGCTCCTCCTAATTTATCTAAAATATCTGCTATATTGGGTAGAGAATATACATCCCCTATAGTCTTCTTAGTTAGCTCCCTAAAGTCAATAACTATTCGCTAACGGGGGTTACCATGACTGTCTGGTCGTTTCGGGACCACCCAAATTGGAGAGGACCAGGGTGAATTTGACGGCTCTATTATGTCGTCTCTTAGTTTCTTCTTTATTTGATCACCTATGACTTCTCTATGTTTTGGGGGAGGTGTCGATATTGCTTGGTGTGTATGGGTACATTATTTTCTAAAGGTATCTCGAGCTCTACCTTATCGGCAAAAGGAAGGGGGTCTTCTGGCAGTAAGAATACATCACAGTACTCATCTATTATTTAATTCACGCTTTTCTTTTCATCTTGGTTAAGGTGACTAACCCGAATTAAACTTCGGAGTAGCTAAGCTCGTTCCCATTGCTGACGTATTCTATTGGGAGAAGGTTTCGGCTCAGTATCGGTGTTAGAGTCAAATTCAGGGGTAACATATTCAAAAGGCAGAATTTTTACGGGGTTTATATTGTCTTCTTCTTCAGTATTTATTGCCATCAGCTGGCAAGTATTATGGTCATTTCGTGCTATTCCCTCCCCTATATATACTCGATTGTTGTTGAGTTCTGACTTAAGCAAATATCCTTCCTTTAACTCACTGGGTTTAATACTTATCTGGAGTACTTGCCTAGTTCTCCCTTAAAGTATATATTGCTGTTTTGATTTCTTTAGGTTGAGGGACGATTGATCTAGATCTTCCTGATTTTCATGAATAATTTACTCATGAACGTTTCAGATAATTCACTGTGCTCCTTGCAAGGATCACTTGTTTTATATATTTTTCGGGTCTACTGCTTATGCTGGTCATTCAGTGATTGGAAAGGAATGGGATGCATAACATCCCCGCTTATCATAAGGGCCTTATTATAATATGATATAACGGCTTCCTCCTTTAAGTAATCCCGACCAATTATCCTATCCTGGTCGATTTTTAATTTATCCGTCACAACATGAAATTTTGCCGGTGAACCCTGTATAGTTAAATAGGTGGTACCTTAGGTTCTTATGGTCTCATCCGTAATGTCGCCTAATGTACCTAGATCGTCTACATTAATTCGGAGATCAGGATTCAAGGAGCTGAGCTTTATTGGGTTATCCGATATCCGAAGCTCCGTCATCTATCATGAAGGTTAACCATGGCCTTTGGCCTTCACGGATTCGCAGCCTTATTACTGTGGGTTCGTCATCTCCTGAATCTTCCTCTGTAGGTCTTTTATACGTACTAATTTGCCCAATGGTTTCTTTATTTTCTTTTGGACTAGTAATATTCGTCCTCGAGACTCGTCTCTCGTTATCGGGGGCTCTTCCCTCCTTGTATACGGGGTTGGTTTGGGGTTGTATGGGCTTTGGCTCGTCAGCGGGGTCTTGTAACAAGCCCCTATCGAGTTTATATTACCCTCTGCTGGTCTTGCTTCCTGAAGGGGTTACTAGCTGGTCTTCTCCAAGATTCGTTCGGCCACGGTTGCCCTACCGGAGTTCGATTCCACAGTCTATTATAATTGGTTCGTGTTCGGTAGTCACTCCAGATATACCTATTGTCATTGTAGCCTGGCTGGTAATTAGAATGTTTTGGTCTAGAATAGTCATTCATAGGGTTATATAAACGTGAATCGTTATTATATCGACCGTAGTATTCATTCCTGTTATTTCGCGGATACTGCTCCGGGGGTCCATTCGGACGTTCATAACTTCTTATGGGTGGGAAATAATAAGCTGGACGGTAATATCTCTGTTGAGAATATTCCATTCGGTCATCGTACTCGGTTGGCCTATATCGTCTATTCGAATTGTAGTTATTACTCCTGTTAGACCGGGCTCCTAGTGATGGGGTTTCTTTTGCTATGAATCGGACGTTTTTGCGACTATACTCTCGGTCATTCAATCTATAGTTTATGCTGCCTCGGCCTTCTGGATAAAATCTATCGCTTCTACGTTTGATTAAGCTCGTTAACTCATCATCTTTTTCTTCTTCTTTGATTCGTCTATGACTAGGTTTTGCGTCTGGTAAGATGTATCTTCTCATTAGATTTTCTAATTCCACTGCGACTCGATACGCCTCGTTCAGATTAGCGGGCCGTTGACTATGCACAGTGGTTGCAATATCTGCTGATAGTCTCTTTCTGAACAATAACAATGCTACCTCTTCTAATGGTTTGATCCGCTCAGTTATTTGTTGTGACGTCATGCCGGGCTGCCTTAATGCTTCTCGGGCTCCCATTAATAGTATGTTTAGTCTGTCATAGAACATCCCAACTGACTCTCCTCTTTTAATTGTTATATTATCTATCTTCTCTGAGTAATAAGAGTAGTCCTTCCCGGGCGCGAATCGCTCCTTTAAATGCTTTATTACAGATTCTACGTCTTTAAACGCATATCCATATATGCAGTCTCGGTCCTCCCCTTCCAAACATCGGAGTACGTTTTTCATGTAATTTTCCTGCTTATTCTCTAAAAGTTGGGCAGCCCTATTTCTCACATCTATCAAGAAGTCTTTAAGGGGTCTGTTATAATTATTAAAAGTTTTTAAACCTTTAATGGCGTTCAAGTTAGTGCTTGATGCCATGGTTGTCACTAGGACTCAAATAGATTCATCTGTGTTTTCATCGACACCCTGGGTGGTATAGGTGGATCCTTCCTCTTCACTATGTTGGTTCAGGGCTGTTGGATTTGCGGTTTCGAATATGATAATAATTGTAGATTGGTCTTGTTATTTGGTCTTACAAATATCGTTCATATACTTGTGTTAGTCTTTACGCACTCTCCTGGTTTTTTCCTTTTAAGTAAGTCAAAGTCCAATCCTAATATATTAATACTGGCTTGTGTTGGTTTTTGTTTGTTCTGTTTAGATTTGAGGTAAATAGGGTGGTTATGCGATTAAACCTAGCTTCCTTATTATTTTTTTTTCCTCGTTGAAATAATGCGTGTAACTGGATATTTATATGTATACATGGATCTTTATATGCAGATATAAATAGGTATATATATATTGGGTTGACAACTAAGTAATTACCAATTTGTTCAATGAAATAAAAGATTATTTTTTTTACTTGTAATGAAGTTTAATCTATAATGTATTTTCTATTTTGTTTGATGACCTTTTGCCATCTCTCTGACAACTTGAAAATTCTACACTTGTAGAATAAAAATGAGAGTGAGAGACATCTATAACTGAAATCGGTAATTACTTAGTTGTCAACCCAATATATATATATATATATATATATATATATACGAGGGCGGTTCAATAAGTACCCGTGTTTGACCACAGAGGGCGTTCCTGAGGGAAGTTGGTATTATCATCGTGTACTGCCATCTATCAAAAGACGGTAAAACTAATTTTAGACTGATTGATAGGTTAGTTTGGATTTGGCAGCCATTCGAGTAAGACGTGTTTCGTGATTTTCGCTAAGATGGAAAAAGAGCAGTATCGTTCGGTAATTCGCTTTTTGTTTTTGGATGGAAAAAAATGCGAAGAGATAAAAGCAAAGTTGGATGCTGTTTATGGGGACACTTCGTCATCTATGACCACAGTTAGATATTCGTTCAACGAATTGAAACGTGGGCGAACATCTGTTTTTGATGAGGAGTGATCAGGACGCCCGGCAGACTTCGTTACCGAGGAAATCATTCAAAAAGTCTACGACATGATTCTCGCTAATCGACGAACGAAAGTGCGCGAAGAAGCAGAGGACGTAGGTGTGTCGACCGGAACGGCAATTAATATTTTACATGATAAGTTGGTGATAAAAAAATTGTCGGCCTGATGGGTGCCACGATTGCTCACGGTGGACAACAAGCGGATGCGGCTGTTAACTTCAAAGCAGTGTTTGGAGCAATTTAAGTGAGACCCGAAGGAGTTTTTGCGTCAAGTTGTCACCGTTGATGAAACCTGGATTCATCATTACGCACCAGAAACTAAGCAACAATCAAAACAATGGATTTCTCCCGGTGGGAGAAAAAATGGTGTCTTAATTTCTAACACGGGTACTTATTGAACCGCCCTCGTAACTTATTATGGTTGAAATAATTATTTATACGAGCACCTTTAAAAGAACGTTCAGATACGTACTAATATTTTTTTCTTGGACACAGGGCCTAACAATTTTCAAACAATTATTATCTTGGTTACTGCATTCAGACTAATATATCAAAACACATGAATTCCGGCAATTCAGTCTCCAGGTTGATTCTGTTGTGCACTCATTGTGATCGAACACATAATAATTAATTAATAATTAATTAACGTGATTATAATCACAATTAACTAAAGTCATAATTAGTTTGAATGAATATTATTTAAATAATTGTTTAACGCTATTTAGCGCAATACTCAGTATAAATTTTTTTCTTATAATTTATTGAGTATAACTTTGAATTATTTCTGTTGCATTGGCTTTTTTATTTATTTATTTATTTATTTATTTTTTTGGTTTCGGATTATTTCGCGTGTACCGTATTTCCTTGTTTTATTTTATTTATATTATATTAAACTTTATTTTATAATTAACACATCGTTCAATAAGTCTCGAGACTATCAACGAAAACATTTTTTTTCAAAAATCATTTTTATTCATCAATATGATCTCCTTTTAGAGTGATACAATCTTTTCAACGCCTTTCCAACATTTCTATACCATGTTTATAGAAGGATTTATCCTTTGCTTCAAAATAGGCTTCAGTTTCGGCAATGACCTCCTCATTTGAGCCAAATTTTTTTCCCTGGAGCATTTTTTTGAGATCAGCAAAGAGCCAGTAGTCGCTGGGGGCTAAATGTAGCAAATACAGGGGGTGGAGAAGCAAATCAAAGCCCAATTCGTTCAATTTTGCCATTGTTTTCATGTACTTGTGGCATAGTGCATTGTCTTGGTGAAAAAGGATTTTTTTCTTCTTCATGTGCGGTCGTTTTGCTGCGATCTCCTCCTTCAAACGTACCAACAAGTCAATATAATAATCACTGTTAATCGATTTACCTTTTTCCAGGTAGTCAATGAAAATCACGCCATGTGTATCCCAAAAAACAGACGCCGTGACTTTTCCAGCAGACTGCTGCGTTTTTGGACGCTTTGGGCGGCTTTCGCCAGCCATGCGCCACTCAGATGATTGCCGATTCGACTCCGGAGTGAAATGATGTATCCATGTTTTATCCATGGTCACGTATCGACGCAGGAAATCCTTTTTATTGCGAGTAAATAGCGATAAACAGCACTCTGAATCATCGACTCGTTGCTGTTTTTGTTCCATTGAAAGCAATCGCGGCACCCACTTGGAAAAAACCTTTTTCATGCTCAATTTTTCATGAAGGATTGTAAATACGCTTCCGGATGATATCTGTATCATTTTTGCAATCTTACGGACCTTCACTTTGCGATTTTTCATTACAATTTTTAACACTTCACTGACATTTTCTTGTGTAACGGCTTCGAATGGCCTACCCGAACGTTTCGCATCGTTTGTGTCCGTACGACCACGTTTAAACTCAGCATACCAACGACAAATCGTTGGTTTGGATGGAGAAGAGTCCGGGTAATGTTTAAGCCATAGCTGGGCTTCTACGGTGTTTTTACCCATTAAAAAACAATGTTTTGTCAACACGCGAAACTCGCTTTTTTCCATTTTTCAAACAAATTACATAGTGACTTTACTCTAACCTTGATAACTCTGCTGTCTGCGATCCGGTCGATGTGAAATTTTCACACGTTTCATGTAAAGGTTTGCACTCTATGGAAACGTGGCCAGTTTGGTACTACTAGCACCATCTCTGGGTTAGTCTCGGGACTTATTGAACGATGTGTTATTATTTTAGTTATATTATATAAACATTATATTATATTATTTTCCTTTTATAGTGTGTTATAATAAAAATTTTTAAGTCTTATTAAGCTATATGGGTTACCCAGCAGTTAGTTATTAGCAAGCAAAGACCATAGCGAATATAAAGAAAAACAAGCTAGCTACAGTGATAGTAATTAGATTCTTGTTAGTGTAGATTTTCCCTTTGTTTTCTTGCCTGAGTTCCATGATACAATGTCGCTAGTAGTGTTATTGCGAACCGATATTGCAGCTCAGAGACCTTTAAGGTTTTATTTGTGGCGAGGTTCGAATAATGGTGACCCCTCTGCCGATACTGAAATTCTCAGCGGTAGTCGAAATCATATACTTGCCGACTGGGAGAGAATACTAGGAAGGACATCGCCTCTTAAAATGTGCTACATCAAAATAGCGTTACAGCTATGTCGGGATTCAAGGATGGAAAAATCTCCTTTTCATTGATAAAGGTTATGACCCGATTTGTTCTTCCCTAATTGCTATGGAAAGAACAAGTCTTGCTTCATAATCTTACCAACTATTATTTATTTTCCATAATTTCATTAAAACATTACTTCATCGAATTGTCAGTATTATTTTTTTTCGCTTATTTATAAAATTATCACGTTATATTATTAACCATTTATAAAATAACGTGATACCACAACAACGTATGTCATAATAGCATAATATGTATATATATATATGTATATATTTATGTATAATGTGTAATATAGTATAATTTATGTGAAAATATAAAGTATAATATTCATGAATAGGTGGAAATAGAACTCGTTATAAGGGGATATGTATATTTAATCAACATACAAATTGTTGATAATAACCCTTGGGGATAGATATTTATGTTGAATATCATAATTATTTTACCATTAATCCCAGTAGGCGGATATTAAAAGTACGGGAAGTCAACATGAACACTAAGTCACATATACAGCTGATGAAATCTGATCGGTTACCTCTAGATGATACGCCTAACGCTGTCCGTCAGAACGAGACAACGTACTCATACATTCTTTGATGTAAAATCGACCCAGTTTAAGTCCTTAGACTCATAGTCCAGAAAAATATTTAATAAATATTATATTAAATAGATAATTTAAAAATTTTTTTTTTTTTTATTAAATTATAAAATTCCAAATCAATATGTGATTTATAGAATATATAATAATATAGTGTAATAATATTATATAATGACGATATAATAATAGCAATAATATAATAACAATAATATAAAATAATGATATATAATATATACAATAATATATAATATTATATATAATAGTAATACGATGATAATAATTGAAATATAAAATAGTAATATGATGATAATAATTGAAAGCATAATGGTTTAATTAAATAATTTGACTAGAGTTTTAAAATATGTACATATTACCCGTCGGTTCGAATAAAATAGGACAATTTGTAACAGAGTAAGGGTGCTGGAGAGTGTACTTTGTAATTTATTATATTGGGTGTACAACTTTGCTTCCGCCGTTTTGCAATAGATGGCTGTAGCGGTAAGTGGTGGTTAAAGTAAATAGATCATAGATGTCATACAATAAGCTTAGGTATTTGTAAACATAACGCCATCGAAATATTAGTCGATTTGTGTCTGCATCATAAAGTTATTCTCAATTAAACATGTCAGCTTACGAGCCAAATTCTCGTCATTTGCGGGAGGTTTTAATTTTCTGCTTTAATATGAAGAAATCTGCGACTGAGGCTCATCGAATGCTCTCAAATACCTATGGTGAGGCCGCTATTAGTGAAAGAACGTGCCGAGAGTGGTTTCAACGCTTCAAGAACGGCGATTTTAACGTCGAAGACCAGCATAGCGGTGGAAGAAAGAAGGTTTTCGAAGATGCAGAATTGGAGGCATTACTTGATCAAGACTCGTGTAAAACGCAACAAGAATTGGCAGGATCATTGGGAGTGACGCAACAAGCCATTTCAAAACGCCTGAGAGTCATGGAAATAATTCAGAAACAAGGAAATTGGGTGCCATACGAGTTGAAGCCGAGAGATGTTGAACCGTGTTTGTGTGTTTGTGAACAGCTGCTTGCAAGGCAAAGACGGAAGGGATTTTTGCATCGCATTGTGACTAGGGACGAAAAATGAGTTCACTACGATAATCCCAAGCGCAGAAAATCATGGGGATATCCCCGCCATGCTTCCACGTCGACAGCCAAACCGAATATTCACGGTTCCAAGGTCATGCTCAGTATTTGGTGGGACCAGCTCGGCGTAGTGTATTATGAGTTGTTAAAACCGACTGAAACAATCACAGGCGATCGTTATCGAACGCAATTAATGCGTTTGAGCCGAGCATTGAAAGACAAACGGCCGCAATACAACGAGAGACATGATAAAGTGATTTTACAGCATGACAATGCTCAACCCCATGTTGCGAAAGTAGTCAAGACATACTTGGAAACTTTGAAATAGAAAGTCCTACCCCACCCGCCGTATTCTCCAGACGTCGCTCCCTTGGACTATCACTTGTTTCGATCAATGGCACACGGCCTGGCTGGCCAGCACTTCCGGTCTTATGAAGAAGTGAAAAATTGGATCGATTCGTGGATCGATTCAAAAGATGACCAGTTTTTTCAACGCGGGATTCGTATGCTGCCCAAAAGATAGGAGAAAGTAGTGGCCAGCGATAGACAATACTTTGAATCATAAATGTATAACCAGTTTTTTCAATAAAGCCTCGAATTTCGGAAAAAAACGGCGGAAGCGAAGTTGTACACCCAATATACGAGGTCTGGCTATTAAATAACGAGACTGGTTACGAAAAAGGGTTTTATTATAAAAATTATTCTACATTCGAATGCTCCCCTTCAATATACTCCCCTTCCCTCGCCACACACCTTTCCATACGTTTTTCCCATTGATCGAAGCAGTGCTGGAAGTCTTCTTTGGTGAGGGCCTTTAGGAGCTCTGCCGTTTTTTGCTTTACCGCTTCTATCGACTTAAATCGGATCCCTTCCAAAGCAGATTTTATCTTTGGAAACAAAAAAAAGTCGCACGGTGCCAAATCTGGCGAGTACGGCGCGTGTTCGAGCACTGGAGTGCGCTTACCGGCCAAATACTGCTTGACAGATAGCGCGTTATGGGCAGGTGCGTTGTCCTGGTGCAAAATCCACGAGTTGTTCTTCCACAACTCGGGCCGTTTCTTACGAACTCGTTCTCGCAGTGTTGCCAAAACTGACAAATAGTAAGTCTGGTTGACAGTCTGACCCTCTGGAACCCATTCAGTCATCACGATACCGTTAATGTCGAAAAAAACGACCAACATTGCCTTGAATTTTGATTTGGACACCCTTGCTTTTTTGATTCTGGGCGATTCAGGCGTCTTCCAATGCATTAATTGCCGCTTCGTTTCAACATCGTATTAAAAAATCCACGTTTCGTCGCAAGTAATAATGTTTTTTATCAGTCCAGAATCTTTTTTTAACCTTTCAAGGAAATCTGAGCAGACCTGTTGACGCAAGAGCTTTTGATCAGGAGTCAGGTTTTTTGGCAACAACTTCGCACAGACTTCTGGCATGTGTAATTCCTCGTGTAAAATTTGTCTAACCGTTTCTTTATCGGCGTTTACAGCCTCGGCAATCATCCGGATGCTCATTCGACGATCTGCATGCACAATTTGGTTGATTTTGGTCACTGTTTCCGGAGTTGAAACAGTGACAGGGCGACCTGAGCTTTGGTCATCTTCAGTGCTCACTCGGCCCTCACTGAAGCGCTTACGCCACTCAAAAACACGCGCACGAGATAGAGAATTGTCCCCATAGGCCTCTTGCAACAATTTACAGCACTCAGTTGGAGTTTTTTTTTCAATTTAACGAGAAATTTGAGATTGATACGCTGCTCCTGTTTTTTGTCACACATGGTTTTCGGCACGAGAAAAAAACACGTTCTTTTCAAACCGCTACTGCACAAATACAATAATAGTGACGAGAACGTGTTTCGGTACGTGCATAGACAAGATATCTAGATACCCAACGCACTACTCGTTTTTTCCTCATCCCTCTACGGCGCCCTCTAGGCGCGCAGTCTCGTTATTTAATAGCTAGACCTCGAATAGGTTCGTTAAAATCTTTAAAAAATATAACCTCTAAAATGGTATATATAAATCAAATCAATACACAAATAACCTCTTAAATAATACATATATACATGTATACACACAAATGCTTTATTTAAAATTATTTTAAAATATAGAATGTATGTATAATATATATATATACACATTTATTACAAATATACTATGTATATCTTATTTTAGTATAGTTAGTATATATATATACATATATAGAGATGATGAGATATTTTAGTATAGTTAGTATATATACATGTAAAGAGATGATGAGATAAAAACAAGAGATTATCTTGTTCAGATTATCTTATCTTAATATGAATCTAGATATTAGACGAAATGCTTGAAGAGCGATTTGATGAAAATTTGGGGGCGCATATCGTATCTTCGTAACAAATGCACAAATGTTAATGCTTTTTTTTTTATTTGAAAGAACATAAAAAAAAAAGCAAAGGTGATAGATTACATTTTATTAAATATTAAAATGTATAATTAAAAAAAATTTTTCAATTTTTTCATGCATCAATTTAATGTATAAATGGGTGCGCCAGGCACCCATGGTTAGTACCAATACTTACCACGGGGCGCTGACGCGCCCCTTGATATATATATATATATATATATATATTGTGACAGGTGGCTAATCGAGATTAGGCCACCTGCCATGCAGTGCGAGGTAGAGTTCGCGGCGCGACTATACGCGGCGCCATCGATCAAGCGATCGATGGCGCGACGCAGGAAAAAGGATAGGCGAGAGGGAAAGGAGGAGCCCTCCCCTCAATCCTTCTTCTCATTCCGGCGTTTCAACGTGCTGCACGCGAGTTTCTCGAAGCAGATAAAATTCCGGTAGATTTTCCGCAGCGACCGCGATTTTCGAGTAAAAAAGCGATCGTCGAGTTTGAGAGGACGAACACCGAGATAGGAAAAGTAAGTAGCCACTAGATAGTTATTAATTAGTCCGCGAATCGAGATATTTTGTATTTCCTGTCGCGTCAGGCATATATATGGTTAGATATATACGCGCGACACCGCGTTAATCTAAATCGATTAGGCCGTGCGAGTGCGAGTGAGAGGATCGATCTCTCTCTCGCACAGTCATAGAATAGGCGTACGAGTAAGAGAAAGTCACTCTTACTCGTACAACCACTGAGCACGCAGTTGAGCGAGAGGACGAGCTCTCTCGCTCAACCATAGACTGCAGCGTCGAGTGAGAGAAACGCTCTCATTTGAGCAATCATAGACTGCGGCGGTATAGAGGGAGAACTGCTCTCTCTATATCCGTCGCGCATAGACTACACGTGTTTGTGTAGCCGAGCGAATCGAAGAGGGTGCGCAGGCGCAGTGCACACCTCGGGAATTAATATTGCGCGTGAGGCAATACTAATTGCTCTTCGCGTAACCGGACCTCTCCGCCATATTCATTACGTTCTTTTTTGTATAATTTTGTGGTTTTTACATTAAAAATAAGCCCTTAATAAATTGCAGGTACGTTTTCTTATTAATTCCCCTTACCGTCTCTATCCCGAATACCGCCGCCTCCGTGGGTGTGCTAATCTAGCATTGGCACACAAACTGAGTAGTCGAGCCTGGCGGAAGCAGCATTGGCAGCGCGGCCTTAGGCAAGGCCCCCCACACACGAGAGATAAAGCAGAACCAGAGGAAGGTCCTGCGCTGCTAACGGGACGTAAGCAAATTAACCCCGTTACAATATATATAGTATATATTTCATTTCGCTTTATTTCACTTTATCATAACGCATTTTTATTTTCTTTTATTATTTATCTTTTCTTTCATTAATTTATTCATTCTTTTACATTATTCTTATATTTTCTTTTTTTTTATTTGTTCGCCTATTTTATCATTTCTTTTACTAATTTTCTTTTACTTCATTTATTTATTCATCCTTTTATTTTATTCTCCATTTATTTCTTTTATTTTATTTCGCGTATATATTTTATTTCACTTTTTTACTTCATTTTACTTTTTTTATTTATTCACTTATTTTATTATTTATTTATTACTCTTTTATTTATTTTCTTTTCTTTTATTTATTCGCTTCTTTTATCATTTCTTTGATTATTATTCTTTTACTTTATTTTTTTATTTATTTTTTTATTTCATTATTCATTTATATCTTTTATTTTATTTCGCATATATATTTCATTTCTTTTTTTCACTGTATTTCACTTCATTTATTTATTCACTTATTTTATTATTTATTTATTACTCTTTTATTTATTTTCTTTTCTTTTATTTATTCGCTTATTTTATTATTTTTCATTAATTCTTTTCTTTATTTCATTTCACTTTTTTACTTTATTTTACTTCTTTTATTTATTTACTTATTATATTATTTATTTATTATTCATTTATTTATTTCTTTTATTTTATTTTTTTAACGTATTTTTCTTTTTCTTTAATTTATTTATTCTTTTCTTTTATTTTATACATTTATTTATTCTTTTATTTTCTTTTTCTATTGTATTCTTTAATATTATTTCTTCTTTTTAATTATTTATTATTCTTTTTTATTTCATGTATAGTTCATTCATTTATTTGTTTCGCAATATTCTTTTCTTTTTATCATTTTTTTAGACTTCACTTTCACTGGTATTAGCTTTTATCCATTTTCCAAATCACTGGCACTCACACAACAATCACAAACTGTCATCAAAGGGAGTGGACGACGATCGCATTTATTTTGGCTCATATTTATTTGCACATTTATATTTTTTATTCCTTTTTATTATTTATTTATTTTCGTGTTGTTAGTTATTATTTATTGTGACGTGGTGTTTTGCACCAGTCACATGAGGAGGCTAATACACAGCTTGTACGCCTCCTCGTAGCCTGCTATAGCCCTTTTTTTACAATCTTGGCAGTCTCGCAGGACTGCCACGCTGATCCTAACTAACAGCCACACAGGGCTGTGCATACTTAACCTTCCTCAGGTACAGGGGCTTCGAGCTTAAGTAAAGGCTCCAGCGAGAAGCCAGTCTTAGGAGCCCATGGCTAGGCGATGGCAGTGCTCGCACACACTGCAACAGGGATTCCTTTCCAAGCTCCTTCCTGTCCTGGTAGTAATTCCCGTACCTGCAACCTCCCAGGCAGTAGTTAAAAGAAAAAGGAAGCAATAATAGCAGCTGCACCTTGGAAGGGAAGTACAAGCTGCCGCACACGAACATCATAGGAAAGTGGAAGAGGAGGTTAGGAGGCAAGCAAAGACACATAAGCACCGCATGTAAGTGCAATTAATTACGTACCTGGAATTGTCTTATAGCGTTGCCTCGCTGCCACTGCGAGCAGGCTATCGCTGTCACCGACACCGCTGCTTCGCTTTCTCCACCGCTCATTATTCGATTCGCCAGCTGTTGATCCGCCGCACTGCCGCACCTGGAAAAGAAAGAGAAGAGACAAATGAGCCGACGCTTACCAGCTATTAAACGCGTCAACTTACCTGGACTCTCTGGACATCAGAGGTAGATTCTCGCCGCTCCAGAGAAAATATAACAACACTGGCACTCGCGAGCGGATAACCTAAACGCGCGCTGCTGGTGAGCAGTAATGTCAACTGCCGACAGCGCTGAGCGCGCGTGGCGGCTGCTTCGCGTAACGTACTTTACACGTAAGTTGCGCCGACGCAGAACGATTATCTAAAATCTGCGCTCGCAAAAATGCCACACCGGAGCTTCTCGTTCACTCCGTTCAGGTCCGTTTTAGCGAGAAGTCACGATATTAGCGAGCAGACGACATTCCGTCAGGTGCCATAGTCGCGATCGCTAGCCTTTGTTGTTCGACTCCGCATTCGCGTTTGATAAAATAAAGACGAGCGTGTACGAGCAGGCGGATCGTTTATTTGTAGTCGAGAGTGTTGTAGAATATCTGGTAAGTGCACCCAGGTGCAGTGGCAGTTACCAGGAGGCATCCCGTCCCCGAATCGTCCAGTATCCTTCCCGGTTGTGTGTGTGTGCGACCGCGACGCGTGCTGCGCGCCATTTTTGTCTTTTCGCGTCTTGTATGCCCGCGACCGCTCTAATCGTGAGCTAGCCGTGCAAACGTAATTGCTGCGCACGAAACCGCGCTACACGAGTGTAGCTGGCGTCCTGGGCTCGCGTAAAAACGCGATTACTCTGTAATTAGTTAATATTAAGTTCAAATAAGTGTGTTCGTTTTTGTGTTCATTTTAATCGGATGTTTTAACTTGCACTAGCAAGCAGCTCGCCTGCTTCTCCCTACATTTTTACGCCACCCTGATCCTCAGTGGTGTTACAAATTGACGCCGACAACGTGGGGCCGACACAAATCACGCTGATTTGTGAAAAATTTTCGGGATCGCGCAATCGTGTGTATGTGTGAGGACAGTGAAAAATTTGTGTATAATAAAAGCAGAGACTGTGAAGTGTAAAGTATAAAGTGTATGATTGGTAGTCGCTGTCGCAAGCGAATACCGCATTTTGAACTCGCCATTCGCCGCCATTTTTCGCGCGTCGTAGAAGCACACGCGGCTGGACGAGGACGAGGAAGGAAGGAAGCCAGTGGGCGGCCATCTTGATCGACTACGCGAGACAGCCGCGCAGTAGCGCTGGCGCTCGCATACGCCACGTCGGAGGTTGGTAAGTTAATTCGAGTGTGCGCATTCAGCGGTAAGGTTGAGACTACTTGCGATAATTTCAAAACAAATTGTTTTGAAAGAAATTAGCGAGAGTCAAGTAAATTTTGACTTAGATTATATTTTTTTCTTTTTCCTCGTTTTTGCATTTACCGGGATAATTATTACAAATTCATGTTTTTTTTCTATTTATTATTTCGTTAAAAGTAAAGTAAATTTTAAACTAGTTTTATTTTTCAATTTAACGATTCGTCAGTATTTTCAAAAATTTTTATAATTTCTTTTATAATAAATCCAGTTTTTTTTTTGATAAACAATTTATTTTTTTTTCTCTTTCTCGTTTTTTTCGAAAATTATCTTGCATGCTAATAATTCAAATTTAAAATTTTTTTTTGTGTGTAATTGCTTGCGTACTGCTGCTATTATCCCCACAAGCGTGTGTTAGAGTGAGTGTTTATCTGTCGTGGAGCTGTGACGTCAGCTCGATAGCTGCGACTGTAGCGCCGCGCTTGAACGCGTATCAGCGGACGTGCGTCTTAACAGCGGAGTTTAGCAAGACGCAAGTTACGTCGTATATTCGACTGGCGCTTCGGAGCGGTTAAAATAATCGTTTTTTCGTTTTCTTTCTCGTTTCTTTTTGGTAATTTAAATATTTTTTTTCTTGTGATTTTTTTTCTTTTTAGTAAACCAAAGATAAAATTTGTTTTTTATTAATATTTTTTTGTAATTAAATACATTTTTTTTATTATTAAACATTTTTTTACATATTTCTGTTCTCTCGTGGCACTGTGAATTTATTCTGTCTGCGTTTTTCGCTTCCAGCAGGGTGCGCCGTCATCGCTACATCGTCTCGCAAGACGACGAATCTTCCGCCGCTCACTCTTACACCACTAAGAAAATTATTTTGTGCTGTTTTTGTTTTTTTTGCACGCTGACCCCGCACCATGCTGCAAATGGCAGTCGCGGATATTTAATTGTATTCATTGTAATGTTGCATGCAGTTAATTTAAATTATATCTAATTTATATATATATTTCTTTTTCATTTTGGTGCAAAATCTATTTTGTTTGGTATCCTTCGGAATTATTTCCGGTTATAGCACCGTTTGCTTACACAGTGGCCATTTTTCTGCAATCGGATTTCGCCTCGTGCGCATTTCTCCGCTACTTTCTCCCGTTGTTTGACATAGCTTGTCGCGGACCGTGGCTGTCTCCCGCTAGCCTAACCTTCTCCCGCCTGGCACCATACTATAGCGCATTTACCGGATTAAGCACGTTGCATTACGCATCCCGCACCGACGCATGCGAGCGAATTATTAGTTTTCTTTTTCAGTTTTCAGCTCCGCTCGAGTTAGTTGATTCGGCTGTAGCAGACAGGAAGCAGTTCAACGTGAATTTCAGCAACGGTTTGCGAGCTAGTGTGTTCGAGTTGATTTTGTATTCGTGTTCATTTTTTTTGCGTTTTGCGTAGCAGCAGCTGTTTAGGTGGAAGCTAACTCCCTCAGCAGAGCTAACCGAGCATGTACTGGAGCTATTCGTCCCAGTTTTGGAATTTGCGTTGAGCTGACTATACTAAGTGTGATATTTTGTTCGTTTCGCCGTAACGTTAAGTATCGTTATTGTACGTCGTCGCTCTCGTCGTTGCGACTGTTCGGTTTTCTCGTGGTTTAGTTTTTTTTTATTATTATTGTCGCAGAATGGAGTCGGATTGCGCCGCCAATCGTGATATGATTTCAATGGAGCCTGAGATTCTCAGGAGTTCTATTCGGTACGCGATTTACTGTCTGTCAAAAAAAGACCGGGAATTTGAAATAAAACAACATTTTTACGTTTAATAATCAAAATTTATTCGGTCGCCTTCAAAATAGGTTCTATTTGCTCCGATACATCTATGCCAACGGCACTTCCAGTCATCGAAACATTTTTTATAGGTGCTTTCCGGGATAGCCTTCAGTTCGTGCGCCAAATTTGGTTTTATGGCTTCAATCGACTGAAAACAGATGCCACGGAGCGGCAATTTAAGTTTTGGGAAGAGGAAGAAGTCACATGGAGCCGGATCCGGCGAATACGGTGGTTGTTCAAGCGTGTACGTTGAGTTTTTGGCGAGAAAGTCGGTCACAATTGTAGCTTGGTGAGACGGCGCGTTATCGTCGTGCAAAATCCACGAGTTTTTCGTCCACAAATTTGGTCGCTTCTTACGGATACGCTCACGCAAACGTTTCATAACGCCTAGGTAATACTCTTTGTTTACCGTCTGACCCTCTGGAATGAATTCATAGTGCACCACGTCACGGATATCGTAGAAAACAATAAGCATCACTTTTACTTTTGAGCGGCTTTAGCGTGGTTTTTTCGCTTTCGGCTCGTTTTTCTCACCCATTCGATGCTTGCTGGCTTGTTTGCATATTGTACTCGTACACCCACGTTTCGTCACCATTTATAATGCATTCCATGAATGCGGGATCGGAAATGGCGTGATCCAGCATGTCCGAGGCGACCTGTTCGCGATAGCATTTTTGAAGAAAATTAAGCTCTTTTGGAACGAGTCTTGCGGCCACCTTTCTCATGCCCAAAATATCAATTAGAATCGTACGTGTGGACTCGTGGGATATTTTAAGTTCATGTGCTATCTCTCTCAAGCTAGTATGACGGTTTTCAAGCACCATTTCCTTAATTGTATCGACGTTATCTGCGGTCGAAGATATGGAATGGGCGTCCGGAACGAGGCAAATCTTTGACGACTTCACGACCCTCCTTGAAGGCTTTGTACCACTCATACGCACGGGTTTTCGATAGTGCTTTATCACCAAAAGCCTTGTGCAACATTTTCAATGCATCGGCACACGAAATTTCATTCGCAACACAAAATTTTAGACAAATTCTTTGTTTAACGTAATCACCCATTGTAAAAAGTCGGCACGCACTATTGACATCGATTGACTTAACTAGCTACTGTAAACACACTCGTCGATAGATTCCGCTCAAACTTGGCATATTCATTAAGGGCAGTTGTACCAGCCTAGAAAAAAAAATTTTACCTGCCTAAATGATCCCGCCAGATTTCAATCGACAATTCCCGGTACTTTTTTGACAGAATGTGTACCGCAACCGATGGGCGAGTATTCGAAAACGCAATACAATGCGGAATAAACATCGATTGCGATACCTACGTCGTGCGACAGCGGCTGGAGAGGTACGAGCTTCGTCGCCTGTTAGGAGCTGATGCCGCTCCATGGAACCCCGCGCAGGATGAGCACGCGACTCACAGCCGTCTTCCGCCGCTCGACTCTAAACCAATTATACCGCGCAGTTCAAGTCCGAACTTCGATTCCCCTGCGTGTCCGCAAGCGCCTGATGTTCCGATTTTCCCGCAGCAGGCCACGCGCATGGGATAGCACATCGTCGGAAGTGGCACGGACGCCGCCACTGATACCCGCGCACTGCGAGTGCGTATCGTCGAGACCAAGCCGGAGAGAGCTCGTGCGACGGAGACCCCTCCGCCGCCCCACGCGCAGTCCACGCGGTTACACCAGATGGTTGGCCGGCTCGGCAGAGACTCGCCGATGGAATTGACGGACCCCGTAGAGCGTACGTCCCCAGGAGCAAGCACCAGCTACCGCGTACCACCCGCGGTAGGCCCTACAGCTGCCCTCGTAGAATCCGACCCGTTCTGGACGTACGTGGTCGAGAGTCAGAGGCCGACGGACGATTAACGGACCGCGGCAACGTATCCGGAGCCAGCTGTGGACGCTCCGCTAGGACAGCGAAGGCCCGAAGTACAGCACTTTGAAGCAGCGCACGCAACCGCCCTGTTCGGCGAGTTAGCAGCGTAGCCGTTGCCACCGACCTCTCGGCGTGTCGCCATGCACTGTGGAGTATTTCCTGACGAAGAAGCTTACGCATGGCACCTACAATCACCGGAGGTCCGACGGCCGAGTCGATTGGCACCCCCACCGCCTCAGCACTCCGCAGACGTCAATCGGCGGCAAACGCTCGGAGTAGAGAGGTACTACGCACCTCTAAGACCTCGGCTTGAAGCTTCAGCGCCTCGGCATGCACAGAGTAGCGGGACGCTGCTTATTCTTGATAACTTCACGTTTCTGCGCGAGAAGCAAACGTGCGAGATACTAGAGAAGTAGCGCATTTCCTTCAAGGGGAGGCGAAGGTGAGACCCCGAGGGATTCCTGACCAACCTGAATCAGTATCGGAAGACTTGCGGCCTGAATCTCGATGATTTCATTAAAGCTTTCCCGGCTGGTCTCGATGAAGAAGCCTGGTATTGATTTCGCCGCGAACACAACCGCTGGCAAATTTACGCTGATTTTGTCGACGCGTTTTGGTTGCAGTATTGTGCCGACAATCAGCAAGATCGCTGGCGCCAGGAGATCGGCAAGCGGACACAAGGCACGTAGGAGGATATATCTACGTTCCTGCTCAAATTCCGCAATCTGCTCGATCAAGTGCGACTGCCGATGTCTCTGTCGAGCAATTAGATTGCACTTGCCGCAACCTCCATCAAGCATATAGGCAAGCTATTTCGCGCGACCGTGTTCGTGATTTTGTAGAGCTGCAGCGTCTGGGAAAGAAGTACGAGACGAAGAAGTTGCAGAACAAGGCATATCGTCCTCCTCCTCCACCCGAGGAGTCGTTCTTCCCCAAGGACGCGTACGTGCCGCTGCACCCGGTACGTGCGGTTAAAGCTGCTCCCGTAGAAACGGCGCGCCTTATAGATATCGACGACATGAGTCATAGCACGGACTTCGTCGCTGCCGCGGGCGCTTCGGAGGATCGCCTCCTGCATCAGCAGTCACAATTTAAGCCTCCGGCTCCGTCGTAAGCTCGAACCCCGCCTAAAAAGCCGCGTCCGCTAGCGATTACACGCACTGCAGTCTCCAAGGCATCGGTGGGAACGCAGACCGAAATACCGCCGCTTCTTCAACCCGCTGACATGCCTCCACAGTGGCAGCGTAATTCTAACTATTACGCGAACAGCAGCACTGTGCCGCCGCGCGCAGTGGTATATGCCGCCAATAACCAGCATGATGACACGCCGCAAGCTCGTAAGCAGCGAGAGCCGTGCCATCGCTGTAACCAGCTAGGGCATTGGGCTGCGGAATGCCCGAAGACCCCTGAATGTTAAGGATGCAGGCAACCAAATGTACTGCGCAGGGGCTGCAATCGATGCAGAGCGACTCCACGGGCGGGAAACAAACCGCAGGAGACTCGTTAGGAGCTCGCGGGTCCCCGCGTAGCCGAAAGGCAGCTCCACGCCGCGGGCAGCTTCATCCTGACCCGCCACACCTGTCGCTGCCACGCGACGCAGTTGAGGTTTCCGCCGCAACGGAATCTCCGGCATCAGCACCATTGGATCTACCGCCGTCGCTGATCCAAGGTAAACCGCACCTCCGTGAGGTACGGCTATTTTTTAATATTGAGCTTGACGGTTTAAAGCTCAGAGGCTTACTGGACGATGGCGCCGCCCATTCGTTCGTGGGAAAGGGTTTGAGCAAGTTGTTGCAAGAGAAGCTCAGCCCTGCGGCTAATACAATTAACGTGGCAGATGGAGGAGCAGTGGCAATCCAGGGAGTGCTGGATGTGACTGTCTCCATCGATGAAGAAAGGCGCACGCTTCCTTGCTTCGTGGCAGATGGGTTGCAATACGATTGCATTCTGGGCATCGACTTTAAGAGGCTGTTTAAATTAAAGATCGATTATGGCACGGATACCTAGTGGACACCACGGGGCGTGGTGCACCAGTTCTATTCGTACGGGTCTGACCCGGCAACCTTTTCGGCCGTCGTGACCGTCGGCGGACTCGTAGTGGCAACCGACAACGAGCACGAGCAGCTAAATGCTCTGCTCGACCGTTTAATCCCGCCAACACCCGCATCGCTAGGACTAACCAACTTAGCAGTGCATAACATCGACGTGCAAGGAGCTGCGCCAATTCGGCAGCATGTGCGCAGATATTCGCCGAAAATGCTGCAAGCAGCATACGATGAGATCGATCGCATGCTTGCCGAAGGGATCGTTGAGCCGTCCGACAGACCGTGGTGCAGCTGTCCGGTAATGGTACCAAAGGCCAATGGAAAGTGGCGTTTCTGCATTGACTACCGGCGCATTAATGCTGTCACTAAATGCTCCGCTTATCCTCTCCGCAATATGGACGATATTTTAGACAAGCTTAGATCGGCTCGCTATATCTCTAAGCTCGATCCCAGTCAGGCGTATCACCAAGTTCTACTCACCACCGCAAGCAAAGAGATCACCTTTCCTGCATTCCTGGACGCGGACTGTATCAATTCACGCGCATGCCGTACGGATTAACGAACGCCCCCGCAACATTTCAACGAATAATGGACCACCTAATTAAGCCGCAGTGGGAATCGCACGTCTTCCCCTATTCGGAAGACGTGATTATCGTCACTTCTACGTTTTAAGAACACTTGCAGTGGCTGGAACGAGTGCTCACTGCGTTCAAAGAAGGCAATTTGCAATCAAATCGAGAAAAATCTGAGTCCTGCTGCGCTGAAGTCCGCTATTTAGGCTACGTCGTAAACGCAGAAGGTTTGAAGCCTGACGACGATAAGATAAAGCCAATTGTTGAGTACCCCGCACCTACGAACGTCCGCCAGTTGAGGCGATTTTTAGGCATGGTGGCATGGTATTAACGCTTCATTGATAATCTGGCAGCGTATAAAGCACCGCTCACACAACTAATGCGGAAAGACATTTGTTGGCATTGGAATAAGGAACAACAGCTCGCCTTCGCGCAAATGAAGCAAGCTCTAACGCAAGCGCCTGTGCTAGCTCGCCCGAATCTCACCCGCCTGTTTACGCTGTAAATGGACGCGAATGATTACGCCATCGCAGGCGTTCTAACACAAGAGGTTGACGGACACGAGCACCCGATCTATTTTGTAAGCCGTGTTCTGTCCAAAGCCGAGCGCAACTATTCCGTGACGGAAAAGGAGTGCTTGGCGTTGCTCTGGTCCGTCGTACGGTTGAAAGGTTACCTCCAAGGGGAGGAGTTTACGGTGATTATCGATCACCATAGCCTCTTGTGGTTACATAATTTGAAGGACCCCGTGGGCTGCTTAGGGCGATGGAACACGATACTGCAGCAATATTCCATCAAATTTGTGCATCGTAAAGGCGCGTTGCATCAAGTGCCGGACGCACTTTCCCGTGCGCTCGAAAATAACGTAGAAGCCGCCACTGTAGCTCCGTCCGCGCACACTGACAATAAATAGTATCAGCGACGCTTGCTAGCCGTCCGCACCCACCCGCACATCTTCCCAGATTGGCGCATTGACAACGAGCTGTTATACGTGCACCGGCCGAGTCAGCTGATTGACCCGCTAGTGCCGGATCTCGACGCGTGGAAACTCGTATTACCGCAGGGCGACCGCGCCAAAGCATCGTTTGAAGCGCACGATACACCGCAGGCGGGCCATCTCGGTGTCGAGAAAACGTATGCGCGGCTCGCCACCTACTATTATTGGCCTGGCATCTACTACGATACGTGTCGCTACGTATGCGCTTGCCAAAAGTGTCAAGCGCACAAGGTATCGCAGCAAGCACCAGCTGGCTTGATGGAGGAGCGATACATTGATGGACCGTGGACGGTAGTCGCCGCGGACGTGATCGGGCTGAAACCACCGTCGAAACGAGGGCACCGCTATGCAATAGTGTTTGAGGATCTCTTCACGCGCTATATCGTCATCCGCGCGTTACGAAAAGCCGAAGCAAAGAGTGTAATGCAAGCGTTCGATGACTTAACACTTTGCCGTCCGCACGATTCGTAAATATTTATTCTCTTGGCACCGGCAGCGCTAATGATCGCGAATAACACGACGCCACTGTGGTGTCTCCAGCCGTTGACCGCTAGTTTGCGCACGTCACCACTGTGGTGTCGCCGAACGGCATAGTGTTAATAATAAACCGATGGGGCTGTCCCAAGGTCCTGCTCACGGACAACGGGACCGAATTTGCGAACTAAACGGTAACCGAGCGGCTGCAGCAGCATGGAGTGACGCAGTCCACCATTCCTCCGTACCATGCGCAGGCCAACCCCGTAGAACGCGTTAATCGAAATTTGCGTACGATGATTAATAGCTTTCTCAGCGAAGACCACCGCGAATGGGATATGCATCTTAATGAATTCTTCTTCGCGCTAAACAGTATGGTGCATTCATCTACCAAATTCTCCCCGGCGTTCCTCAATTTCGGCCGTAACCCACAACCTTGCATGATTCTCCGCAAACATCTCGAACATCCCACTCCTGTACGGCCGCCCGATGCAGAACGATGGCTCGAACGTGTAACCCGCTTACCCGCGGTACACGACCTAGTAAAGAGATACATCGAGCAAGCGACCGCGAAACAATCAGCGCACTTCAACCACCGTCGACGTGACGTTAAATATCAAGTAGGCGATTTAGTGTGCCGCCGCCAACACCACCTGTCCTCCGCCGGAGAAGGATTCGTGGCGAAAATGGCACCGCGATTCGTAGGGCCAGCGACCATCGTCAAGGTACTCTCACCGGCAGTCTACCTCATCGAAGATGCCGACTCGAATAAGCGCACCAAAATCGGCGTAGGCGACTTAAAACGCTACGTACCGCCGCATTCCATTTAAGAATTTTTTTGTTTTCTTTTTGATTATTTTTAAAAGGTTTTCTTTTTTTTATATACCAGCGCCTCCGCTTATTTTTTTGTATTTTCTTTTGTGTATAATATAGTTTATATTTAGTAAAATTAGCGTACTTACTTACCCCTATTGCATATCCCGCTCATCCCGTCAGCATACTGCATGCTAATTTTTTTTTTTGGTTTCCCTTGCTCCCTCTGTTTTTTTATTTGGTTTTATTTCAATTTGGTTTTTTTTCATTATTTCGTTTTTTTTTAATTTCCTTTTTTTTTTGTTTTGGTTTTGCCGCACGCACCCAAGCCAGCAGAGCATGATTTTTTTTCCTTTTTCTTCATTTTGCTATTTTTTTAAATTTTTTTTTAATTTTTTTTTTTTTTATTTTATTTTTGTATTTTGCTCCCATCCTTGTTATTTTTTTTGTGTTATTATTATTACCCACGCTGGCGCGAATCGCTCGTGACACCACAGCTGCATGCAGCACTCGCATCCTGCTATGAACCACTCTCCGACGAGGCAATGAGTAAACTCAGCATGTTTTCTATAACCGCCCACTGGAAATGGGCCACCAAGGTAACCAATTTGTTCTTTTTATTTATCGAACAGCAATGCGGCTGTCGAATAATACCGCTACTGCACCAGGTAAGCACGGTATGTTCAAAATTATTTACATGTTCTCTCTTTATTTAAACTACGCGTTTATTAATATCAAATATTTTATTTCTTCTTGGTATGAGTGGTATTAGATGTTGGAACGGGTTATAAAAGGCCGCGTCGTTAGGACAAGTTGCGTAACGATAATAGTTTTTTAAATTTTTTTTCTGTTTTTTTGTTATTCTTTTTGTATTTCTGCCCAAGGGTCGAGCCAGTCGCGTAAATAACCGACAAGCTAGCATGGTTCGTTTAGACTCGAGTTCGCCTAGTGATTCCGCGTGCACCCGTACACCACGTACACTTTAGCTAGAACACTGACGCAGATGAGCCACGCTGCAGAAGACGATGCCCGCACAACGACGTTCTGCCGCCCACCTACACCGTTGCAGGTGAAACCGCTCACCTTAGGCTAAGTGAAAGCGCTAGGCGAATGCAATCAACTTCGATCCCAGTTAGGATTAAACAGTGAATATTAAGTCGTTTCACTTCCCCCATATACACAGTTTGGTGACGGGGAGTTGTGACGTGGTGTTTTGCACCAGTCACATGAGGAGGCTAATACACAGCTTGTACGCCTCCTCGTAGCCTGCTATATCCCTTTTTTTACAATCTTGGTAGTTTCGCAGTACTGCCACGCTGACCCTAACTAACAGCTACACAGGGCTGTGCATGCCTTACTTTCCCCAGGTACAGGGGCTTCGAGCTCAAGTAAAGGCTCCAGCGAGGAGCCAGTCTCAGGAGTCCATGGCTAGGCGATGGTAGTGCTCGCATACACTGCAGCAGGGATTCCTTTCCAAGCTCCTTCCTGTCCTGGTAGTGGTTCCCGTACCTGCAACCTCCCAGACCGTAGTTAAAAGAAGAAGGAAGCAATAATAGCAGCTGCACCTTGGAAGGGAAGTACAAGCTGCCACACACAACATCATAGGAAAGTGGAAGAGGAGGTTAGGATGCAAGCAAAGACACATAAGCACCGCATGTAAGTGCAAGTAATTACGTACCTGGAATTGTTTTATAGCATTGCCTCGCTGCCGCTGCGAGCAGGATATCGCTGTCACCGACACCGCTGCTTAGCTTTTTCCACCGCTCATCATTCGATTCGCCAGCTGTTGATCCGCCGCACTGCAGCACCTGGAAAAGAAAGAGAAGAGACAAATGAGTCGACGCCTACCTGCTATGGAACGCGTTGACTTACCTGGACTCTCTGGACATCGGAGGTAGATTCTCGCTGCTCCAGAGAAAATATAACAACACTGGCACTCGCGAGCAGATAACCTTAACGCGCGCTGCTGGCGAGCAGTAATGTCAACTGCCGATAGCGCTGAGCGCGCGCGGCGGCTGCGTCGTGTAACCTACTTCACACGTACGTTGCGCCGGCGCAGAACGGTTATCTAAAATCTGCGCTCGCAAAAGTGCCACGCCGGAGCTTCTCGTTCACTCCGTTCGGGTCTGTTTTAGCGAGAAGTCACGATATTAGCGAGCAGCTGACACTCCGTCCGGTGCCATAGTCGCGATCGTTGGCCTTCGTCGTTCGACTCCGCATTCGCGTTTGATAAAATAAAGACGAGTGTGTACGAGCAGGTGGATCATTCATTTGTAGTCGAGAGTGTTGTAGAATATCTGGTAAGTGCACCTAGGTGCAGTGGCAGTTACCAGGAGGCATCCCGTCCCCGAATCGTCCAGTATCCTTCCCGGTTATGTGTGTGTGTGTGACCGCGACGCGTGCTACGCGCCATTTTTATCTTCTCGCGTCTTGTATGCCTGCGACCACTCTAATCGTGAGCTAGCCGTGCAAACGTAATTACCGCACACGAAACCGCGCTACACGAGTGTAGCTGGCGCCCTGGGCTCGCGTGAAAACGCGATTACCGTGTAATTAGTTAATATTAAGTTCAAATAAACGTGTTAGTTTTTGTGTTCATTTTAATCGGATGTTTTAACTTGCACTAGCAAGCAACCCGCCTGCTTCCCCCTACATTTGTACGCCACTCTGATCCCCAGTGGCGTTACATTATATATATATATATATATATATATATATCATTCATTATTTATCCTCTTCCTGCGCTCAAGTTATCATCATTATTATTATTTATTTATTTAATTAAATTTCTTTAATGAAATTAGTGACAGGTGGCTAAGCGAGGTTAGGCCACCTGCCATGCGGTGCGAGACTGAGTTCGCGGCGTGACGATACGCGGCGCCATCGATCAAGCAAATTTTTGCCGCTACTGACAAGTCGTTTCGAGCGAGATTTAGCCGAGAGATTCGCAGAGGACGATCCTCCAGCTGTTAGGAAAGTAAGTGGCCACTTGTAGTTGAATTCATTATCCGCGATTCACTTATTAGAGGCCTGCGACCCCGATAATAAATTATTATATTGCATTGTTCGTGCGAGCGGCGAGTGAGAGAACCGATCTCACTCGCACAATCATAGATTATACGGGCAAGTGAGAGAACCGCTCTCGCTTGTACAGCCATAGACTATACAGACGAGTGGGAGAACCGCTCTTACTCGCTCAGTCATAGACTACACAAGGCGAGAAAGGGAACCGCCCTTTCTCTCGCGTAGGCATAGACTATTGGTATGTGTGTGTAGCCGCGTGTGCAGTGTACGGAGCGCATGCGCAGTACGTGCCCACCATATTAGTATTGCTCGTTAGGCAATACTAATTGCGATTAACACAGACAAGTGTACGGTGCGCATCTGCAGTACGCACCTAGGATACTAGTATTGCGCGTCAAGCAATACTAATTGCGACTCTCGTGAATAAGCCTCTACGCAAAAAGTAAGCAACTTTTGTATCATTTTTAGTAATATTTAGTAATAAATAAATTATTAGCCCATAACGGGTGAGCGTTATTTTTCGCCTTCCCCCTCTAGCTTCTCTGTACTGAATACCGCTGCCTCCACGGGCGTGCCAACCGACTGTTGGCACGCATCCTGAGCAGCCAAGTCGGGTGAGAGTAGCACCGGCAGCGGGGCCTTAGGGCAAGGCCCCTCAAATGTAAGTAAAGCAGGATCCGCGGAGGATCCTGCGTTGCAAGCAGACTAACACTGCACGAGTGTCATTGTACCGACAGCTATCGTCCGTCGACACTCGAGGCCGCATCGGTGGACCTAGCGACCTGTCAGGCCCAAAACCGGGGCCGATAGCAGTGTGTACGTGGAAGGAAGAATCTTGCACGTGCTATTCTGAATTAACCCGTTACAAGTTATAATATAAAAAAAAAGAGAGAGAAGGGAAAAAAAATTTGCCACGATTCGCAAAACTGATTTTCAAGAGGAGGTCACCGGGGCAGATAAGACTGCCTAGGCAGCGAGAGCTGAAGAAAGACGGAACTTCGTGCTCCGCGCTTGCCAGGAGAGGGCAGGCACGACGGCGAGGTCGGCGGATTATGACAAAGAATAGCCGCATCCGCTGACTATGTTGTTAGAAAACGAGGCGGACTGCCCGTCCCTAACTGAAGTAAGAGAAGAGGAGGTGGTAGACGAGGAAGACCCGCCACCAACAAGAACGGAGCTCTTGATTCAGGAACGCATCGAGAGCTTGACGCAGACCATCGCGGGCATGGTCACATGGTTCAAGACAATGCAGGCAGAAATGCAAGATTTGCGAGCCATGGTAGAGGTCGCAAATCTGAGGTCGAGTGCGTCGTCTACTTGGGTAGAGGGCACGCCAGGCCTTGCCAGACTACTACAGCGAGAGACCGTGGAACCGGCTCTCTCGCCACAGGTCGTCACAGCCGATCAACCGAATGAAGGAGGCGATGAAGGAGGTTCTATCGGCCTTTGCGAAACACAACTGCCTCGTGGTGGGTGACAAGCACCATGATGGAAAGTGGAGCCCACCAAAGAAAGCGAGCCCAAAGAGGCAGTAGAGGCCGTACCCCGCACCGAGCAATCCTAAGTTCTCTAAAAGGGGGGCAAGAAAGGAGCAAAAAAGGTCGAGAAGACAGCCGAAGCAAACTAAGGAGTTTAGCTGCCACGGCTGCGGCAGGCCTAATATGATCAAAAGGTTCTGCCCGGACTGCTCTAGAAATGATCAGGGAAGAGCGTAGACAAGATCCCTACGCCCTTGCTCTGCGAGTCTGGGATTCGAGTTCGCGAAGGGACCGTCGAAGAGCTCGTGAACGCCGAGCCCGCGCTCGGGTCGGCGCCGGACCACCCAGAGCAGGGTGCTCAGAAAGGTGCCAGGTGGTGGTTACCGGTGTGCGTAGGAGGGTACACCCTACGCGCGCTATCCAACTCGGGCGCGTCGAACAACGTGATGAGCGCCGTAGGCTTACAAATAGCCACGGCGCGTGGACGCGCGATCACGCCGAGCCAAAGTAAGGGAGCAATGGTAGCAAACGGCTATTACGCTCCTACAGTTGGATTTGTCCAACTGTCCTTTAAGGTGGCCGGCGTGACGAAGGATCTCGAGGTGGCAATTCTGCCCAGTTTACCAGCAGATTGTTACCTCGGTGTCAATTTCATTCCGGAATTCAAGGCTATTCTCGATCCAGCGAGGAAACAGCTCTTCATACAAGAAGCCAGGAGGGAGCTGGCTTTAGAGTTGGCCTCGCTGGAAACTGCCGGTAATCCTGTGGTGTCAGCCATAGGCCTGGCTGACGTCCAGCCCTCGAAGCGGGAGCAGCTCCAGGGGCTGCTGGATCGCATTCTGGCCAAGGAGCCAGCGAGCTGGGGTGTACGGAATAGATCGAGCACGCCATTGACGTCGGCGATGCTTGACCTATAAAGCAAAGGGCTTACCCGTACTCCCCGAAGATCCAGGATGTGATGCACGCCCAAACAACGGAGATGCTGGGGGGGGGGGGCGGCATCTTCGAGCCTTCGCATAGCGGCTGGTCGAGCCCAGTCGTTATGATCAAGAAGACTAACGGCAATTACCAATTCTGCATTGATTTTAGAAAAGGCAATGCAGTATCGAAGCCGGATGCTCACCCATTGCTGAGGATGGATAGCATCCTACGCAAGCTGTAGAGGGCGAGATATATCTCGACTCTTGACCTCAGCAGCGCCTATCACCAGATACGGCTAAAGGAGGAGTCGAGGCCACTCATGGCATTCACCGTGCCAGGGCTCGGACTCTTCCAGTTCACCAGGATGCCGTATGGTCTGAGTTAAGCTGGAGCGACCTTCCAGCGGCTCATTGACATGATGATAGGCCTGGAGGTTGAGCCGTTCGCGTTCTCCTACCTAGACGATGTGATCATCGTCACGGAGACGTTTGAAGAACACTTGCGACGGCTCGAGCATGTATTGCGACGCATTCGAGCAGCCGGTCTCACGATCAACCGCGAAAAGAGCGTGTTCTGCTAGGGCGAAGCAAAATACCTCGGGGTATTGGTTAACCGGCAAAGATTTCACCCGGATCCAGCAAAAGTCACTCCCATGATCGACTTCCCAGCACTCAAGAATCTGTAAGAGCTGCGCCGATTCTTAGGCATAGCGTCGTGGCATCGCAAGTTCCTCAAGGACTTAGCAACGATGGCCGAACCACTCACGCGCTTGATTAAGAGGGGCCGGCGCTACGAATGGGGAGAAAAGCAGTAAGCAGCTTTTGAGCAGGTAAAGGCCCTGTTAGCTTCTGCTCCTATCCTTCAAAGTCCCAGGTTTACGAGGAGTTCGTTATTCAGACGAACGCGAGTGACACGGGGGTCGGAGCTGTGTTACTCCAAGTCATTGATGGAGAGGAACGACCGCTAGAGTACGCGAGTCGTACCTTCAGTCCAGCAGAAAGAAACTACAGCGTCACTGAGAGGGAGTGCCTCGCTGTAGTTTGGGCCATCGAGAAATTCAGGCCGTATGTGGAGGGCTACGAGTTCATGGTCATAACTGACCACAGCAGTTTACGCTGGCTCAGTAGCCTCCAAAACCTGACCGTAAGGCTAGCGCGGTGGGCCTTAAAGCTTCAAGACTACCGCTTTACCATCGAAAATCGGAAAGGTGCACTTAATCACGTGCCCGATGCCCTTTCGAGGATGTTCGAGGAAGAGGAAGTGCCAGCCATAGCGGCCTTGACCTGGGCCGCAGGCATCAAGGATGAATGGTACCTTCGACTAATGAAAGAGGTGCAGGAAGAGCCTCCAAAGCATTCTCGCTTGATGGTGGTTGGCGGTCAGTTATACAAATACGACCCCAACCCAACCATTGAGGATGCTCTAGGAGACGACGACGACACATGGAAAGTCGTCGTCCCGCTGAACGGAGAAAGCAAATCCTCCAGGAGTGATACGACGATCCTACGGCAGGGCATCTGGGTTGCGAGAAGACGCACTCCAGGGTCACGCAGTAATACTACTGGCCGAAGCTGGCAGACTATGTGGCAGACTACGTGCATAGATGCCAAGTCTGCCAGCAATGCAAGGTGCAGCAGAAAGCTCAGGCTGGCTCAATGGACAGGAGGCTCATTGAGTGGCCATGGCAAGTAGTAGCTGCCGACGTGATGGGACCATTCGTCCGAAGCCACAGAGGCTCCGAATACATCCTGGTTTTCCAGGATATATTCACTAGGTGAGTCGAATGCGTCTTATTGCGGAATTTTAAGGGCCGAAGCCGTCCTCAAGGCTCTGGTCGAGCGGGTCGTGCTCTGATACGGTTCGCCGGAAGTTCTCCTGATCAACAACGGTACGGAGTTCAAGAACCGAATCGTCGATGGATACCTGGAGAAGCATGGTATTCGTCACTCCACGACACCGGCCTACCATCCGCAAGCAAATCCTGTCGAGCGGGCCATCAGGACGATCAGACCATAATCGTGGCCTGCTTGGAGGAATCGCACGATCGTTGGGACGAACGCCTAAACGAAGTGGAGTTCATATTTAACACAGCGGATCAGAGCGCTATCGGAGCGAGCCCGGCGATGCTCAATTATGGCCACCAGCCCGCCCCTCCAAAGAGCGAAGCCCGGATGTCTCGCGAAGCTTCAGCTCAAGTACTGCACGAGGAAGCGGTACGGGCTGGGCAGAGTGCGTGCAGAAGCTGCCAGAGCTTTACGCGTGCGCCTCTGAAATCGCCACCAGAGAGCAGGAGAGGCAGGCGCGCTACTACGATGTGCGTCGCAGAGAGCTCTCCTTCCAAGAAGGCGACTGGGTGTGGAAGAAAAATAAGGTGCTTTCTTGTATAGACCAGGGTATAGCGGGGAAGCTAGCCCCTAAATTTGCAGAGCCTTACGTGATCAGTAAGGTCCTAGGCAGCAGTACATACGAGCTGAGGGACGGAGATGAGTATACCATCCTTCCCGTAGACGTCAGCCAGCTCAAGAAGTGTGTGGCTGCCAAACCATCGCCAAAAGAAGAGATCGAGAGTGCGACGAGCCGTACTCTCGACGCAGCGGAGCCCCTCTTGGCGAGGTAACCAGGAGAAGGCCTGATCCCCAGTGAGGGACCCTCGCAAAGCGAACGCGCGGCTACTGCACCGGCCAGAAAGCTCAGTCGATCTCGGAAGACGGTCTGCGTTGTCAGGCGTCCCACGGTACGAGTAAGGGAGCAACTGTCAACCGAGGCTCGATCCAACGTAGGCGCGAGCGGTAAGCGAGGCCCGGGAAGGCCAACGGGCAGTAGGAGACCGAGAGGCGTGAGCAAGAACGCTCCGACTTCGCCTCTCCCTTGCCTAACCTTCCTTCCCTCCCTTTGTGTTACAGGAAATGAAGCCACAGACCACCCATGACAAGGCCAAGGACGCCCTAGTGACGGCCTTGGCCCACCTACGGACGTTATGTGTGAGCCGCGATGCCGACGAATTCATCGTCGGTATGATCTTGGTCGCTCGGAGACTGATGGCCGAGCCAAAGAAGGCCGGCAGGGACTCGCCGTCTGTACTAATCGAAGAAGTGGAGGACTATCCCAAAAAAGAGGATGCTTCTACCACGCCGCCGCCGACACTTCGCCCTCCCCACGCGAAGCCAGAAACTGAAGAGAAAGCCACGCAGGACACGCGCGGGAAGGACCCGCGCGCCTCCTTCAACCCACTCTAATCGGAACCGAGGCTAACTGGAAAGAGATCCGGGATCTTGTGCAAGAGGGCACGAGCACCAGCCAGGCCCTGCGCCGGCGCCTGCACGCCATCTGCCGCCGGGGTGACCAGTGCCACGTGGCAGCAGATATTGAGCTGAGGCGATGGATCAACGACGACGACGTGGCAATCGACATGTTTGCGTGGAGAGCTGCATACGAGGCGGAGGACCTCGAACGCGAGCAGCGCTGCCAACGGCGGGATGCCGTCCGTAAGAAGGAGAAACAGCGCCGATTAGAGGTGAAGGAGGCCTTCCGCCGGGCCAAACAAGGGAAGGAAGAGGCAGAGCCGCGTCAACGTGCCCGCGAGGACAAACTTAAACGCATCCAGCAGGAACTGGAAAAGGAGGCGACCCGCGACGCCGAGCGGATGCGAGCGTTGGCCGCTCGTGCTACAATGGCAAAGCTCGAGGCCGAGAAGGCAAGCCAGTTAGAGGAAGCGCGACGCGCCAAAGAGGAGGCGCCATGCTGCTTCGTGTGCGGCCTGGAGGGCGTAAAAAGGAGCAAGAAGGTCCCCCGGCTGCACGAGCACTGGAAGTATAAGGAGCCCTAGCAGGGAAAAGCCAGGGCCTCCCAGCAACTAGGAGCTCTGGCAGTGAAGAGCCAGGGCCTCCCTCCTCTTCCTAATCAGTGTACATAAGCAGCAGAGATCAAATAATGTATTTTTTTTTTTTTCTGATCAAGCAGGTGTCTCGTCTCATTTTCCTTTCCTCGTCTCGACCTAAATCCGGGGAAGGGTGACCGAAAGTAGCTGCTAGGCAGGGCCTAGTAACGTCTGGGGGAGGGATGTGACAGGTGGATAAGCGAGGTTAGGCCACCTGACATGCGGTGCGACACTGAGTTCGCGGTGTGACGATACGCGGCGCCATCGATCAAGCGATCGATGGCGCGAAGCGGAAAAGGCGCGAGAACACGCAGCGTGCCGACACGCGGTGCCATCGATCAAGCAATCGATGGCGCCACGCGAGAAAAGAGAACAGGCGCTACGCGAGAGAGGAAGAAGGAGAGCCTTCTTCTCTTTTCAGCCACCAAGCCGTAAGCATCGCTAGAAAAAGAAAATTTTCATTGCTACTGTCAAGCCGTTTCGAGCGAGATTTAGCCGAGAGATTCGCAGATGACGATCTTCCAGATGTTAGAAAAGTGAGTGGCCACTTGTAGTTCAATTTATTATCCGCGATTCATTTATTAGACGCGCACGACCGCGATAATAAATTATTATATTGCATTGTTCGTGCCAGCGGCGAGTGAGAGAACCGATCTCACTCGCACAATCATAGATTATACGGGCGAGTGAGAGCAAAGATGAATAGGAAGATTGCCACAGACATGGTAAAAAAGCAAGAAAACTTTTGCGCGCCAGAAGCTGCTGCCACCTTACGATCTAGCAGCGAACTGACGCGCACATTAGAAAGAGAGGGAACATTTACACGCATGATAGAAAAAGAGGGAAAGTTTACGCGCATAATAGAAAGAGAAGGAACGTTTGCGCGCATAATAAAAATAAAAGGAAAGTTTACACGCACATTTCGTGTAAACGCAGCAAATGTGCGTAGACTCAGAAGAACGTTTTAATAGACCACAAAAATTGGGATTTTTTTTTACGAAATCGAAACCAATGTCTTAAAAACTTTTATTTAATATGAAAAGAAACTTCCGACAACAAAATTAAAATAAAACAAAACTTCTATTCGACATGAAAATTAAGAAAAAATGAAACGTTAATGGAAAATTTTAATAATAAAAGAATTCTCTGAAAAGTAAAAAATAAAATATTATTTTATAAATTAAATACTTAAAAAATAAACTTAAATTTGAAATTTATATAAAAAATACACTAACATATAAAATAAGCGTATCACATAAATAATATTTTATTACTACTTTTAAATAATTATTGATTAAATTATTTTCTCGGCTGCAATGTGTAATGTACTTGCGAATAAAACTCCATTTTATTAATTAGGATATTCAATAAAAAGTAATTACAATTAATTTCAAAGTAGCTAAAGTGAATAGAGTTTTCATGTTGATATTTTATTAGTTGATTATTATAATTGAATTACAAATAATTAGCAATTAACTCAATAATTATTCATTAAGTTACGTTACAGAAAATCAGATAAGCTAATGTCAATTTTTGAAATGAGATAGTAACTTCTCTCATTAGCCATGCGGATTCAGTTATTTCCTTTCACCCCTGAGATTCGAGATCGAATCCTTGTGGTGAAATTTTTTTTTGTCCAATATTTAGTTATTCAAACTAATGAAATTCTAATGTCGAGAAGTAAAAAGTTTGAATTAAATAATACTTCGATTACAAATTTTATTATTTTGTTTTTTTCTTTCAGGTTAGCTAATTTAAACTATTAATTTACATTTCGGAGCAATCTACTGACATGCTAAAGGGTCAAAAATAATTTTCAATAACTATTTTACTGTTGAAATAATCATTTTATGTAACAGAGCGTTTTATATAATGTAACAGAGCATAAATATTCTTCATAAAAAATTCACTTGTGATGTAATTACCGAAAGTCTAAAAATATATAACATTTAATATTCATCTATCAAAGCGTTTCTGCAGACTCAAATAAATTATTTATATAATTAAAAATTGTAACACTGTTTTGATATCGAAGAAAACAACGAGCATCACCTTCACTTTTGAGCGGCTTTGGCGTGGTTTTTTCGGTTTTGGCTCGTTTTTTCCCACCCATTCCGATGCTTGCTGGCTTGTTTGCATATCGTACTCGTACACCCACGTTCTATCACCAGTTATGATGCATTCCATGAATGCGGGATCGGAATTGGCGCGATCCGGCATGTCCGAAGCGACCTGTTCGCGATAGCGTTTTTGAAGAAAATTAAGCTCTTTTGGAACGAGTCTTGCGGCCACCTTTCTCATGCCCAAAATATCAATTAAAATCGTACGTGTGGACTCGTAGGATATCTCAAGTTCATGTGCTATCTCTCTCGAACTGGTATGACGGTTTTCAAGCACCATTTCTTTAATTTTATCGACCTTATCTGCGGCCGAAGCCGTCGATAGGTGTCCGGAACGAGGCAAGTCTTCGACGACTTCACGACCCTTCTTGAAGGTTTTGTACCACTCATACGCACAGGTTTTCGATAGTGCTGTATCACGAAAAGCCTTTTGCAACATTTTCAATGCATCGGCACACGAAATTTTATTTGCAACACAAAATTTTAGACAAATTCTTTGTTCAACGTAATCACCCATTGTAAGAAATCGGCATGTACTATTGACATCGACTGAGTTAACCAGCTACTGTAAACACACTCGTTGACAGATTCCGCTTAAGCTTTGCATAATCATCAAGGACAGTTGTACCAACCTAAAAAAAAAATCTTTAACTACCTAAATTGCCTCGCCAGATTTAAATCGACAATTCCCGGTACTTTTTTGACAGAATGTATATGCTAAGTATCCAAAACGTTTTAGTTGATCTATGTTTATTTTGTACTTTGGGTTAAATATTTTAATCGGAGGAACCATTTCATTTGAAGCATGTGGCGTTCTGTTGTATGCAAATACAGCTGATCCAAGCGCCAAATCCCACATGTTTTCAGGTAAGCCGAAGTCATACATTAACGCTCGCACTTTCTTTTGTATTGTCTGATTAAATCTCTCACACGCTCCATTATGTTGTGGGGTATCTGGACAAGCTAGCTGTAGCTCTGTTCCTAGTTTTTCTAAAACTTTTACTGTATAGCCTCCTGTGAATTCAGTTCCTTGGTCCGTCCTTAAGTAACATACTCTCGCATCACTACCTAACATATTTCGTGCGCTTTTTACAAAATTTTCCATACAATGGCCTGTTTCATCTTTCGCTTTCATTGGATACGCCATTGCTAAACAAGAGAAATATCATTTATAAATACAGATATGTATTTATAACTTTTCGGATAAGTCACTGGACTTATTATCCCCATTATATCAAAATGAATCATCTGCAGGGGTTCCGTCGCTCTCCTTCGCACGTTGTTAAAAGGCAGTCTGTTAAATTTCGATATCAGACATACTTCGCAGTCCAGAATGTAATCATTAAATACTGTCTCTTTTAATTCTTTAGATATCCCAAGGATGCATGTCCCATTCTCACATGCCATAGCATGGCTTTATTTATGGATTATTGTTTACTTGACCTCTCTTCAAGTTCGACATCACAGTTCGCTTGTTCATCCTGCTGCATATCATTCGCTTCGTTTATTTGTCTATCGCATAATGTGTTTTCGAAGTCAGAATTTAACTCTGTTCTGGTTTCTGTATTTTCAATTTCATTCGCTATTGAACTTTCATCATTTTCATTCGCTTTTCTTTTTCCTGTCGTACTTCGAGCTGTTACATATGCTATTATTTTCCTCTCTTCTGTTCGCTTATCATTTGACGATTCATCAATTTCAAACTCAACTATCCAATATGGCCTTTTATATATGCCCGTGATAAATGTCTCATTATTTTCAGGATCATAAATATCAATTCGCTCATTGTCTAAATAAACGCCTAGTCCCTGATCAGTAAACTTTCTCAATGATAATAAGTTCTCTGTTAAGTCTTTCGCATATAACACATCGTTCAATAAGTCCCGAGACTAACAACGAAAACAACATTTTTTTTCAAAAATCATTTTTATTCATCAATATAATCTCCTTTTAGAGTAATACAATCTTTCCAACGCCTTTTCAACATTTCTATACCATGTTTATAGAAGGATTTATCCTTTGCTTCAAAATAGGCTTCAGTTTCGGCAATGACCTCCTCATTCGAGCCAAATTTTTTTCCCTGGAGCATTTTTTTGAGATCAGCAAAGAGCCAGTAGTCGCTGTGGGTTAAATCTGGTGAATACGGGAGGTGGGGAAGCAAATCAAAGCCCAATTCGTTCAATTTTGCCATTATTTTCATGGACTTGTGGCATGGTGCATTGTCTTGGTGAAAAAGGATTTTTTTCTTCTTCATGTGCGGTCGTTTTGCTACGATCTCCTCCTTCAAACGTACCAACAAGTCAATATAATAATCACTGTTGATCGATTTACCTTTTTCCAGGTAGTCAATGAAAATCACGCCATGTGTATCCCAAAAAACAGACGCCATGACTTTGCCAGCAGACTGCTGCGTTTTTGGACGCTTTGGGCAGCTTTCACCAGCCATGCGTTACTCAGATGATTGCCGATTCGACTCCGGAGTAAAATGATGTATCCATGTTTCATCCATGGTCACGTATCGACGCAGGAAATCCTTTTTATTGCGAGTAAATAGCAATAAACAGCTCTCTGAATCGTCGACTCGCTGCTGTTTTTGTTTCACTAAAAGCAATCGCGGCACCCACTTGGAAAAAACCTTTTTCATGCTCAATTTTTCATGAAGGATTGTAAATACGCTTCTAGATGATATCTGTGTCATTTCTGCAACCTCACGGACCTTCACTTTGCGATTTTTTATTACAATTTTTAACACTTCACTCACATTTTCCTGTGTAACGGCTTCCAATGGCCTACCCGAACGTTCCGCATCGTTTGTGTCCGTACGACCACGTTTAAACTCAGCATACCAACGACAAATCGTTGGTTTGGATGGAGTGAAGTCCGAGTAATGTTTTTCAAGCCATTGCTGGGCTTCTACGGTGTTTTTACCCATTAAAAAACAATGTTTCATTAACACGTGAAACTCGCTTTTTCCATTTTTCAAACAAATTACAAAGTGACTTTACTCTCACCTCGATAACTCTGCTGTCTGTGATCCGATCGACGTGAAATGATTACACGTTTCATTTAAAGGTTCGCACTCTATGGAAACGTGGCCAGTTTGGTACTACTATCACCATCTCTGGGTTAGTCTCGGGACTTATTGAACGATGTGTTATAACGTTATTTAGATTAAGAACTTTGTTTTGTTCCGCAATTACTTGAACCGCGCCTACTCCCTCCGATCTTAAGTTCGCATTGTCGCTTTTATTCGCGCATCTAATTTCGCCAGAATTATCATTAAAGGTTTTAAATATTAATTTTGAATTGGTTAAATGTTCCGTCGTTCTCGTATCTATTAGGAATTTCGCTAGTCCTAATTTCTCTTTACTTTCATCGATACAATTTGATTTGAAGACAATAACATCTATTTTATAATCTACTTTATTTTCCATTAACGATTTATCCTTGTACTCACCTTTTCTAAGATGATTTTCCTTTTGCCCTTTGTCGATTGTATTTTCAATTTTCCTTTTATGGAATGTTTTAGTTTTGTAGCTGTTTGTTCTATTTTTGTTATTTTTATACTTTTTATTCTCATTCGCTATCCTACCAAAAATGCGCCGTTTTTTACTGTCGTCTGTATCGCGTCTATTATTAAACTTTTTTTTATTTCCGCGATAATTATTTCTGCCGCTATACAGATTTGTAATTAGTATTTTTTTGATACCTCTGTTCGCTTTTTCTCTTCCTTTCACGGCACCCCGCTGCCATGTGGTTTGTCAGTCTCTTGCATTCAAAACACACCTTTTTGTTTGTGCCCTTGTGCGGACAGTCGAATGCCATGTGACCGAAATCGTCACAATTGTAGCAGCGTGGTGCCTTCTTTGACTCTGTCTTCACCATCGCTGTCGCCTTTTCCGTCGCTGTCATTTGACATTTTATGGTTTCGAGCTGTAGGATATATAATTTTAGTTGGTCATAATTTAGTATTTTGTCTGTAGTACTTCTTATCATAAAATCTGTATTTTGAATTTGAGGTATTTTTGTTAATATCACATTGTAAAACGCGTCTCTCTTTTCCTTGTCTGATAAAATATTATTATTTGACAAATTATTATAACATCTAACTAGCTCCTCGAACCAGTCTATAAATTCTGTCACTTTTTCTTTAATAGGATTATATTGAATTTCGTATAGTCTTCGCCTGATTGTAGCAGAGGTTACGTTAACTTCACTCAATTTTATTTTCTTAATTTCATTTAATAACTCTACAGGGTCTTTGACATCTATTACTTTCGAGTAATAAACAAGATCAATTCGATTTACAATTATATACCGGACTTTAAACTTATGTTTTTCTTTAACCGTATCGTCATGAGAGTCGTTAACCTGTACCTTCTCATCTAATATGTACAATAGATCAGCTTCCCTAAGTTCTGAGTTTAAATGATCCAGAAAATGTTCTAATTTTGTTTGTTTTGTTAATTTGTAATCGCGTCGAATTGTTGTTACTTTACCGGATAATTCTGTTCTAAGTGTTTCTTTAATCTCACGCAATACATCTCCGAAACTATTTTCAACTCTACTTTTATCACAATTAATTTCTATAATTCATTTTCGATTAATTTTGATATATCTATTCTATCTTTATCTTTATTAATGACTGTCGAATTATGACCAACCCCTGACTTACAATTGTCTATAATTCTGTCACCTTTTCCGTCGCTCTCATTCGATTTTTCATCACTCGCGTATGATTTATTCGAACTGACCTGTTCTCCCAGCTCTAGGAAATTTCGAATGCTTACATGGCGTACTTTGTTTATTAACAGAGAGCCATTTTCTGCTTCCGAGCTCACTGTCTCCTTTAGTTCGTTGAGTTGTTCTCTAGTCTGTCGCTCATATTCTCTTTGTCGTACCTGCATCTTATCTACTTTGCGGTTTAGCTTTTCCAGCTGTTCCTTCATTTCTTTTAACATCGCAACTGTCGCTTGATTCTCGTTTCTTTCTGTCTCTTTACTTCTGTTGCTTTTTCATTCTACCATTGACCGACAATAGGGCATCCGGAGCTCTCCCTTTTGCATTGCCTACCTCACTAGACTTAACTCATCTTCAGTGATAAATTCCTTTTCTATAAGATATAATAATCATAAGTAATTGCAACTATTTTAATTTAGCTTAGATCTGATATGCCGAACAAGAGCTAATCAGATCGAGATATAACTTAATTGAAACAACGACATTTTGATTTTAAATATCCATCATTTAATTTCATAAACAAAATATATCAGTCACACCTGATTTACCGAACACAAGCAAACCAGATGCATATGTGATAATTTCATTGGATTACTTTAAATCAATGAGTTCAGTTAAGCTGTCGCTATCTTTCGCTGTTAAATCATACATGTGCATAGGTTCCTATTTTATTTCACTCCTGATATGAAGATCGAACACAGATACATTCACACCCGGAGTTACGTTCTTTATTTTATTTTAATTCATTGGATTTACTATGCAAAAATATATCAATCACACCTGATTTACCGAACACAAGCCAACCAGATGTATATTTGATAATTTTATTAATTTATTTTTCTTTACCTAGTTAGTAGAGTTATCCAACGGTAATAATTTGCTTAGGATAATTTTCCTGGAACCTAAATTCCAGCTCCTGTGTCATTAGAAAGAACAATAAAGACTTCTCATCTGCGCAGACATCATCAATGAAAATTAAGAAGTAGTTAATTTATTTTGATTTACATTAATGCCATATTATTTTATTTATATTTCATTAACTCATTCACATTCGCACTTATTTTGAACATTCGCTACCGTCCGCAAATCACATCATTCGCTACTGTTCGTAAATTACATCATTCGCTACTATTAGTAAATCATATCATTCGTTACTGTTCGCAAACTGTATCATTCGCTACTGTTCGCAAATTATACCATTTGCTACTGTTCGCAAATTATATCATTCGTTACTGTTCGCAAATAAAATCATTCGCTACTGTTCGCAAAATTCAATTTTAAATAATGTATTAATAATTATTTTTTTTTTTTTTTTATTAAATAATATCAAATCTGAATTGCCGAACACAAGCAAATCACACTGACAGTATCAAAAATTTTAAGCTTTATTGTCTTTTAATTTATTTTCATATATAAAATTTTAATTGGTTTTAATTCCGGAAATATATAATTTTTATTTATTTTCAATCAAATTGACTGAAGCCATTTTGTTTTAAATCAAATTTGATTTACTGAACACAAGCAAATCAAACTGACCAGAGCAATTAAAAATTAAATTGATTTTAATTCTGTTTTAATTTAATTTAATATTGTAAGCATTTATTGATTATAATTTTATAATTCCTATCGTTATCTCATTCGTACTCCATATAGCTATACGCTTTATTATTTTCGTATTTTGTTAGGCTTGGTTTACCGTGTTGTAGCAGAAATTCCGCGTACACACATCTAGCATTATCGCGCGTGTTTGTTAACTTTCTCTCTCTCGCACTCGCAACGCGCAGGCTTTATACTGTATACGCGTGTCATGTACACAGTAGAGACTTTTATCCTGTCTCAGTGTATTCTCTCTCTCTTTCTTTCTTTCGCATCGTTCGCATGCCCTTTCTCTCTCACCACGCTTGCATACTCTCTCTCTCTCTCTCTCTTTCGCGCACCACTCGCGTTCCCTCTCTCTTGCACCGCTCGCGCTCGTTTTTCTCGGAAAAGCGCGCGCGTTCAAACTCGCCAACGGCAAAATCTGATTCCACGAATTCACCAACAATCGAAATTATGATTTTAACATTCTTCACGCCCTCGATACACATACACACTTTCATCGCAGCAACCCACGCTTTCAGGGGTTACACCACCCTTACGCTTAAAAAAATAGGTATGTAAATAAACTTTTATATTGAGCTTACAATTAAAAATATAAATAATTTTTTGTTTTACGTATGCGTATTGTAGCTTTATAAATATACCTCAATATTGAAAAAAAAATAAATAAAGAAAATGGCAGGGATATGAGCCGTTCAAAGGGACCCTCTTTTTAAAATCCATGCTGACGGTGTACATGATTTCTCCATCCAGCATTGTTTGAAAACAAAAAAAAGTTTTTTTCCTTATTTAAGAAGGTAATAGCTAAGGCGTGACGTAGGGAAAAAATTAAAAAAATTTTTTTAGAGAAATGACAGCTGTTTGAAAAAAATAATTCGGATTTCCATCAAAATTTTGAGTTTAAAACATGTGTAACTTCTATATACGGAACTCAATCAAAAAAATCCTACGTCACGACTTAGATAATATTATAAGAAATAAGTGGTACAATTTTCAGCCAAATCGGTTTAGCCAATTCTGAGATATCGTGTACACCAGTTTGAAAAAAGTTATTTCGAGAAAAACGTAAAAGAAAAATAGCTTGTCTCGGGTCAGCTATCTGACTTGCTTACTTCAAATTGTTATAACTATTGTAATAATTTGAATTTTGGAATGGTTCAACGCTGAAAATATTCTTAAGAGTATAGACAATTTATTTAGCTAAAAAACAAAAAAACGATTTTTTGAAAATGTCATGGTGGTGTAACCCCTTAACGGCCCTTCACAGCATATCGCGTTTATAAGCCCATCCTGATTATCGTATCTCTTTCACAATTTCCCTACATTGAGAGATACACAATGCATAAATTTTAAATCATGTAACCGTCGCACACAATTTCACTCATACTTACTCTACAGTTATTCTTCACTGTAGTTACAGTCGCTTTCAAGCTTGATTCTTTCGCTCCAAGAAAGATACACAGTATGTCGGAAAAGTTCCCGAACTTTTGAAATAAAAAATCGAAAATTACATCTAAAGAAATTTATTCCAGTTAGCTTTCAACATAGTCCCCTTCCCTAGATATACACTCATTTGAGCGCTCCATGAGTAATTCGAAGGCTCTCTGGTACTCCTCTGAAGTTATCGCTGTGAGACGATCAGTGCAAGCCGCTTTAATGCTCGGTACATCTTCAAAAAATCGTCCTTTCAAGGCCATTTTTAGCTTGGGAAATAGGAAAAAGTCGGCTGGAGCCAGATCTGGCGAGTATGGGGCGTGATTGATGCGTGGGATCTGATTTTCGGCGAGATAACGCTTCACAATGTTCGAAGAATGAGCAGGCGCATTGTCATCCAGCAAACTCCACGATCCCAGTTCCTTGTACTCGGGCCTGATGCGATTAATCCGGCGCTTCAGACGTTTTAACATCTTTACGTAATACGCAGCATTCACGGTGGTGTTTGGGGGCTCAAATTCTTTGTGTATCAGCCTCGTTTTCGTCGGTAACGGCTGTTGACGGCCGGCCGCTTCTCTCGTCATCTTCTAACGACTCTCTACTCTTCTTGAACCGACTGAACCACGTGTAAACAGCTGTACGCGACACTACACCTTCACCGTAAGCCAAATCGATCATTTTTTTTCGTTTCCGCAAAAGTTTTTTTAAGTTTATAGCAGAATTTAATTGCGCCACGATGTTCAAATTTCTCATGCATCGTAGAGCTTGCATCGGGGTACTAAACACACGTTCACTCAAGCACGTCTATCTCGGCAACTAATGAACGGATACTGGTGAAAAAATTCTCAGACACTTCAGAGGGATGTAGCAACATAGTACCGGTGTCGTCCAAGAGGTGGCGCCACTCGTACAAGCGCTACAAAATAAGTTCGAGAACTTTTCCGGCATACTGTGTATATTCTTTCTTACCTGTATTGCTGTCACCGTCGACTTCCTCTTCATTCCGGGCTTCTCCTGGGCCCTTAACCTTTTGATATTTTCTACTTGGTGATACCATATTATACAACTAATATGAATAAAACACAAACACAACTTCAAAATGTGTTAACAGTTATTTATTAATTTAGACCGAATGCACAGAGCACAAATTACAAAATTACAAAAAGAATACAAGAGCGCTTGTTTAACTTGATCTATCAAGGTTGACTGACTACTACTGTCGCATGCGCCAGAGAATAGACAAGACAAAACAGCAAAAGAGGGGATAGAAGAGAGCGCAGCGCGCCATCTCTTCAAAAATATTATTAAAAATTAAAATGTAAATTTAAAAAGAAACTTTTTTCTACCTTTACAACCTTTAACCTATGTATGTCCTTCTAAAAAATACTATAGATTGTATTTCAATTATATTTACAATTCTTTATTACTTTCACAAAACTTTTTATTTCCATTTATTTTGCCATTTCTAATTTTTGGAGTTAAAATTTCTTTTTCGATTTGTTGATCATTTAATTCATCAACTTCTATATTTGTATCTGATTTAGACTCCTCCAAGCTAAATAATGTAGTACGTTTATTTTCAAATAATTGCTTTCATGAGAGATTCTGCAGCTTTATTGGTCATTAACTATCCCTGATAAAAATTAAAAAAGAGCGTTAAAATAAAAATATTTATAATTAAAATTATGAATTACTTTATACAGGGTGGGTAATGTTAATTTCTCTACCTAAATATCTCAGAATCTAAGCAAGATACGGAAAAAAGTTTAAGACAAAAGTTGAAGAAAGCATAGAGGGTCAGATAACAGTGACCTTCAGCTTGACGTTGGAGTTGACCTTTAAGGTCAGTTGGAGGTCAACTTCATTTTTTAAAATAAAAACCCCTATTTTTTATCCCGGAATCAGAAAGAGCAAAAAATTCTACATCAAATTTGTTTCAAACAAAATTTTTATGATCTCCAAGAGGTCAAAAATCAAGGTCGAATATCTTAAGTCGTTTCTTACATTTTCACTGCATTACCGTGGTTTGTAGGAAAAATAAATAAATAACCCAATAACCCTCTTCGACCTAACATCACCCCATCAATCTCAAATTTTATGCTTATCCACTCTCTTTACTCGAAATTTAATCCGTTGGTGAAGATGGGTTGAATAGGTTATTACCACGAATACGACAATAACAATACTCCTATTTTGACTGTTCTTGTAATCATTTATCTAGACCCTCATATCATCAGTAACCAAGCAGTAGCCAAATCCATCCATTATTCTATTATTAAGATCTTTTATGAGAATTCTCGAAGTCCTTAGATACATGCTTATCACATAATTGTAGTTCACGAGTTAAAGTTTCATCGTTTTGAAGTCACATTGTGTTTTACAAATAGGCTTTAGAGATGATAAAAAATGATTCTAATTATTTCAATTTTATGCTTTTTCTCTGATAAGACTAAATCTTAAAGTAGCTGAGAAAGCAATAGTCATAATTACCCTTGTTAGCGAGAATCCTCACTGGCGCATGACAGTAAATCACCACAAACTTGGAGCCTTATGGGTATGATGTAGAATTGTTAACGGATATGTAATTGGTTCGTACATTTTTTATGAAAGTGTCAATAGGAATATCTATGGACAGTTTGTTAGAGATCAGTTACCAGAACTAATAAAAAATGTCGATTTATGCAAGTGACAAAAATTGTGTTGCCAGAATAATGGTTCACCAGTACATTTTACATGGATTATGTGGAATTTCTCGGATAAAAATTACAATAGTTCATGGATCGGACAAACAGGTCCAGTTGCCAGAAACAACGACGTGGACATAGTAAGTTCTGCTTCCTTTGGGGTGCTGGATTAAGGGAACATTCGCCTTTGAAATTGAAAAAAAAAACACTTTTTAAAAATTTTATTATGAAAAAACTATTATATTTATTGACAAAATTTCTTTTGGACATTGTTAAACAGTCTCTAAAGAATATAAAAAAATTTTTTTTTCATTTTTAGTTTCCCTTGGCTGCTGTAGAGGGCGTCATCCAAAAGTTGCTTTTCAAACGGTAGGACATATTGTGGACCTCCTGTAACAGATTTTTGAAAAATTCAAAATGGATTCTATTTTTGAGACTCAAAACTATACAATAAGCTTTTAAAACTTATACTTTTTCATATTTTGAAGTTTTTGTATGTATATTTCTGAAAAATGCGAAAAAACGGCATTTTTTGGGGGTAAGTCACCCCCGTAAAAAAAAGGGAGGGATATTTTTTTAAACTTTTAGAGGCTTATTGTTTACTATTTTCAATAAGTAATCGAATGCTCTTTGGTTTTTTTAAATCGGTCGAGTATATTCGGAGAAAAATGTCCTACTAGTTTGAAAAAGGTAGTTTCGAGAAAAACGCGTTTAAAGTTTTTTTACCATAATTACTCATGGTACGCTGACATACGCTGTTACAAATATAGCTGTAACTTTTTTTCTATTACGAATTTCTTGATGAAATTTTAGGAGGAAACTTTTGAATGTATATAGAATCGAAATATGTAAACATCTCAAAATCGATTTTTTTAAAATTTAATAGGCGAATGTCCCCTTAAAGTGAGTCCCCTTGTCTCTCACTATTTGGGGTGCTAGATTAAAGTGAGTCTCCTTGCCTCTCACTTTTCAAGGTGCTGGTTTAAAGTGAGTCTCCTAGCCTCTCACTATTCGGTATGCTGGTTTAAAGTGAATCCCTTAGCCTCTCACTATTCGGGGTACTGGATTAAAGTGATTCCCCTCGCCTCTGACTGGTTATACGATTACTAATTTAACCTCGAAGCAAATGTTCAAAGTTACGTCCCTCTACTTCAACACACAAAAGCAAACGTCTTTTAAAATGGCGCACGGTGTTAAGCCAAGTTTGCCTTAAGATCGCAGCACATGCTCGACTAATGCAGTCTTGCATGTTTAATCTTGTTGTAGGCTGTTGTTTGAAAATAACATTTGTTATGTAGCCCCATAAAAGAAAAATCCGGGGATGTCATATCAGGTGAACAAGCAGGCCAGTTTATAGGACCTCGTCGTCTAATCCATCTACCATTGTAGTTTTCATTCAAGAAATTCCGTACTCGTGGGCAGTATTCGTGATTCGGCTCTTCTTTTGTTGAAAAAATATGATAAAAAGTAGCCATAATATTTTCTTTTCATATTTTCAACACTATTTACATTTCTTCGAATGCTCAAACCATAATTTTTTGTAAGTTTTTTACAACTTTATCTGTCAACTTAAGGTTAAGAGAAGGTAAATAAGAAAGCATTGCGAAGCAAAGGTTGCTCCGCCTCTAACGGTCTCAGCGCCCGACTCGCTACCTGACCGAATGCTGTCACCGCGCTCTGAACTACATGCGATAATTTCGAAAATATTTAATATTTCGAGTTATCCTTTGGTCAGTATATTCTTAAGATATCATACTTTCGAAATATGTAAAAAAAATATAGATTTTTTGAAATTTCTAAAGGTATTTCTCCTCTTAAGAAGTGAATTTAAAATCAATCAAAATTTTTTAATGAATTCCAATTGACATTTTCTAGCAGGGATGACAATCTTTACTAATTTAACATTTCTTAAGTATGCATCCGCGTGTTGCATTCGCTTATTACTTATTATATCAGAATAGGCAAATAAATACTCATTAACCGGATTAATTCCAGCATTTTGTCTATATTTAATTATAACGTCAATTGCTTGAGTATCTCGTTTTGTTAAATATTATACATAGCACAATCCACACCGTTAATTTTTTATCCTCAACAAATTATTCTTTCGTATTTACAGCTTTGCATTTTTCACTAGGGTTTAATATACTACTGCGATCAAAAAGTAAGGTGAATTTGTTTATAAAATTTAAATTCTTTATTTATTTTTCCAAATCAATTTTATCCCCTTCAAAGTAATCCCCGTCCAATAAAACGCACTTTTGCCAACGCTTTTTTCAGTCCTCGAAACAGTCGGAATAGTCTTTTTCCGGTATAGCCTTCAAGACCTTCTTCAATTCGGTTTCTATCTCCTCAATCGTGTCAAAACGGCGTCCCCGCATTGGCCTTTTGAGTTTGCTGAATAGCCAGAAGTCGCACGGAGCCAAATCAGGCGAATACGGTGGTTGCGGAACGATATAAATCGAGTTTTTGGCAAAAAAGTCGCGAAGAACCAATGCAGTATAACATGGTGCATTATCGTGATGAAGGAACCAAGAGTTGTTCGCCCGTAATTCCGGCCGTTTCAGACGAATAGCTTTACGCAAACGACGCATAACGCTCAAATAATATTTTTTGTTGACAGTTTGGCCAGGCGGAAGGAATTCATAGTGCACCACACCACGATAATCAAAGAAAACTGTCAACATGACCTTGATTTTTGATCGACTTTGCCGTGGTCTTTTCAGTCTTGCTTCACCTTTTGCACGATAATCGCTGGATTGGTCGGTGGTTTCAGGGTCGTATGCGTAAATCCAAGTCTCGTCTCCAGTAATGATGCATTTCAAGTGGTCCTGATAGTCAGACAGCAAAGTTTCACATACATCAACGCGACACTTTATTTCCAAAAAATTGAGCGATTTTGGCACCAATCGAGACTTGAAGCGTTTGAGACACAAAACATCCTTTAAAATGGTTTGGGCTGAGCCAAATGATATTCCAACACTATCAGCGAGGTCTCTAATTGTCAATCGACGATTTTCAAGCACCAAATCTTTGATTTTTTGGACGTGGCCCTCGTCGGTAGACGTTGATGGTCGTCCAGAGCGCGGTTCGTCTTCAACGCGTTCTCGGCCCGCTTTGAACTCGTTGTACCACTTACAAACGTTTTTTTGTGCCATAGTTTGATCATCAAAGGCCTTCCGCAACATTTTCAACGTGTCCGCACAAGAATATTTGTTCCGCAAACAAAATTTGATGCAAGTTCTTTGCTCAACAAAATCACCCATTGTAAAAATCGATAAATTGACTTTTGGTTGTTTACAAAAACACGTGTGACTCGGAGATAATTAAACCTTTTAACAAACAGACGCTTGGCAAATGTTATAGACAGTCCTACTAACCTAAGAAAAAAAATTTACCTGCCTTCCTAATGCCCAGGAGTTTTAAATGACAATTTTATCTTACTTTTTGATCACAGTAGTATATTAATGTTTCGAAGTTTTTATCGTCATTTTATAAATTTAATAAATGTTTATAAGATTTTATTAGATTTTTATATGTAGATTTCTATTTTTAGGAAATGTCTTTACAAACAAAGATGCAATAAAAGCTAGAATATAAATAAAGTTATTAGCTTTTAGAACGGTTACATTTTTTTTTTTTCGTGTGAAAACCAAAAAGCTAATCATTATAATGATTGTAAGTAGTTGATGAAACCTTTCAAAATACTTTTTTAAAACCTTTATAAAAACTTTAATTAAGTATTTTATATATTTTAGAATTTTATTTTTTATTATAATTATACATATTTTTAACATACGCATTATATTTAATCGTTTATTCGCATTGTCGCACATGTTATTTTACACATTATTTTACGGAAAAAAACGCAGAAAAATGTTTGACCTACGGTGGGATCGAACCCGGGTCCTTCGCATTATAAAGCAGACGCCCTAACCATTACGCTATGCAACGCTTGTAAAAATAAGATTTAAATTTGAATGATAAGTTGCATGGCAATCCATTTACACTTGTATTAATTTTACATTTAAAATTTTCTCTATAGTGTAAAATATTTTTTAAAATTAAGATATCATTACAATTTAAATATATTCAAATACATAATTTAGCTCTTCAGATTTCACTATTATACATATGTAGTAAAATCTCAAGAGCAAAATTATATATTTAAATATATTGAATTTTTAATTATTTTATAATTTAAGGCAGAGGGGTCACCATTAATCGAATCTCGCCCCAAATCAAACCTAAAAGGTCTCTGAACTGAAATATCGGTTTGCAATAACACTAGCAGCGACATTGTATCATGAAACTCAGGCAAGAAAACGAAGGGAAAATCTATGACTAACAATAACCTAATCACTATCGCTGTATCTAGCTTGTCTTTCTCTCTATTGGCTATGGACTTTGATTATTAGTAACTAACAATTAACTAATCTACGTAATTCAATAAACCTTAAAATTTTTTATTATAACACATTATAAAACGAATTGAAATAACACGCTAAAACATATTATAAAATTGATATAATATAATATAATATTTATAAAAAAAAAAAAGAAAAAAAAAAAGAAAATTTTTAATGAAAAATAATAAAAGTGATTTAATAATTTTACGGTTATGGATAGACGTGCAACTGTAAATAAATAAAAATTAATCTTTAAATTTTTAAAGTTAATTGTAACGTCGGTACGCTACTCAGACTGATTTTCAGTCTACACTGCAATTTTTGCCGTTTTCGAGCCTAAGCAGTGAAGCTTATGGGCTCGGGGTGGCAGAGGAAATTCGCAAGAGTTTTGAGGAGAGGTGTGAAGTGCGGGATTGAGCAGTTGCGAGAGCCTCTCTTCCCAAATCGGAAGCAGGCTCGAGCCCCACTCTGGACGAGGTCCTAACAAACGTATTTTTGAATCAGAGTAATCGGCCGCTTTTCGGCCAATACTCTGTCGGAGGATAGAGTTAGATGTAGAAAGAAAGAAAAAAAAGGACAGCAATTTTTAAATTTAAACTTACTTTCTTTATTTTTAAGGTGTTGGTCTAAGTGGAAGAGTCCTCTCTCTCTCTCTCTCTCTCGGTAGTTTGCTGCTTCTCTCTCCCTCTGTGTAGTTTGCTGCTTCTCTCCCTCTGTGTTCTTCTTCTGCTTCTTCTTCTTCTTCTGCTTCTTCTTCTGCTTCTTCTGCTTCTGGGATTATGCCCAAGTTTGTTTTCTAAGTAGTTGCGTATCCTCGAGTGCTGCCTGAGATCTGCTGCTTGTTGAAAATCTTGTGCGATATTTATACGTTTTTTTGAAGTAGCTCCGAACGAATCCTTTTTTCGGAAAATTTCTGGAGAGGGTAAGATTTTCGGGCCCCCTTCTCCTCGGAGGGCCTGCCTGAGAAGGCGTGGAAAGCCTCTGTGAGGGTGTGTCGTCTTGAAGTCGGAGAGAGAGAGATTGAGAGGGGATAGTCCAGTTTTACAAAATTGTGTAATAACTTAAAACTAATGTTATTATTTATGTTTTATAAATATTCATTTTATTATAATATTTTACGTAAAATTTGAACTAGGCTACGAAAAAGAATCGTCTTCGTAGCTTAATTCTAACAATAATTACAATTATTTAATTCATTCCTGGTATATTTTTTTTTAGTTTGTTATAAAAAGATTTTATTATAATGCTTAAGTTTATTCTGTTATGTTAGCATTTATATTAGTTCAAAAATTTTCTTTACAAAGAGTTTAATTTAGATATATGTTTCTATAATTGTCTGTATCTTGTTAGAAATAATGATAATTGTCACCTTTTTTATTGAATTAATATAAACTAAATTTAAGCAAAATATCATATTGTATTTTAAAATAATTTTAGCTTTACGTGTAAGGTATAATTTGACATCATTATTACATAAAAGTTATGACAATTATAAAAACGACTTACAGTTTTAATCTTATTGTTTGATTCTGAATATAATTATAATTTTAAAATAAATTTTTTTTTTACATAATTAATAAAAAGAATAATTTTAACTAATAAGTTCTAAGATATAATTCTAAAATAACTTAATAATAATTATTTCTAATTCAAATTCAAACTTAAATATACTTTTAGCTTAAGAGTAACAAAAAAAAAATATTATTCTTATTAGGAGTTTCGGTAATGTTAATTTTACAGAACATTTTGTTTTTATATTAATCTTAAAATTAAATTAATCATTATTATGTATAATAATATTTTTTTTGTATTTAGGTTTTACATAAAACGTATAATTACATATATTTTTTTATTTCATGCGCGTTTTCTTTCGCATAATTTTTTTATTTAAATGTAAAAATCAACTTAGATTCTAGTGCGCATAATACATTGTTAAAGATTTTTATATTAATTTTAATATGAATGTAATTTTTCATATACCATCTCAATTTAACTATACATATGTTAAAATTTGTCATTAATGTTTCTTGATTAAATACAATATTAAACAAATAAAGTTGTTATATTATTTGGCTTAATAAATCGAGTTAGTTATTGATTTTATTGTAGAAATAAATTGTTGTGAATAAAGAAAGGTAGTGTCAATAAAATTATTTTATAAATAAGTTTATTAACTTTATTAATATTAATATGCAAATGTCTTAAATATATAAAAAGTCTATTAAAATACAAATCATATTTTATTCTTGATAAACTTGCATTAATTTAAACTTCAAAATCTCTCAAAGCTAAGAATTAAAATATTTTTGTATTAATATTGTATTAAAATTAAGGCCAAAAAAAAGAATCAATGTACATCTTTACCAATTCAAACTCAATAATCTTATTCTTGAAGTTTTATTACTTACATGTTAAAAAAAATAAATTTTAAAACTAATTATTTTATTAAAATTAATATACAGATATATTGAATTCGAATTGATTGACGATGTTTTTCTTATTCAAAAAAAATAATTCTTTAACAATGTAGTTTAAACTTAAAAGATAAAACGATATATTTATAATTTTACATTATCTTAAACCTTTATAAATAAAAATTTATTATTCACGAATAAAGAAAACGTGTGTTTTTTTTATATCTTTTCATTTAAAAAAAAAAGGAATAGAAAGATTATTTGTTATTTGTTCAATATTTTAATTGAAAACGAACATGGTCAAGCCGTTTGTAATAAATTTTATCGTGAAAGGTTATTGTAGGTTTTTTGTATAATTCACTTTTTATAATATATATAGTATGTATTTTTATATGTATATAATTTGAAAGAAAAATCGGCCGCATTATTTTAAAGTATAATTCAATTAAATTTGAAGACAGCAGTTGCGTTTTCTTTTTTTTATTGGATATACGTGTTCAATTTTATTTGAAAGCAATTAGCCTTCTATAAAATTAAAAATGTAAACTTGTCGTAAGTTATAAAAAAAACAGGCAAAATAAATTATATAACTGTTAGAAACTTATTTTTTGAATTTTAAATTATTTATAAAATTTGAATTTGTACTTGATATATGTTTGACAATTTTAATAAGTAATTTTATTTATTATTTTCTATGTTTTTCTCTTTTCGGATTTTAAATAATTATTCTGGAATTTATTTTGTATATAAAAAAAGTATACCTTGTGAGGTATTTTTGGAGATCGCAATTCTTATACTTTTCATTAAACATTTTACTTTTTATTTTATTTAAATATTATTCAATATATTTTTGGTTTAAAACAGTTACTTAATTTATTTACCGAGGTCTTCTTAGTAATCTATTTATTGTTTTATTGCGCTACCTGCGCAATGTATCGGTAAGTAAAGGTTGCAGTTTAATTTGCGATAATAAAACAATTTAAAAATATTGCATAATATTATAATTGTGTTACGCAGGGCAAGTTCAAAAAAAAGAAAATACGTATTTTAGATAGGAAAACTACGGGTAGAAAAAACGGTGTTTATGGGACAGTTTTATGTTTTTCGGCGCCGAGTTGACGTGCACGTGCTTGGCCTAGTGTCCTTTCGTTAGACTCAAGTGCATGTACCATTTTTTTTATCGTTCCGGGAAAACTCGTAAACTCTTGGCCCACGCTTAGGGTCTCTTTCACAACGGTCTGTGTCAATAGCCCGCGCGTTAAGTCAGTTTTGGAGGGAAAAATTTTTATTGGAGGAAAAAATTTACTATAGTTCGACACAAGTGGTCGATGAGATCGAAGCGCTTTCCCGCTAATCGGCAAGGGCAGGAAAGAAAAATAAAGCAGAGAGAATACTTATCGACTTAACACAGGAAAAAAAAACGGAGGTCGTTTACCGACGTTACATAATCTTTAAAATCTAAAAGAAAAAAAATTATAATAAAAACTGCGCTGACTATCAGTATAACTTATACCGATAGTATAAGCCAGATTGTTGTCGTTGGACCGCGTTAAATTGCTTAATTGGCATGCGAAGGTTATTGTCGCGTTAAATAATTATCTCAATAATATTAATTCAAATTATTTATAATTCAATCATTCATAAATATGGTTATGTTAATTTAATTATTATTAAATTCAATTATTATTAATTGATTATTATGGTTTTGATCATTAATAATTATATTTATATTAATTTGAATAATATTAATTTTAAAAGTAATTTAAGTTATCAAAATTTGAGAGTGTCCACGTGCAAGCGTATTAAATGGATGACCCTGTACGCATAACAACATCAACCCGTAGAATACTAATTAATTAAATTTTTTTTTTCCTAAATATACTAGTTTTCCTAAATATAGTAGTTACTCAAAGGAAAATTTCTAATAATTTTTTTTTATCCTATAAAACCACCGTACGAATTTTGATATATTTACTTAAATGTAATAATCAAAACATTATTCGATTGAAAATTATTAGACTGAATGTCCAAGAAAGATATATATTAGTACGTACTAGATTGTTCTCTTAAAGGTGCTCGTATAAATTCTATTTTAACCATAATAAGTTATAATATTAATTCATTTGCAAAATCAAATGTCATTGAAAATATATTAAGTTGCGGCCTTCAACAGTTTTAAGGTAAATTTAAGCACAATTATGCTTATCACCCATGAGGAATGTGCAAGCACGCAGACAGCGAATATTGCACTCATCTGTAAAGAGTGATATTTTACTCTTCAAAATGGAAATTTTTTTTGTGGCTTATAATTTCAGGTCTTCTTGCAGTGCAAAGATACTGTACTTAGGGATACTGCATTTGTGAATCTTAGGATAACAATTGACATAATTATAAGAATTGATATAATTATGAAATTTAATATTTAATTTAGTGGTAATTGACAGTAATGTGCTATTTGGTTTGATTTAATTGTATATGCATAGATTTATGCACATGTATAAGTATATATATACATGTACATATATATGTGTATGTATCTGTGTACATATGTGTGTATGTATGTGTGTATTTGTATGCATATGCTAGTATGTATATATAGGTATGCATAAATAACGTACTTTCTGTAACTCACGTAAGTTTTAGAATTTCGTGATTGATTAGAAATGTGGTCTGTTAAGTGCGTTAAGGTATTGAACCTTATTTACACTTATATTTTCTATATATAATTGTTGCCAATAAATTATGGAAATAATTAGGCTACAGATTAACGCATAGTTCTTGTCAAATATTTCCCAGCATACGTATGTTATATTTTGATGTAACAAAACTCAAATAAATTGAAGGTATAGACATGAGGTTGCACGGCAGGACACCCGTCCGTTGGAAAATTTTGATAGTAGCATTAATTAAAATTAATTTCCCTTCTCCGCTTGCGGGACCCCCTCCTGTCACTGATCGTAAAATTTTTGTATGACAATGCCCTTGTTCTGTGATTATAAAATTTTATGTGCCTTATCATTTCCCATCCATATTCACCACAGGTCGGCGCAGGAAAGGAACAAGAAGCTAGATACGAAGAACAATGGAGGTGGAAAGACTGATGATTTTAGTGGGCCTGTGTATAGTCAAAAAGGTCATGAAGAATCATAAGCCGAAAAAGAGCAAGCGAACTGGGAGCCGAAGACGAACTGAGTAGATACTAGCCATGGACGGAACTCTTCTCAAGGAAATATATTTATGGGCAATCAAAGAGATACTGGGCCAGGCCAAGTCTGCCATTAGACCTGGAACACAATTTCTCTTAGGTCTTCAAGAGAGAGAAGGAGTACATCTAGTCTCCTTTATGAGGGAGGACATAAAGCAACGGCAAATCTTAAGGTGAGAGTTGCAGTCGGAGAACTAAATGAACCAATACCCCGACCTCACTCCAATCTCTGAATAAATGAATCCCGAGGGCTGGAGTGAGGAACTCCAGTTCCGAGAAGGATTGGAACATGAACGCTACGTAATCGACAGCCTATACACCCTTCACCATGATTATGGAACAGTCTATTTCGGGTCCATCATCTTTGAAGGCGCCTGCATTGCATGTCACCAGCCGTTACCTGTCTGGCGGAGCTGCGACACATGCTTGACTAATTGGTTAGCAGGAAACGTCGAGGACGTCTACCCAGCCGCCTGGGAATGTAGAAACCCCTGGCATCAGCAGGAATTGATCTCATGGAACTTGTGTAGTAAGTGCCAGGGGTTGCCGCTAATCACCATTTCCCGGGAGGAACCCTGGGATGACGATTATGTCGAGTGGAGACAAGCAGCATTGGAGAGCAGTCCTCGGGAGTGGACCAATGGTCACCGTTATCCCTATATTCGAACGGGCAGTGTAACAAATACAAGTGGCCACTGCCTGACTGGAGGAATTGCTTCGAATGTATGGGTCCCATAGCCAACGAAAACCTCGCAGTGAAATAAGTGGTAGAGCAGTGCAAGAACCAATCACACAAACGTGAGTTGGAAGAAGCAATCCTCTGCAACCACTGCAAGGGATTGCTACCACGTGCCATTAACACCAGGCAGGACTATACGCAAGAAGACCAGGACATGGACATCAACGGTTAATTTTTCCTCCTTCCTCATTTTTCTTATTCTTTTCCCTTCTTTATCTCATTGAAGCCTCCTTTAAAGCTCTATTTACCACCTTTCCGGCAAATCTTTGCCTCTTTTCATGGCAAATGATGATTGGTAAGGCCTAACATTAAGCCAAATCTTATTGGCATCGGGCAACCATACTGATGTCTTTCCAACCCCCCTTCTACTCCCCGCCCTTCGTGTCGCAGAACAAGAGAAGTAAATAACAATTTAATAAATAAATACCACAATCAAGAATCGGGTAATTGCACTTATAAACAACACTATTTAATAATTTATGACGCCTCTGCCCCTATCATTATCATACTGTCTACCTTAGTATCTAATAATTATTATTACTTATAATTCAACATCAGATATTTATTAGGTATATTAAAAAGTAATCCATTATTTTGTCAATAGATAGCTTTAGTAGTCTGTACCTCCCGTTGTAAAAGTGCGATCAGATTACACTAGATGGCGTTAGAAAGATAAGATTTCGTACTAAAAAAGCTTTTGATACAGTTTTGTGATTGCATGACTCAGTATTTTTTTAGCACGCGTCAAAGATGGACACCAACACAGAGAAAATACGCCATATTTTACAGTTTTTCTTCAATAAGGACGAAAACGCAAGCCAGGCAGCTAAAAATGTGAATAGTGTTTATGGTCCTAATACTGTAACAGCCAATCACGTGCAATTTTATTTTCGTCGATTCCGTTCCAGTAATTTTGACGTCAAAGATGCACCACGCTCTGGAAGGCTAATTGTCGAAAAAGCCGATAAAATAATGGAAATCGTCGAGTCTGACCGTCACGTAAGCACTGTTTCGATTGCCCAGGAGCTGAACATAGCACAAAAACCGTTTGGAACCACTTAAATAAGGCTGGATACAAAAAGAAGTTCGATATATGGGTGCCACACGAGTTATCGCAAAGAAACCTCATGGACCGAATTTCCATCTGCGAATCGCTGCTGAATCGCAACAATATCGATCCATTTCCGAAGCGGATGGTTACTCGTGATGAAAAGTGGGTCACTTACGGCAACGTTAAGCGACAACGGTCGTGGTCAAATCGCGGTGAGCCGGCGCAAACGGTGGCCAAGCCAGGATTGACAGTCAGGAAGGTTTTGCTGTGTATTTGGTGGGACTGGAAGGAAATCATTTACTACGAGCTGCTTCCCTACGGCCGAACTCTTAATTCGGACCTGTACTGTCAACAATTGGACCGTCTGAAAGAAGCAATCGCCCAAAAGCGGCCAGCTTTGGCCAATAGGAGAGGAATTATGTTCCATCAGAACAACGCCAGGCATCGATAGTGACTCGCCAGAAGCTCCGGGAGCTTGGTTGGGAAGTTCTTATGCATCCACCTTATAGTGCAGACCTGGCACCAAGTGATTACCACCTGTTTTTGTCTATGACGAATGATTTTGCAGGTGAAAAATTCGCCTCAAGAGAAGATTGTGAAAATCGGCTGTCCCAGTTTTTTGACAATAGGGACAAGAGTTTCTACGAGAGAGGCATTATAAAATTACCTTTAAGATGGCAACAATTTATCGAACAAAACGGTGCATATTTGACCTAAATCGTATCATTCTATCTATGCTAAATAAAACCTTCAATTTAATGCAAAAATAATGGATTTCTTTTTACTACACCTAATATAATCAAATATGATAATAAATACAAGCAGTACATAAACATATATACATACATATGAGGGCGGTTCAATAACTACCCGTGTTTGACGACAGAGGGCGTTCCTGAGGAAAACCGGTATTATCATCGTGTGCTGCTATCTATCAAACGACGGTAAAAAAAATTTCAGACTGATTGATAGGTTAGTTTGGATTTGGCAGCCATTCGAGCAAGACGTGTTTCATGATTTTTGCTAAGATGGAAAAAGAGCAGTATCGTTCGGTAATTCACTTTTTGTTTTTGGATAGAAAAAAATGCGAGGAGATAAACGCAAAGTTGGATGCTGTTTATGGGGACACTTCGCCATCTATGACCACAGTTAGATATTGGTTCAACGAATTTAAACGTGGGCGAAAATCTGTTTTTGATGAGAAGCGACCAGGACGCCCGGCAGACGTGGTTACCGAGGAAATCATTCAAAAAGTCTACGACATGATTCTCGCCGATCGACGAACGAAAGTGCGCAAAGTAGCAGAGGCCTTAAGTGTGTCGACCGGAATGGCAATTAATATTTTACATGATAAGTTAGCGATAAAAAAATTGTCGGCCCGATGGGTGCCGCAATTACTCACGGTGGACAACAAGCGGATGCGGCTGTTAACTTCGAAGCGGTGTTTGGAGCAATTTAAGCGAGATCCGAAGGAGTTTTTGCGTCGAGTTGTCACCGTTGATAAAACCTGGATTCATCATTACACACCGGAAACTAAGCAACAATTAAAACAATGGATTTTTCCCGGTGAATCTGCTCCAAAGAAGGCGAAGACGGTCTCATCAGCCGGAAAGGTCATGGCGACGATTTTTTGGGATGTAAACGGCGTCATCCTCATGGATTTTTTAGAAAAAGGAAGAACGATCACTGGACAATACTACAGTGAGTTATTGAACCGCTTCGACAAAAAATTAAAGGAGACGCGGCCGCAATCGGCGAAAAAGAAGGTGCTGTTTCACCATGATAACGCACCAGCACATTCATACGGAGTTGTCGCCGCCAAACTGCATAAATTGCGTTATAAATTGCTGCCGCACCCCCCGTATCCATCCGATCTGGCTCCCTGCGACTTTCTCTTGTTCCCTAACATGAAGAAATGGCTCGCGGTAAAAAAATTAAGCTCAAACGAGGAAGTCATTGCCGAGACAGAGGCGTATTTTGGAGAGTTCGACAAATCCTATTTTTTGGAGGGGTTAAAGTGTCAGGAACGTTAGGAGAAGTGTATCTTCATAAAAGGGGACTATGTTGAAAAATAAAAAAAAATTTTTTGAAAAAATGGTGTCTCCAACAACCCCGAATCCACATAGGGAAGGGGAAGAACCCGTCTACAATACTCAAGGTGCCGATGAAAACACCGATGAATTGATTTGAGCCCTAGTCACCACAATGGCATCAAGCCTTCATTTAAAGAACGCCATTAACACGTTGACTGCCAGACGGATTTTCCATGGTTTGTCCGAGGCGCCAACATTAACTTTTCATTATGCGATGCATATTATAATGAAATATTGTTTCCAGTAAATAATATGAGTTATAAAATCATGTTTGAAGCATTTTTCGTGGCGGGGGTCACCGATGACCCCCACAGCGCTGTAGGCAATTATTAAGATTTTCTTTTTTTTTGAAATAATCGTGCTTCGGTACTTCTTGTATTGACCGCGCCACCGGTCACCGGTGGCCCCCACGGCGCTGTAGCGAAGCCGAGTACCGGTCACCGGTGACCCCCACGGTAGTCAACGTGTTAAGTGTCTAAAAATCTCCAACGGGTACAACAGACTACTTAAGGATTTCTTGATAGATGTGAGAAATGGGGCTGCCCAACTTTCGGAGAGCCAACAGGACACATATATAAAAAAACGTACTTGGGTGTTTGGAAGGAGAAGCCCGAGATTGTACTAATGGATATGCGTTTAAAGATGTGGACTTCTCAATGAAACATTTAAAGGAGCGATTCGCGCCTGGGAAGGATTACTCTTATTACTCCGAGAAAATACACAATATAACAATGAAAAAGGGAGAATCAGTTGGGATGTTCTATGATAGATAAAATATATTATTAATAGGAGCCCGTGGATCATTAAGGCGACCAGGAATGACATCACAACAAATAACCAAGCTGATCAAGCCATTCGAAGAGGTAGCGCTACTAATGTTCAAAAAGAGATTACTAGCAAAAATCGCCACTACGGTGCACAGCCAACGGCTCGATAACTTAAACGAGGCGTATCAAGCCGCAGTAGAAGTAGAAAATCTAATTAGAAGACACATCTTACCAGACACAAAGCCTAGACATAGACAAATTGAAGGAGATGAACAGGACGACGAATTCTCAAGCTCAATTAAACGTAGAAATGACAGATCTTATCTGGAAGGCCGAGGCAGCATAAATTATAGACCAAATGATCGTGAGTATAGTCGTAGAAACGTTCGAGTCATAGCAAATGAAATTTTATCGCCAGAAGCCTGGACCAACAGGACTAATAGCTATAATACGCATAGACAATATGGACCAACGCAATACCACGACCGAATGGACTATTTGCGACAAATACATTATCGTCCGATGTATTACTTCCCATCCTGAGGAAATTATGAGCGTCTGAACGGACCCCCGGAGCAGTATCAGCGGACTAACAGGAACGGATACTAACCACAATATAATAACGATTCACGCTTATATAACCCCATGAGGAAAAATTCCAGAACAAGATACGCTAATCAGCAGCCAAACTACAATAACAATGAGTATACCTGGAGTGACTACCGAGCAAGAACTAAATATGGTAGACCGTGGAATCGAAATGCAACAGGGCAACCGTGGCCTAATGAATCTTGGAGAAAACTAACTAGTAACGCCCCCCCCCCGCCAAGAAACAAGATCAATAGACAGTAATTTAAACTCAATAGGGGCTCGTCACGAGATCCCGCTGACGAGCCCATACAACACCGAATCGACCCCGTACGCAAGGAGGCAAAAGCCTCCGATAACAAGAGACGAATCCCAAGGACAGATATTGCTGGACCAAAACAAAATACAGAGACAATTAGGCAAATTAGTACGTGTACAAGACGTCGAGAAGAAGATTCAGGAGATGACGAACCCACAGTAATAAGGCTGTGCATCCGAGAGGGGCGAATACCATTGTTGACCTTTATGATAGATAATGGAGCTTCGGTTAACCTAATTAAACTCGGTTCTTTACATCCTGATCTCCAGATAGATGTAGGCGATATATGTTAACTAGGTGGGATTACGGATGAGACTGTAAAAACCTTAGGTACCACCTATTTAACCATACAGGGGTCATCGGCGAAATTTCATGTTCTGACTGATACGAGGAGCGTTTGAAAAGTTCGTGAAAAGTCCGAGAGATGGCACCACCGGTGCGTATCGAGGTCATGTTTAGTAAGTAGCATCTCTTGAATGAACACACATCAAGTTGCAGCTATATTGGTTTATTCCTTTGTGTTTGGCATTCGTGTGAATCAAGGAAGTCGAGTGATTTTCAAGAAATGGACGGAAAAGAATTTTGTGTGGTAATTAAACATTACTTTATGAAAGGCAAAACGCCTCAGGAGACTAAAGAGAAGCTTGATAAACATTATGGTGACTCTGCACCTTCAAATAGAACAGTTTATAAGTGGTTTTAAAATTTTCGGACTGACCATATGGGCACAAGTAATGCTGAACGTTCTGGACGACCTGTGGAGGTTACGACTCCAAAAATCATTGATCAAATCCATGATATGGTGATGGATGACCTGGAAAAGGGTAAATATATTACAGGTGCATATTATTCATCGTTATTGGACCGTTTGAAAACCGAGCTGCAAGAAAAACGCTCGCGATTGGCCCACAAGAAAGTCCTTTTCCATCACGACAACGCACCAGCACACACCTCAAAATGGTCGCAAAATTAATCGAAACAGGATTTCAACTCGTTTTACACCTCCCCTATTCTCCAGACTTGGCTCCCTTGCACTACTATTTGTTCCCCAATTTGAAGAAATGGCTGGCGGGACAAAGATTTTATTCAAACAATGAGGTGATTGCAGACACTAATGGATATTTTGCAGACTTGGACAAATCCTATTATTAAGAAGGGATCAACAAACTAGAACATTGTTGGACGAAGTGTATAAGCCTAAAGGGAGACTATATCGAAAAATAAAAAAGGATTACCCCAAACACGTAAGTAGTTATTATTTTTGTACAGACTTTTCAAACGCCTCTCCTAAATTCAAAATTGATCAGGATTGGATAATTGGGCGAGGTTACTTAAAAAAGGAGAAAGCCGTTATATCATATCATAACAAAGCCCCTATAATAAGCGGAGATGTTATGCATCCCATTCCATTTCAATCAATGAATGACCAACCTCAGCAGAAGACTAGAAAAATATATAAAACAAGTGACCCCTGCAAAGAACATAGTAATTTATCTGAAACTTTTATAAGTAAATTGTTCACAGACAATCAAGTAGATCTAGATTAATCGACCCTCGATCAAGAGAAATCCAAACGTAAATATATATTAAAAGGAAGAACTAGACAAGTACTCTAGATAGCTATCAAACCCAGCGAGTTGAAAGAAGGATATCTGCGCAAATTAGAACTCAACAATTATCGGGTATATATACGGGAAGGAATAGTACGAAATAACCATAATACTTGCCGATCGATGGCAATAAATACCCAAGAAGAAGACATCTGCGTAAACATAGACCCCATGAAAATTCTGCCGTTTGAATACGCTACCCCCGAATTCGACCCTGACACAGATACTGAACCGGAAACGCCTCCCAACAGAATAGGCCAGCAATGGGAACGAGCTCAGCTACTCCGAAGTTTAATTCGGGTTGGTCACCTTAATCAAGAGGAAAAAGACAGTGTGAACCAGATAATAGATAAGTTCTGTGACGTATTCTTATCGCCAGGAGACCCCTTCCCTTTTACTAATAAGGTAGAGCACGAAATACCATTAGAAAATAATGTACCCATACACACCAAACAAAATCGACACCCCCCAAACTGAGAGAAGTCATAGGGGATCAAATAAAGAAGAAACTAAAGAACAGGATTATAGAACCTTCAAATTCACCTTGGTTCTCTCCAATTTGGGTAGTCCCAAAACGACCAGATAGTCACGGTAACCCTCGTTGGCGAATAGTTATTGACTTCAGGGAGTTAAATAAGAAGACTATAGGAGATGCATATCCTCTACCCAATATAGCAGATATTTAAGATAAACTAGGCGGAGCAAGTTACTTTACATGCTTCGATTTGGCCAGTGGGTTTCAACAGATACTTATGAAACCAGAAGACAAATGCAAGACCGCCTTCAACACCTCAAACGGTCACTACCAATATGTATGTATGCCGGAGGGATTAAAGAAAGCACCTGCCACTTTTCAGAGACTAATGGATAACGTGTTGGAAGGACTTTAAAAAATCGAAATGCTGGTATACCTTGATAATATAATAGTATACGCAAGAGATTTGCAGGACCATAACAGAAAAGTGAGACAACTCTTAGATCGCCTGAGAGATGCTAGACTGGTGCTTCAACTTGACAAGATTAAATTTTTACGACGTGAAGTTCCCTTCCTGGGGCATGTGATCAGCGAAAGTGGGGTTGAGCCAGATCCTAAAAAGATTTCGGCAGTAAAAGATTTCCCAAAACCAACTACTATAAAAAACATTTAACAATTTTTAGGCCTGGTAGGATACTATCGGAGATTCATAGGAAATTTCTCAAAAATTACAAAGCCACTAACCGACCTTTTAAAGAAAGGCCAGCAGTGTAGTGACTGGGGACCGCAACAGGATGAAAGTTTTGAGTTACTAAAGAAGCGGTTATGTGAAAGCCCTATTTTAATTTATCCGGATTTTGAGAAAGAATTTACGCTGACTACTGAAGCCTCTGACCACGCAATGGGAGCAGTATTAAGCCAGGAACTGAACGGAATCGATCATCCTGTAGCATATTTATCAAAAACCCTGAATAAGGCCGAGAGAAATTATAGTACTACAGAAAAAGAATGCTTAGTCGTATTATATGTCATGCACCAATTCCGACCCTACCTACTAGGAAAAAGATTTGTCTCGCGAGCAAGCCATGAACCTTTAAACTGGATGCATAATAGAACTGATCCTGGGCAATGACTGATGCGATGGATGTTCAAATTCACCAGGTATCAATATACTTTCAAATACAAACCAGGACGTTTAAATAGTAATACGGACGCTTTGTCCTGCAATCCAGTAATAGACGTCACTGAGCAAGAGATCAATGATAAATTACCACAACTTAGGATATCAGTATTACATAAGGTAGCATCTCAGCTGAAGAAAGAAAAAAAGTCCAAAGCCCCCGGATCAAGAAATCTCCCTGCCCGAGACGCGCCTGGCCCGGCAACAGCAGGCCGAGGGCGCGGGAGGCCACCTGGCTCAAAAACTGCCAAAGCACCTCCTGATATAGACCATAGCACCGTAGCTCATAGAACTAGAGCTAACACTAAACAAAACACAGGAAGTGATCTCCGTACCTCAAGAGCGACAACCTCCCAAGTATCAGGGAGTATCCGTAAGTACTTATCTGCGACCCAATCTGCTAATTTCCGTTTTCAGAGGCTCCCTACTAAATCAGTCAATATATCCAATACAACACATAGACTAGAAGCAACCGGGAGAGATGCAATAACATCAAATCAAGGGTCATTGCCAACAGATCCCCTTACGGAGACCGAGATCGGAACCAGCTCAGAGCCAATATCAAAGTGTACCAAGTCAATTGATATCAATACGGACACAGATGAAGTACCCTTGCAGGCTGACCCTAGGAGGAGCGGGCTGCGAGAACAAACCATTAAAAAATCGGATTCTGATACTAACTCTCGGCACCATCAAGGAAGAGATAATTTACCAATTTGTATGGAGGTTACCGCAAAATCAGGAAGTGAAACCAAGGAGGTCACTGCAATAGAAGAAAACCAGGAAGAAGAATCTAGCGACAATTCACAAGGAGCATTTAAAAGTTTAAAATCCCTAACGTCAAACAAAAAGTTAGTTGACGAAGTTACGGAAAACATAGAAACGACAGAAGACTGGAGAAATTTTAACGCGTCCCTGGGAAGGGTCTATAACATAATATATAACCAATATGGCCACAACTCTGATAAACTGTTGAGAGATAGGGACAACACCCTTGGAGGTAAAAGTAATTTTTCTGAAGGAGATATAGTAGATCCCGAGTACCAAGAATACTTGGACACCATAGATCCCTACGACGACAAAACTCTCAATGACGACGTTATGGAACGGCGAGTGGCACAACTGGAACGATAGCATCCGATTAGAACAAGGAATCCGAGTCCCCCAACCCTGAACAACAAAATTAATTATGAAACGAACAGTGATGCCTACGTAGAAGATTTAGATAATATACCTGGGATACCAAGTAAAGCACCCAAACCCGTTTCAGACACACCATTCAGCTGCAACCAACAACCACAAGCCAAAAGTACTCCTCAAACAGAGAAAGTAAAGAAACACTTGCGTTTTAGCAAGGCAATTTGCATTCTCGGAGACCCTAAAGAACTCTCGCGTAAAGCCTTACTCGAAAAAACACCAAATATAAATATAAATTATGGCCAAGCGCCTAAACATTTCTTCAACGAATTACTACCTCTGATATCATTATGCATATCCTCATCCGAGTCGCATGAAACTACCACCACAGATCACAGTAACCAAAGTTCAGAAGATACTGTCAGCTTAGAAGAACAACAACTCCCGCCTTTACTGATTTTAAGAAATAACATTAAAGCACCTCGACAAAGCCTCACCTATAAAAGAGGCAACCCAGCACACTTCGTAACTAGCGATATTGAGAACATAACGAGTACAACAAGGTTATTGATTGATATAGGAGTAGTAAATCAAATGAAATTAAAGGAAACCAGACCAAAGGTAGGACAAATCCTGGTTACGCCATATAAGAACCATAACATACTATCAGTGGTTATAAAACATAAGTACTTTGACAGTCTCACTATTCCGAACATAAGGACTGCTCTAGCTAATCTCAGAACTGTAATGCTTCAAAGAAGCTTATCAACTTTCGCATTTCACGAAAAGGAGACATACTGGATGCCCTAGAAGCAGAATTATTAGCTCAACTGCTGACAGAAACATTTGTGGGTAGCCCAATTACCGTAACCCTATGTTACGGAAAGGTGAATTGTCCAGCATCAGAGAAGAGAAGTGGCATAATGCAAAATTTACATGAGAGCCTGATAGAGGGACACAAAGGGGTAAACCAAACATATCAGAAAATCCGAGAGAGACACTATTGGCCAAGTATGAGAAACGACGTTCTGGATTATGTCCGGAAGTGCCGAGAATGCAGTATGAAAAAGTTGGATCGAACTAAAATAAGGGAGCCTATGATTATCACGGACACACCGATAGAACCATTTGATAAGGTATCCATTGACACTGTAGGCAGATTGAGAATGACTTCTCGATGCAACAGCCATATGCTTACTATGCAATGCAATCTGACAAAATACCTGATAGTGGTACCAATACCTAATTTGCGATCTACCACAATAGCCAACGCATTGGCTAAGCACCCCATATGTCAATTTGGGGCTCCTAAAGCAATATTATCAGATAGAGGAACCAGCTTCCTGTCAGACTTGACGGAAACACTTATGAAAATATTTAAGATACGACATCTTACCACGATAGGATATAGACCCCAGATCAATGGATCATTAGAAAGAAGCCATGCGCACTTAACTGATTTTATCAGGACGTATTCAGAGTCTTATAACGACTGGGATAGATTCATACCTTTTGCAGTATTCACTTACAATACCAGCTTACATTCTGCCACTAAATTCACCCCCCCTATGAATTGGTTTTCAAAAGGATCGCAAGATTCCCTCTAAAAATACTTGACCAGGAATAACTGAGTACATATAACACGTACCTACGGGACTTACTTCTTGGCGTTAATGAAATGAATAACATCGCCAGGGATAATTAGATAACAGCTAAACTACAATCTAAAACTCGATACGGTAGTAAAGGAAAAAACCTAAAAGCCAAGGTCGGAGACTATGTATATGTACTCAAGGAAATAAAGACATCGAAGTTCGATAAATATTATAATGAACCTTTAAAAATCATTGAAATAGTGGGTAAAAATAATGCTATATTAGAGTTACCCGATGGCAGACGTATTAGAAAACACGTGGATAAATTAAAGTTAGCCCCTGAATTAAAGGAATAACCGTTTCAGGAAACCATGATTAAGCCTTTCTGCTTCCTCTACGTGATAATGGTACACGCAGGAACTTCTTCGGACCTCACAGGAAAGAATTTCGAGATAGAACTAATAAAAGAAAATCCAGGAATATACTACGAGCGCATGTAAGTAGTACGATTAAAAAGGGCTGATTGGCAGATAACAATTTATGTGAACATAAAAGATTTTCTAGAAACTCACGGGGCAATTCATAGTTACAAAACCCAATTCGCTAACTGCACCGCACTCATGGAAATAAATACCTGTGGGGTTACGCTCGGGACAGACTTAGTGGAAGCAAGAAAAAACACCCTAACTCAAATACAGACAGAGATAAGAACTACGCTCTATGATATGGAACAACCCGCGGAAGATCCTATAAAAGTTCCAGGAAGCATGAGGTACAAGCGGATGGTGCCCTTAGGATTCATTGAAAGCCTCAGTAAATTCTATTTGGATTAGTCATGGCAGAAGACGTCGACAAGATAAATACCAATGTAGACCAGTTATTCGCAGACCAAAAGGAGTTAGCGTACCTAGTAAATGAAAGAGAATACATAATAGCCAAGTCTCTAGATGATTTATACAATACCACGAAAGCCCACGCTGAGGTAATAAACCAAATGGAAAAGGACATGGACCGGAAATTTAAATTCATAGTCAGTGGAGAAAATGAATTGCGATATCTCATTACTTTAACTACCTATGCTCGTAAGATAAACGTCGCGATGCAACATCTAATCAAAAGTAATCGACGGATGCTGCAAATTATACAGGGACTAAAGGAACGCGAGGTGGAACCTTCTTTCTTAAATAAAGATATACTAAAACACTTGACGAACGACATAGGAAAAGCAAGTGGAGCATTAGAGTTTCCAATACCGATTCAACACTTAAGAGTAGAAAAAGTCGCGAAAATTGCATAAGTAGACGCAGTGTACAAAAATGGGATACGATTAAATGGAAATGGGTATCTAGCTGCAATACTAGAGATAAGGTATTTCAACGAAGAAGACAAAACTAGAGAGCTACGTAAATTACGGAACAAAGCAAAATCAAAGACCATACCCACCAGACCCTCTGAAACTAGACTATTCTGTCAATTACCTTGGAGTATAACTGAAGAAGAACTCTTTAAGGATTTCCAAATATTTGAACCATTAGATCTCATCAAGATCATCCGAAATATTGAGAGACAGCCTACTTGCGCATACATTCAGTCGATTAACGCCTAAGATGCTCTTAAGGCCTTGAAAGGAAGCAAAAGGATGTACCGAGCAATTTTCGCCGATCCCCCGAAGATGTCAAAGGCGGACCAGGAGAAAAACCAAGGATATGTAAAGACTCTAAATGCATGCTCTGGGTAGACTGTAGAACATTTGAGGACCATATAGTTATTATACATGCCATATACAGTGTCAAATGAGAGACCACAATGGAAATCCGGAAAATATAAGAAGTGTATTCAAAAAGCTTGAATATAATAAGCCAAGACCCAGCCAAGACCTTATTGAGGAATCCGAAAAAACTATTAATCGAGTCCCTAAGACCACACTAGAATTCAAATCAAAGATCATATGCAAGAACAAACACGCAATTAAACAGACTGTTGACATCAGAAAGGACATTGGCGTCTACCAGAACCTAGTTCCTGGTTCTTTGGCTCCGAAACGAGTTTTTATGGCCAGAAATCGGTTAAGAAGGTGTTAGCGTCAGTTTTTTAGGATGCGAAAAGAATTCTGTTTGTGAATTACTTGCAAACTGGTAAAACAATAAATTCTGAATATTATTGTAACTTCTTAGACCAGCTGAAGGAAAAAATTCGTGAAAAAAGACCCGGTTTGCAGAAGAAAAAAATCTTTTTTCATCAGGACAATGCACCGTGTCACAAGAGCATTTTGACAATGGTTAAAATCCATGAATTAAAGTTCGAATTGTTGGAGCATCCACCGTATTCACCAGATTTGGCCCCTAGCGACTTCCATCTGTTTCTATTATGTTGCTGCAGATGAAATGGCCGATTTAGCAATGACGTAAAGTTGGCTGCAATTTTAGTGTATTATGTTGGCACAAGGCGGCGCGAATGATATGACATATTGAAGTATAAATACTGCTACCTTGGTTTATGGAGTCATTTCTGTTTTGCACTTCATAGTGATCGTAAAAACAAAAAGAGAAAGTGAACATGGAAGTGAATCAAGAACGGCTACTTTTATTATACGAATTTAAATTAGAGCACAACGCAACGGAAGCAACGAGGAATATCAACAGCGCATTTGGGCCTGATACAGTTAGTGAACGAACTATTCGGCGGTGGTTCGAAAAATTTTGATCCGGAGATATGGACCTTGGATATGAGCCACATAGACACCCAGGACCATCGATCGATAATGACGAGCTGCGTGCATTAGTAGAGTCTGACCCCCGCCAAACCATACGGGATCTTGCCGAGCAACTACGCGTTCACAATTCGACAGTTTGCCGCCACTTGCAACAACTTGGAAAAGTGAAAAAGCTGGACAAATGGGTTCCGCATGATCTTACCGAGTAAAACATGATGTGTCGAATAAAGATTTCAAGTTTTCTGCTCTCCCGCAACAAAAAGGAACCGTTCTTGTACCAAATTGTGACCTGCGATGAAAAGTGGATTTTATACGATAATCGTCGCCGATCGGCCCAATGGCTAGATGCCGATGAAGCGCCAAGACACATGCCGAAATCAAGCCTTCATCAAAAGAAAATAATGGTAACTGTTTGGTGGTCTGTAGCTGGAGTTATCCACCATTCGTTCCTGCAACCTGGCGAAACCATCAATGCTGAGAAATACTGTGCTCAACTTGATGAAATGCATCAGAAATTGATAGTCCAACGACCTAGGCTTGTCAACAGGGATGGAGTAATACTGCTTCATGATAACGCACGACCTCATGTATCGAGAACAACGGTCCAAAAATTAAACGAGTTGTGCTATGAGACTCTTCCTTACCCTCCACATTCACAAGAACTCTCACCAACAGATTACCATTTCTTTAAACATTTGGATCACTTTTTGACAGGAAAAAGATTACATAATGAAGCTGCTATCAAAAATGCCTTCGAGGAGTTTCTTCTAACCAGAAACTCGGACTTCTACAAAACTGGATTAAATGTACTTGTATCTCGTTGGGAAAAGTGTGTTGCATCTATTGTTACCTATTTTGATTAAATAAATTGTCTTTATGAAAAGTTACAGCTATTTAAAAATTTATTACTAAATCGGCCATTTCATCTGAAGTAACCTAATAGATCTAAAAAAATTTATGCATAGAAAGCGTTTTTCATCAAATAATGAGGTCATGACAGATGTGGAAGCCTATTTTGCAGCCCTTCCAGATTCTCACTTCAGGGATGGAATTCATAAATTGGAATCTCGTTGGAACAAGTGTATTGATGTTTAGGGAGACTATACTGAATAATAAAGTGGGTGAACCTAAAACATTTCTTGGATTAGAAATTGAAAGGAACAGAAAAACGAAAGTAATGATAAGAAAAAAGAAAAATGTATTGACAGAATGATGCGAAAGTTTGGTTTTAGAGAAATGCACCGACAAAGAACACTCATGATCACGAATCAAGTAGCGAAAAGAGAACGTAAGCTTAGAGAAGAGACAGAAGAAATAAACAAATTGGTTGCGACTAAAAATAGTGATAATAGATCTTATAGAGAAACTTTAGGTATACTTCTCTACTTGTCCAATGGCAGTCGTCCAGGTATAACTTATGCAGTCAATGTATTAAGTAGACATCAAGTTAATCCAACCGAAAACGAATGGAAAATGATCAAGAGAGTATTTCGTTATCTCAAAAGCACTAAAGGTCTAGATTTGTATCACGGACATCGTAGCGATTTGCAAGGTTGTTCGGATGCAAGTCTAGGCGACTTTGAAGACTGAATAACGACGAGTGAACATGTGATAGAACTTTTTAGAGATACAATTCCATGGCGAACAAAAAAGCAACGGCATGTTGCATTATTCACTTGCTAAGCTAAATATATAGCAATGAGCGACTACTGCCAAAAATTGATTTCCATTCACAATTTATTAAAACAAATTATAGAGAAAGTTTTTACACCGATGACATTATGGTCCTATAGTCAAGCAGCTAGAGTGAGCGTTAAAATGTAAATCGCGACATACGATAGAAATTAAAGAATACTATGTGCGAGAGTGTCTTAGAAGTAATCTTTTAAATGTACACTGGCTTTCATCAAAAGAACTGATTGTGGACATATTAACTAAACCATTGTCATTTGAACATCATGATTGTTTAATTAAGAAAATAATGAGTTTTTAAGTATATGACATCTGATGTTTTTTGTATGTTTCAGGAAGTAAACCCTAGCAACTATAGAGTGAGAGCTTGCGGGGTGAGTGTTGGAAAGATGGTGCGCTGCGCTCTTTTCCCCCACTACTTTTGTGTGAAAATTTTTGGCGCACAAGTCCAAAATTAATTTAGTTTATCCTAGTTTTCTTACCAAGAGTGATAATGGTAAGCATATATTAAATTTTTATTTTACATACAAATAATAATTAATAAAACTTTTGTAATTACTACGCGAGTATTGTGCGTTATTCGTGTGCGTTCCTTTTACCACCAACTAACAATTGACAAAGCTCAAAAGTAAAGTTAACTCAAAATTTTTGCCATTTTGTACGTTAATGGGTTAATGCAAAGTAATTTAAAGTTTGTAATTGTCTACTTAAATTAAAATATTCATTTTATTAATAGTAAATTTAGATCAACATTTGAAAATATTTTTAAAAAAATGTTAAAAACTTTTATAGAATAACAGTTTTATATTTTGCATTTAGATTATACTTGTTAATTGCAAAATATAATTAATTAAATAAATGTATAAATGTTTATAAACTTATCAGTGACCTGAGTTTTCATAGTAATTTCAACATATTATAAATACTAAACGTAAAACATTTATTTTTAATATTCGTATTTTAATTTTTGTTACTTAAAGTAAATATTTATATATAAAAGTAATATATTTTTGTTAAATATTTTCTTAAATTTAAAATAATACATTATGAAAGAGAAAAATATCTACATATTATTGCACATTATTAATATTCTAACTTGAGTTAATAAAAAACATATTACATTAAATCATAACTTATTACTGTTTTATTGTTAAATTATATAATTCAATTATTTAAACGTCCATAGCATCACCAACATATCCTTCATCAGAGCTTTCTGGATGTTCAAATACACTTAAAGATTTAGAAGCCTCAGTTAATGAATGCAATGTTACTTCTGGATTAGTAATATATGCTAAAATATCACTCGCATTCGTGAATGCTGATTGTGCTGTATTGTAAAGATCTGAAGAAGACGATACATATGCAGTTTCACTGCAGTATTTCGTTGTAGGTAGAAAAGGTAGTGGCATCACAGTTCCACCACTAATTTCGAAAAATGGCCGAGTTGAATATGCATATATTTCATTCGTCGAACTCTTATTAGTGTCACAAGACAAGTTCGTAGGTAAGATTGCTGCTAATTTGCTTTGAATACATTGCGGGTGTTGATAATTCAAAGGTAGAATCTTCTTAGAAATACCGTTAGATTCATGTGTTACAGCTAATCCAAGCTTTGGTAAACCAAAATTTAATGGATAACCATCATGGTCAAGAAACCTGGAGTAAGTTTTGGCATTAGGTTGATCAAATTGTTGACGACCGTTTGTAGAGTTACCATTCGCAGTTACTTCATTAATAAGATCGGGTTCGATGAAATGATTTAAAGGTGTTTGATGAGTTTGTAAATATGACGTCACTCGACATAATCCAGGTAATGTAGAGTCGTTATCTATACAACTTCCGATAATTTCTTCCAATTTATCATTTCTAACTTTAGCATTACTTAATTCAAAAGTACTCCTACCTTTAGCCTTATGAGCTTTAATAGATAAATGACATTTAGTTCTTTTAAGAGTACAAGGTGGTACTAGATTATTTTTGCATGTAAGATTTATTGAATTATTTTTTGAATTTAATCGCAAATGGCGAGCATAAACAAAAATGCCAAAAAATAAGCAGCTCAAAGCAAGTAAAGTACCAAATAAGGCCCCTGCAGCAATGGCTCCTGCATAGCCAGCTTCTTTATTTTCAGTTGGTGGTAGAGAAGTGTTGTGCTCCCGTGGCAAAACTCGCAATGTCAAGTTACTTTGAGATATGCCTGCCAAGTTTTCAGCTTGACATACGTAAGTACCATCATCTAACTTATCGATATCTAAAATTTCCAAAGTTGTGATTATTTTATCATTACTAAAATGTTCGTTATAAATGTACCTGAAACATAAAATATTATCCTCAATTATTTTTATAATTAGAAAAATTATTTTTATATTTTTATTGGTATAAAAATAATGAGATTCAACATATATGTATTCATTGCAAAAGACATTAGTAGAAATAATAATTGTGATAATAACATTAATGATGATGATAAAATAATTAATAATAAGGTTTTCAGGCTTTTGCAAGGATAATTGGTCAATGAAATGTTGGCTTAAAGTCAACACTCGAGTAAACCTGAAAAAACATTAAATATAAAAATCCTTAATAATAAGAAGTACAGCTAAAAAAGTTCTATTTTAAGAAGAAAATAAAGAAAAGTTAAAACTGTTTGAAAAAAAGTTTTGAGCTTCTATAAAAATTTTGTAAGTGTTAGTTATTTTTTAAGATTAAAATAAGTTTGAGTCTGATTTACTTGTAAGTCAATTTTTACAAATTCAAAAAATAGAATCATTTTTCGTACAAATTTTTTTTTCAGCACAGTTATACACGACAAGATAACAGTTTCGATAAAAAGTTCGTAGGCTAATACAGTAAAACACATTTTTTTGGTGAAATTCGATTTTATTATTTAATATAGTTATCTTCGAGGGCGATACAATGATTATAGCGGACATGTATTAGGTGTACAACTTTGCTTCCGCTGTTTTGCAATAGATGGCTGTAGCGGTAAGCGGTAGTTAAAATAAATAGTTCATAGATGTCATACAATAAGCTTAGGTATTTGTTAACATAACGCCATCGAAATATTAGTCGATTTGTGTCTGCATCATAAAGTTATTCTCGATTAAACATGTCAGCTTGCGAGCCAAATTCTCGTCATTTGCGGGAGGTTTTAATTTTCTGCTTTAATATGAAGAAATCTACGACTGAGGCTCATCGAATGCTCTCAAATACCTATGGTGAGGCCGCTATTAGTGAAAGAACGTGCCGAGAGTGGTTTCAACGCTTCAAGAACGGCGATTTTAACGTCGAAGACCAGCATGGCGGTGGAAGAGAGAAGGTTTTCGAAGATGCAGAATTAGAGGCATTACTTGATCAAGACTCGTGTCAAACGCAACAAGAATTGGCAGGATCATTAGGAGTGACACAACAAGCCATTTCAAAACGCCTGAGAGTCATGGGAATGATTCAAAAACAAGGAAATTGGGTGCCGTACGAGTTGAAGTCGAAAGATGTTGAACGGCGTTTGTGTGTTTGTGAACAGCTGCTTGCAAGGCAAAGACGGAAGGGATTTCTGCATCGCATTGTGACTGGGGATGAAAAATGGGTTCACTACGATAATCCCAAGCGTAGAAAATCATGGGGATATCCCGGCCATGCTTCCACGTCGACGGCCAAACCGAATATTTACGGTTCCAAGGTCATGCTCAGTATTTGGTGGGACCAGCTCGGCGTAGTGTATTATGAGTTGTTAAAACCGACTGAAACAATCACAGGCGATCGTTATCGAACGCAACTAATGCGTTTGAGCCGAGCATTGAAAGATAAACGGCCGCAATACAACGAGAGACATGATAAAGTGATTTTACAGCATGACAATGCTCGACCCTATGTTGCGAAAGTGGTCAAGACATACTTGGAAACTTTGAAATAGGAAGTCCTACCCCACCCGCCGTATTCTCCAGACGTTGCTCCCTAGGACTATCACTTGTTTCGATCAATGGCACTCGGCCTGGCTGACCAGCACTTCCGGTCTTATGAAGAAGTAAAAAATTGGATCGATTCGTGGATCGATTTAAAAGATGACCAGTTTTTTAAACGCGGGATTCGTATGCTGCCTGAAAGATGGAAGAAAGTAGTGGCCAGCGATGGACAATACTTTGAATCATAAATGTATAACCAGGTTTTTACAATAAAGCCTCGAATTTCGGAAAAAAACAGCGGAAGAAAAGTTGTACACCCAATAATTTCCCGATACCATTTTTATAGTACGATTTCTCCTTAGCCTCAAAATAGGCCTCAATTTTGATAATTACCTCTGCATTAGTGCTGAATTTCTTTCCAGCGAGCATTCTCTTGAGGTCAGAAAACAGGAAACAATTACTGGGGGCAAGATCTGGAGAATGTGGCGGATGGGGAAGCAATTCGTAGTCTAATCTATGCAATTTTGCCATCATTTTCACTAATTTGTGACACGGTGATTGTCTTAATGAAACAGCACTTTTTCATCAGATGGGGCCATTTTTTTTCGTGATTTCATCCTTCAAACGCTCCAATAATGCTATGTAATAATCGTTGTTGATGGTCTGGCCCTTTTCGAGGTAATTGATGGTAATTGATTTCGAGAAAATTGATATTATACCATGCGCATCTCAGAATACTGATGCCATAACCTTGTTAGCCCACTGTTGCGTCTTTCCACACTTTGGATTCGGTTCATCGCGTGCAATACACTCGGCTGACTGTCGATTGAACTCTGGAGTGTAGTGATGGGGTGTAATGATGTTTCATCCATTGTCACATATCGTCTAAAAAATTCGTCTTTATTATTTTTGAATACCGCCAAACATTGCTCTGAATTATCAACACGTTGTTCCTTTTGATCGATTGTGAGCTCGCGCAATACCCACTTTGCACACAGCTTTCGCATGTCTAAATATTCATGCATGATATGTCCAACACGTTCCTTTAATATCTTTAGAGTCTTAGCTATCTCGATCAACTTTATTTAAGGATCATTCAAAATCATTTAGTGAACTTTTTTGATGTTTTCGTCGATAACAGCCTCTTCCGAACGTACACTACGTAAATCGTTTTCAACGCTCCTTTCACCTCGTTTAAATTTAGCAAACCACTTCTCAATGGCTTAGTTTCCTGGTGCAGAGTCCGAATAATGTTTACCAAGCCTTGGCATCAACAGTATTTTTTTTACTAAAAGGCAATGCTTTAATAACACATGCAATTCTTTTTTATCTATTTTTTTCACAATAATATAAGTTGCTTCTCTCAAAATGCTATATCTCACAAACCAATTGTCCGAAAGCTGTCAAATTTATACACTTATCGTTTGATGGTTGATACTAACTAAATATCATATGGATTTAATTTTAGTAACATCATCTATATGTTAGCCTACGAACTTTTCAGCCTATCTTATGAATAACATTCGGAGTCAGATTTACTTCTTTCTCACGAAAAATATTATGTTGTGATAATATTTTAAGTAAATTTAGTACGTATTTTTACGTTTCATTTGTAAACATAACAATTTAGATCGAATACCTATTTTAGAGGTCATGATCTCAAATTATTTTATTTTAAAAGTTTAATATTTTTATACGCGGACTTATTTTGTCATATTTTCATTTCCTAATTTAAAATATTTCAATTTTTTTACAATTTAATATTGATGATTGTATGTCTTATGACGTGAAAAGCATAAAGAAAATCTTTTAGCTATATTACTGCTTGTTTTAGTACGATTGGATATACGAAGCGGGTAATTTGCTAGATTTTATTTTATATTGCCTATCAAATGACTTTAAAAAAAAACGAATTTCATACGTAATCATAATAGTAGGTATTTCAATTATCCTCATTCACTTATTCCGTAAAAATCACGCAGACTTTATGGTCTATAGTAGGTTGAGAATCATTGTTTTAAGCTAATTTTGCACTTATAAGAACAAATTTTTGCACGAAAATCGATCTTGATTTTATAAGCTTATAACAGATTTTCATACACGCATCATAATTTTATTGATTAGGATGTGAAAATCGACCATTAAATCAATTCACATTATTCAATTCCACATTTAAAATTAAAAGACATGCAAATAAAAAAAAAATGTAGCCGTCGCAGGACGCCTGACAGATATAAAACATAATATATATTTATTATTGACTTGTATGAAGTAAATCAAAGTTTAATAATTTGTTAAAATATATTATATGATTCTGTTGCAAGGTTTTTTTTCTATGCATACATAAAATATTCTAATTATGAAGTTTTTGCCCTTTTATAACTTATTAAAGGACACATGCGGGTGTAAGTATCAAGAAAGGATCAGATAATAAAATGTATTATATAGATAGCTATCAGTTTTTATTAACTACGTAATAATTTAATTTATATGAGTTTAACAGCATTTAAATATTTTTATTTTGCATACACATCACCAGAAATAACCGATTTGATATATTCGCATTCATTGTGACTAGTAATCTAACCAGGCCTGCGATTAATTACCCGAACATATGCCATATAATACAAAAATATTGATCTTTAGCGGATGATAGGCTTTACACACACTTAATTAGACCGTCATTATTTAGAAGCACGCAATATTATATTAGGTTGCTGCAGATGAAATGGCCGATTTAACAATGACATAAAGTTGGCTGCAATTTTAGTGTATTATGTTGGCACAAGGCGGCGCAAATGATATGACATATTGAGGTATAAATACTGCTACCTTGGTTTATGGAGTCATTTCTGTTTTGCACTTCATAGTGATCGTAAAAACAAAAAGAGAAAGTGAACATGGAAGTGAATCAAGAACGGCTACTTTTACTATACGAATTTAAATTAGAGCACAACGCAACGGAAGCAACGAGGAATATTAACAGCGCATTTGGGCCTGATACAGTTAGCGAACGAACCACTCGGCGGTGGTTCGAAAAATTCCGATCCGGAGATATGGACCTTGGAAATGAGCCATGTGGACACCCAGGACCATCGATCGATAACGACGAGCTGCGTGCATTAGTGGAGTCTGACCCCCGCCAAACCATAAGGGATCTTGCCGAGAAATAAGGCGTTCACAATTCGACAGTTTGCCGCCACTTGAAACAACTTGGAAAAGTGAAAAAGCTGGACAAATGGGTTCCGCATGATCTTAACGAGCAAAACATGACGTGTCGAATGGAGATTTTAAGTTGTCTTCTCTCCCGCAACAAAAAGGAACCGTTCTTGCACCAAATTGTGACCTGCGATGAAAAGTGGATTTTATACGATAATCGTCGCCGATCGGCCCAATGGCTAGATGCCGATGAAGCGCCAAGACACATGCCGAAACCAAGCCTTTATCCAAAGAAAATAATGGTAACTGTTTGGTGGTCTGTAGCTGGAATTATCCACTATTCGTTCCTGCAACCTGGCGAAACCATCAATGCTGAGAAATACTGTGCTCAACTGGATGAAATGCATCAGAAATTGATAGTACAACGACCTAGGCTTGTCAACAGGGATGGAGTGATACTGCTTCATGATAACGCACGACCTAATGTATCGAGAACAACGGTCCAAAAATTAAACGAGTTGTGCTATGCGACTCTTCCTCACCCTCCATATTCACCAGACCTTTCACCAACAGATTACCATTTCTTTAAACATTTGGATCACTTTTTGACAGAAAAACGATTTAATAATGAAGCTGCTGTCAAAATTGCCTTCGAGAAGTTTCTTCGAGGAGTTTCTTCAGAAACTCGGACTTCTACAAAACTGGAATAAATGTACTTGTATCTCGTTGGGAAAAATGTGTTGCATCTATTGGTAACTATTTCGATTGAATAAATTGTCTTTATAAAAAGTTATAGCTGTTTAAAAATTTATTACTAAATCGGCCATTTCATTTGCAGCAACCTAATAAATTGAGTATTTGATTAAACTAACTTTTGTGATCAAATGTGTGTATAAAATCCGAGTAATAATTGTAGATTTTTCCATAAATAATAAATGTGTTTTACTTCTTGCTTTTATTTTATTCACCTTATTGATTACTTATATTTTTTTTTTTTTTTTGGTTTTAAATACTAAGATTACAATCGTATTGTTCGATTTGCGACTTCTAGAGCGCCTAGAAGTTGCTAATCCTTCATATCTGAGGGCGGGTGCGGCCTTAGATGATAAATACATTAAGATTCAATTTTTTTTTTTATTACTTTTTCTTATATATAATGAAAAAAAGCTCAACAAAAATAAAAATAATCTAACGAAAAAAATCTAACTTATTTTATAATTTAAATCGAAACTTATATGTTAATTTAATATTTAACGCCTTTCGGTCGCTTCTTCGTTTTCTCAAATCTGTAACAAATAAGCTTGAACTGAAAGAGAATCCGTCGTCTTGGTGATGTCGAGCGCGAAGGTGTTCCTTTAGGCTCCAATGCTGCTGAAAGAACTGAGAAGTCGTGCGACTGTACGCTACTTTTGTTCGCTAAGCGCACGTAGCGGGGGCTCCTGCTCCAGCCGCCGCCGCTCTAGTATTGTGTGTCTGCGAGCGCGCGCCTGCTGAGGATTTACGCTTAGCGCTATTGAGTTTTGCGTGCCCAGTAGGGGCTTATACTCGGCGCTCTTGTAGTATATCTGTTTGCTTGCGTGTATGAGTATGTGAATGACGAGATGCTAGTTTCTAAGCTATTTACTAAACTATTTTCAAAAATTATTCTGAATTGTGGTTTCTGAAAATTTGCTTTATCAGTCGATGAAATGATGGCTAAATCGTATGCTGGTACTTGCTTGAAACAGTTAATTCGTGGGAAACCTATGCGATTTGGCCTTAAATTTTGGGGACTTTGCACCGCTGATAGATAATTATTGAATTTTGATTTATACAGTGGACAAAATTCTGAAGGAGCAGATAAGTTGGCTAAATGTGCATTAGGATCTCGCGTGATTTAAAATTTATTAAAACCTTTTTTCGAATTGACAGTTGATGGAAAATTTTTTCTACGTCATCTTTATTTGGACAATTATTTTACAAATTTAGATCTTATTGTGCATTTAAAACGGTTAAAATTGAAATGTACTGGATAGAACTGTTAGAGACAACCGTGTTAATGAAAAAAATGCCATCGATAAAAAGTCTCCACGTGGGACGTATGCAGTGAAGCATGAGCAAAACAGTGGAATGTCACTATAATAAATTCATAACCAGTGTCAATATTACCTACAGCTGCAGGGATTACTCCTTTGTTATCAGCGAAGAGGTACAGATCAATGGAAAAAGCCAAAATCAAGATACCAGTTCCGCAAACGTTTCACCTTAACAATTAGCCCATAGGTGAAGTTGATGTACACGATAGACACGATTTTATTAGGCTTATCCAAGCTGCTATCATGAATTCCGTTAAAATATTCAATGCTGTTAGTGATAGTGAGAAAAAGATTGAAACTAAAGAATTCGCAACGTCAATGGCTGCAAGTTATATTCATGATGCTCAGAAAAATCAGGAAAAAGATACAACAATTCGAAAAGCAAGTGTGCGCTGTTGATAAAATCTTGAAGACAAATCATCTAAAACAGAAAAATCAAATTATTTTAGATTTAGTACGACTGTTGCTATATCTCGTTAAAAAATCGCTTAATCAGCGATGCCTGGACCGTACAATACTCCTTCTTATTTTTCCAGGAACTCAATCTCTTTCAGTTTAACTTATTTATACTTTATTCTGCCTTCTTTAGAAGCCTCCAATGCATGATTGTTTGCTATGTTTATGCACTGGATACCGCACAACTCGACAAAAAACTGAGCGCATTGGCCGATTTTGATACTCATCATATTCATTATTTTTAATACGGGTTTGTACCCTTTATTAAAAATGCAGGCTGCGATATGTCACGTACTTTCCACAATTCCTTTTTGATTAAAACTGTATGTTGATGCAATACAGTCTGTCAAGTAAGAGCGTGGTCGACTTCACCGACAGGTAATGAAAGATTTCGCTCTAATTTCTTCGCGAGCCGATAGAAGGAAGCTTTTGTCCTTAATGCATTGTCAACAAAAATTCAGTTGTTGTTGATCTTTTGAAAGAGAATAACGTTAAACGCCATGAGTGCTAAGTACGCGTCGCGCTACGAGGCTGTGTTCCTTTGCATCCACCCGAAAGGTCCCAAAATGTCGCAATCAGCGGCTGCTAAATATATGAGAAAGTTGAAGGCATTTGTACAGAAATGGATACAGCGATATAAAGTGGCTAAAAATGTCGATGATTTACCAGAACGTGGCTCGATAGGAAAAGTGAACAAAAAAGATGAAAAAAGAATAGTGAATCTGTTTTCGCGGAATCCTGCTTTAACACTGCGGCAAGGACAAGCAAAATTAATGGCAAAAGGTTCAGATATATCCTACGAAACTATCCGAACCCATTTTCGTACTCATCATCTGAAATGGCGCAACACAATGAAAAAGCCTCTGTTGACTGAAAAACATGTGACAAAGCGACTCGCTTGGGCGCATGAGAATATTGATAGAGATTTTGAAAATGTCATTTTTACTGATGAATGTTCTATATGGGCACGTTCTGTCCTCACGCGAGCCTGGTCAACGTCCACCAATAGGCTTGTTCAGCGGACCGTAAAACATGGAATAAAGGTGCATCTTTGGAGCTGCTTCTTAAAGCAGGGATTCGGCACTTTGCACCTCTTTACTGACAACGTAAATGCCGAGAAAATGATAAAAATCTACAAAAAGGCTTTACTGCCATCTGCCAAACGATGGTTACACACAAAAAATGAAGATTGGATTCTGCAGGAGGACAACGATCCTAAACACCGCAGCAAGCTCTGTACTCAGTGGAAGACTCAATCTGGCATCGTTACATCAGATTGGCCGTCGCAGTCGCCCGATGCAAACCCTATTGAAAATGTGTGGGCATATATTAAACGGAAGCTTCGTGGAAGACGCACATACACTTTGAAGCAGTTGTCTTACGAAATTCATCGGATCTGGAGATCCTTGCCACTAGAATACGCCGTCCAATTAGTAGAAAGCATGCTTCGGAGATGCCAGGCAATTATTGACGCCGGTGGTGACTGGACACATTATTGACCGAATTGCATCATTGTTTATAATGTGTACAATGTATATATAAATATGAAAGTTTCATTAAATAAATTTTGTTATAAATTAATATGACCACGCTCTTACTTGACAGACTGTAGTTTATACGCATTTGTTGTAGCTTTCATTGTTGTTCTGGGTGTTGCCGCCGAGACATTTTTGTGAAGTGAAAAATAGAAAGATTTCGTCTATCTTTTAAAAACGACAATGGCGATCAAGGTGCAGATGAGGTTGACAACACTTACTGTTTGAAAAAATAAAAAAAGGAAGAAGAACACTTGTGAAATAAGACGAGCGATAAACGCCAACTTGATTGGTGTTCACGCAGCAGATCATACTCCTCAATTTTTAAGCTTACCTTCAGCTATCGTTGCCAATGTACACACATATGATAAACTGGGTTTCCATTAGATTGTTATGTACATCGACAAAAATGCATTCGGAAATTATTTCGACGGCTACAGACCCCTACCTTCTTAACATCATCTAAATAGAATAAAAAAAAAACTGTAAACGATATTGTTGGAATAAGAAAAAGTTACAAAGATACGATTCACAAATGTGAGGCAAATATTGCGTTATGTTTTTGTATAACATGTGTGCTGGGCTCAAGTTACATTCATTTTTGCGCCTTTTAAAAAGAGACACGTAGCGACGATGAATCAGTAGCTAAATTTTTAAAAAAAATTAATGTAAGAACTTACAAATGTGAAAGCTGAACGAGTTAAACGTATTGACGCTAGTTTTTGTAATCGAACATGTACTTCTAAAATATTGTTGTTGTATGCGCTATAATAAGTTTTTTATAATTTTGTATAAAAACATATATGTAATTTTTTAAATATAATCAATAAATTGTATCACTTATATGCTTGAAATTATTTCATTACCATTACAACTACCATCATCACATTACGTATCCAGTTATCTAATAATAATTTTAACACATGATTTGTAAAAATTTTTTATTGATTGTTTATATCAAACTGTAGGACTGAGAAACAAGAGCTGCTTTTTCAGTTTAATATTAAATTTTTATTGACTGTGCAAATGTATTCACTTATTTTTCTTAGAATAAAATCTTGATAATAAATTTAACTATAAGACAAATAGATTGGTGCACACAAAATTATACATCGGATATTACTTCTGATATCAAGATTATAATTTAACCAACGTTTTATTTTGTATTTCCTGAAATCTGATACATAAACATTTTATATATACGCGTCTATATGCGATTTATTTTCATTCAAGTTTTGTAAATCTTTTTATTGGCTGATGAAATCAGAGCGAATGGTTGCATAGTAGGGGAGTATATTATACAAAGAAGTAAGTTTTGTATAAGCAAAGTTAATTATCAGTTTGGCTCACAAAGTGAACAAAGTTTATATTGAGTTATTTTTTTTGTGAAAAACAACAAAACGACTCATCTACCTTCTTTACCTAACATGCTGATTTCAACGCTATATGCACTTAATGAATCTAATTTAAAAAGAGCTGTGGTTGGCCTTAAATATTATGGTGGTGTCTACGGAGCCGCAATAAAACTCTGCAGCTCAGGCTCATCTTCCAAGTGTGTAACGTTCGACATACATAGCTTCAATTGATGGGCTGTTTGCAAAATTCATACAGTTTTTATCAAAAATTTGTAAACTTCAAAAATATTTTTATTACTTCACCACATACATCTAACAACGGCTTACGGTGCAAAGGCGCTTGCCGTCAGTGAGAGACCTAGTGTTGAGCATGCAAAATATTTGAGAAAAAATATTTCGATGCCCAAGAAGAAGAACAAGAAGCTAAAAGAGAAGATAATGGAAATAAGGTACCGAGTAATAATCATTTAAGTATTGCACAGTCAAGTATAAAGAGGTGAAATATCGACAATCTGCCATCAATCGAAATGCAGGCTACAACTTTTGATGAGTCTCGAGTAGTGCGTGAGTGTATCACTATGCAAATAAAACGTCTCGTAGAGTATGCGGGATTTGTGAATCGTATTGTAGAGTGTATGGTTGATTTTGTGAAAAATAAAATTGGCCAAGAAACTACCAAAAAAGGAAAAAGTATTTTCAAAGACTTGTTAGCTTTTAAGCAATTTTATACTACGAGTAATAATAAAAATGACATTTTTGAAGATGTAAAAAAAATTTAGGCTATACAGATCTAAATCAAGTAATATTAATTATGATTCTCGAAGAATAGTATGCATATTGTTTACTTATGTAAGCTAACGATATTTATATTTTTGTAAAAAATTTGTAGAAATATCTCTGTACTCATTTTTCTAAAACTAAATAAATTTAAGAAATATTAATAATAATATGTATTATTTCAGCTTTTACCCCTTCTTACTCTTTTTTCGGAAGAATATAAAATATAAGTTTTCAATTGATAATGTGCATTAAGCTTTGAGCCATAGGGTTCGTGCTATGCATAATTTGTATCATTGTCAACCGTAAAGGACAGCAACATAAAAGAAAGAGTAATATTCGCTTATCGTATAGAACGCTTAAAATCTACACAGTTTACTAAATATCGTAATAAAAATAAAGTTAACAATTAAGTAATTTTTAACAACGAATAAACCGTCTCTTTTTATATCTACAGTCTGTCAAGTAAGAGCGTGGTCGACTTCACCGACAGGTAATGAAAGATTTTGCTCTAATTCCTTCGCGAGCCGATAAAAAGAAGCTTTGTTCTTGATGCATTGTCAACAAAGATTCAGTTGTCGTTTATCTTTTGAAAGAGAATCACGTTAAACGCCATGAGTGCTAAGTACGCGTCGCGCGACGAGGCTGTGTTCCTTTGCATCCACCCAAAAGGTCCCAAAATGTCGCAATCAGCGGCTGCTAAATATACGAGAAAGTTAAAAGCATTTGTACAGAAATGGATACAGCGATATAAAGTGGCTAAAAATGTCGATGATTTACCAGAACGTGGCTCGATAGGAAAAGTGAACAAAAAAGATGAAAAAAGAATAGTAAATCTGTTTTCGCGGAATCCTGCTTTAACACTGCGGCAAGGACAAGCAAAATTAATGGCAAATGGTTTAGATATATCCTACGAAACTATCCGAACCCATCTTCGTACTCATCATCTGAAATGGCGCAACACAATGAAGAAGCCTCTGTTGAATGAAAAACATGTGACAAAGCGACTCGCTTGGGCGCATGAGAATATTGATAGAGATTTTGAAAATGTCATTTTTACTGATGAATGTTCTATATGGGCACGTTCTGTCCTCACGCGAGCCTGGTCAACTTCCACCAATAGGCTTGTTCAGCGGACCGTAAAACATGGAATAAAGGTGCATCTTTGGGGCTGCTTCTCAAAGCAGGGATTCGGCACTTTGCACCTCTTGTCTGACAACCTAAATGCCGAGAAAATGATAAAAATCTACAAAAAGGCTTTACTGCCATCTGCCGAACGATGGTTCATCACAAAAAATGAAAATTAGATTCTGCAGGGGGACAACGATCCTGAACACCGCAGCAAGCTCTGTACTCAGTGGAAGACTCAATCTGGCATCGTTACATCAGATTAGCCGTCGCAGTCGCCCGATGCAAACCCTATTGAAAATGTGTGGGCATATATTAAACGGAAGCTTCGTGGAAGACGCACATACACTTTGAAGCAGTTGTCTTACAAAATTCATCGGATCTGGAGATCCTTGCTACTAGAATACGCCGTCAAATTAGTAGAAAGCATGCCTCGGAGATGCCAGGCAATTATCGACGCCGGTGGTGACTGGACACATTATTGACCGAATTGCATCATTGTTTGTAATGTGTACAATGTATATATAAATATGAAAGTTTCATCAAATAAATTTTTTTATAAATTAACACGACCACGCTCTTACTTAACAGACTGTATAAATACTGCTAACACATCGTTTAATAAGTCCCGAGACTAACAACGAAAACAAAATTTTTTTAAAAAATCATTTTTATTTATCAATATAATCTCCTTTTAGAGTAATACAATCTTTCCAACGCCTTTCCAACATTTCTATACCATGTTTATAGAAGGATTTATCCTTTGCTTCAAAATAGGCTTTAGTTTCGGCAATGACCTCATTCGAGCAAAATTTTTTTCCCTGGAGCATTTTTTTGAGATCAGCAAAGAGCCAGTAGTCGCTGGGGGCTAAATCTGGTGAATTCGGGGGGTGAGGAAGCAAATTAAAGGCCAATTCGTTCAATTTTGCCATTGTTTTCATGGACTTGTGGCATGGTGCATTGTCTTGGTGAAAAAGGATTTTTTTCTTCTTCATGTGCGGTCGTTTTGCTGCGATCTCCTCCTTCAAACGTACCAACAAGTCTATATAATAATCACTGTTGATCGATTTACCTTTTATCCAGGTAGTTAATGAAAATTACGCCATGCGTATCCCAAAAAACAGACGCCATGACTTTGCCAGCAGACTGCTGCGTTTTTGGACGCTTTGGGCAGCTTTCACCAGCCATGCGCCACTCAGATGATTGCCGATTCGACTCCGGAGTGAAATGATGTATCCATGTTTCATCCATGGTCACGTATCGATGCAGGAAATCCTTTTTTTGCGAGTAAATAGCGATAAACAGCTCTCTGAATCGTCGACTCGTTGCTGTTTTTGTTCCACTGAAAGCAATCGCGGCACCCACTTGGAAAAAACCTTTTTCATGCTCAATTTTTTATGAAGGATTGTAAATACGCTTCCAGATGATATCTGTATCATTTCTGCAATCTCACGGACCTTCACTTTGCGATTTTTCATTACAATTTTTAACACTTCATTCACATTTTCCTGTGTAACGGGTTCCAATGGCCTACCCGAAGGTTCCGCATCGTTTGTGTCCGTACAACCACGTTTAAACTCAGCATACCAACGACAAATCGTTGGTTTGGATAGAGAGGAGCCTGGGTAATGTTTTTCAAGCCATTGCTAGGCTTCTACGGTGTTTTTACCCATTAAAAAACAATGTTTTATTAACTCGCAAAACTCGCTTTTTTCCATTTTTCAGACAAATTACAAAGTGACTTTACTCTAACCTCGATAACTCTGCTGTCTCTGATCAGATCGACGTGAAATTTTTACACGTTTAATGTAAAGGTTCGCACTCTATGAAATCGTGGCTAGTTTGGTACTACTAGCACCATCTCTGGGTTAGTCTCGGGACTTATTGAACGATGTGTTACCTTGGTTTATGGAGTCATTTCTGTTTTGCACTTCATAGTGATCGTAAAAACAAAAAGAGAAAGTGAACATGGAAGTGAATAAAAAACGGCTACTTTTACTATACGAATTTAAATTAGAGCACAACGCAACGGAAGCAACGAGAAATATTAACAGCGCATTTGGGCCTGATACAGTTAGCGAACAAACCACTCTTCGGTGGTTCGAAAAATTTCGATCCGGTGATATGGACCTTGGACATGAGCCACGAGGACACCCAGGACCATCGATCGATAACGACGAGCTGCGTGCATTAGTGGAGTTTGACCCCCGCCAAACCATAAAGGATCTTGCCGAGAAATTAGGCGTTCACAATTCGACAGTTTGCCGCCACTTGAAACAACTTGGAAAAGTGAAAAAGCTTGACAAATGGGTTCCGCATGATCTTACCGAGCAAAACATGACGTGTCGAATGGAGATTTCAAGTTCTCTTCTCTCCCGCAACAAAAAGGAACCGTTCTTGCACCGAATTGTGACCTGCGATAATAAGTGAATTTTATAAGATAATCGTCGCCGATCGGCCTAATGGCTAGATGCTGATGAAGCGCCAAGACACATGCCAAAACTAAGCCTTCATCCAAAGAAAATAATGGTAACTGTTTGGTGGTCTGTAGCTGGAATTATCCACTATTCGTTCCTGCAACCTGGCGAAACCATCAATGCTGAGAAATACTGTGCTCAACTGGATGAAATGCATCAGAAATTGATAGTCCAACGATCTAGGCTTGTCAACAGGGATGGAGTGATACTGCTTCATGATAACGCATGACCTCATGTATCGAGAACAACGGTCCAAGAATTAAATGAGTTGTGCTACGAGACTCTTCCTCATTCTCCATATTCACTAGACCTCTCACCAACAGATTACCATTTCTTTAAGCATTTGGATCTCTTTTTGACAGGAAAAAGATTTAATAATGAAGCTGCTGTCAAAAATGCCTTCGAGGAGTTTCTTCGAACCAGAAACTCGGACTTCTACAAAACTGGAATAAATGTACTTGTATCTCGTTGGGAAAAGTGTTGCATCTACTGTTGCCTATTTCGATTAAATAAATTGTCTTTATAAAAAGTTACAGCTGTTTAAAAATTTATTACTAAATCGGCCATTTCATCTGCAGCAACCTAATAATTGCCGTTCCGGTCGACACACCTACGGCTTCTGCTACTTCGCGCATTTTCGTTTGTCGATCAGCGAGAATCATGTCGTAGACTTGTTGAATGATTTCTTCGGTAACCACGTCTGCCGGGCGTCCTGGTCGCTCCTCATCATAAACGGATGTTTGCCCACGCTTAAATTCGTTGAACCAATATCTAACTGTGATCATAGATGGCGAAGTATCCCCATAAACAGCATCCAACTTTGCTTTTATCTGCTCGCATTTTTTTCCATCCAAAAACCAAAAGTAAATTACCGAACGATACTGCTCTTTTTCCATCTTAGCGAAAATCACGAAACACGTCTTACTCGAATGGCTGCTAAATCCAAACTAACCCATCAATCAGTTTCAAATTTGTTTTACATTCGTTTGATAGATGGCAGCACGCGATGATAATAACAACTTTCCTCAGGAACGCCCTCTGTCGTCAAACACGGGTACTTATTGATGCGCCCTCGTACCTTAGTTTGCGTTCATTTCGATTTAGCCTTCAACGATTGTGTTTGTGATTGTGAGTGAAATATGTCTTCGTATCCAAAAGGTGACGGTAACGCTTACGAACGCCGCAGTAAGCCACGTAAAAGAAAGTTCCGTGGGAACCAGCATCACAACAAAGAAAGTGATAATAATGAAGATCAAAGTATTAGTGCGAAAAAACTCGACAGTTCTACAAGTAAAAATGTGACTGTGAGTTCAGTGCATTTCTATCGAATCATTGAATTTTTCACTTTTTTTACAGCATTATCGGACATATTAATTTGCCGAAATTGTAAACAAAAAGTAAAATTTGAAGAAACTAGAATCCGAGGCCTGGACTCAAACTTATTGTCAAGTGTAACTGTGGATCCAAACATATAAATTCAAGTCCTTTAATAAACACTGGATTCGAGATAAATCGCAGAATAGTTTTCGTCATGTGGCTCTTAGGCATTGGTAGACAAGGGTTGAATTTATTCAGCAATTATATGGATATTGGCAGTGATATAGCTAAAGATACTTATAACAGAATTTTTAGTCACATCCACGTTGCTGCGAAGACAATTTTTGATTATTGTTGTAAGAAAGCTGTCGAGGAAGAGAAAAAAGAGAATGAAAAAATTGAAAGACCTATTTTGGATTTCAAAGTCTCTGGAGACGGTACGTGGAAAAAAAGAGGCTTTAAATCTTTGTTCGGAGTAACAACTCTTATAGCGTATCATTGTGGCAAAGTCACCGATCTAGATGTGCGCAGCAGTTACTGTCATGTTTGTACAAAATGACAGAATAAATCCAAGGATTCCTTAGAATATTTAGAATGGAAAGAAGACCATGACGACGAAGACTATACTAAAAACCATGAAGGTTCGGCAGGAAGCATAGAAGTGGAGTCTGTGAAAAAGATGTTTTTGAGATCCGAAGCAGTACATGGCGTAAAATACAGAAATTATATTGGCGACGATGATTCTAAGACATTTGCAGCAATTGTCAACTTGAATCCTTATGGTGATGATCATCAAGTTTTAAAAAGCGAATGTGTGGGTCACATCCAAAAGAGAATGGGAACCCGCCTTCGTAATATTCAAAAAACTAAAAGGCTAGGTGGAATAGGAGAACTCACAAAGTCGTTAGTAAATCAGCTTAGTATATAGTACGGACAAGCGATTCTAAGACATGTAGATAGTGTGAAAGACGTGAAAAAAGCAATTATGGCTACATACTATCATATGATTTCCACAGATGAAAGTCCTCGACACGAGTATTGCCAAGAGAAAGAAGACAGCTGGTGCGAGTGGCAAAAACAACACCCTACTCCGTTGCACCACGGCGTACAGAAGGAAATTCTTTCAATATATGAGGAGTTATCAAGGGATGAATTGCTAAAGAGATGTTTAGGTGGCCATACTCAAAACGCTAATGAAAATTTTAATTTCATAGTTTGGCGATTAGCTTTAAAACATTTGCACTCCGGACGAAAAGTCATTGAAGTGGCAGCATATTTAGCAGCAGACTTATTCAAGGAAGGAAATTCATTCCTTCTCATAGTTATGAACAAAGCAGGAATTGTAGTAGGCACGCAAAGCTTTAATTACGCCCAAAAAATGGATGACTAACGCGTGAGTCAACAGAATCGACGTAATTCATTGGAGATTAAGGAAGCTCGGTAAGCTCGAAAAGCACTCCTGCAAGAGAAAGAAGAAGAATTAATGTATGGTGCCGGGGTCGCTGATTAATCGGTAAGCACTTTATATTATTCTTAACTTTCTTTAATTTTTAGTTTTTGAGAATTTTTTTTTCAAACGCATTTTTCTCAAAATGACTTTTTTCACATCTGCGGGAACTCTAACTCAAAAAGTAATAAACCGATCGTTATGAAAATAAAAACTGTGAATTCTTATCGAATCACTAAGAATATAAACCAACTTCTGAGATGATATCATGATTTTAAGGGTGCGTTTTTTGTATAAATAGTAAAATAAAAATGGTAAAAATTAAAAAAAAATTTTTAAACATCTGCCAAAATTTTAATTTTTATTATTTTCACCTAAATTGAGGCTCATATTCTTAAAAAATAAGTTATAAATTTAAAATAAAAATCATTTCGATTTTAGATAAAAATTGGAGTGGCTAAATGTCTCGCAGTTGGAGAACTCCAGTTACGACTTTCAGCGAACATCAATGCGTAATTTCGTTATTTTTTGTTGAAATCATTCCAAAAAATTTCACAAACATTGTTCAAAATATAAATAAACTGATGTCGAAGTTTGATTGAATTCTATTTATTTCTTCTAACTGAAAAAAATTCCGAAAAAAATCAGTAAAAAAGAACCTTCTAATGTGGTTTCTCCCCTTACCTGATGGAGAGCAGGCAACAATCCGTTGACGTTGATGAGAAACGGTGTAATTTTTGATTGGTTAAGCACTACTAAGTAATGTAGGGCTGACTTGAGAAGTGTGAAACTTTCTCTTACGTATTTTTGCACTTATGGCAGCACGAGCAACAGTGGCACTTTTAAATGCAACAAGGAATGGATCGGAACGCGAAGATAAATCTTCAGTGACAGAAAATACAATGGCCGGTGGTCCATTCTGTACGTACTAGCTGATAGCTTACACAAGGGGCGCACTAATAGTATGTCTTTATTTGTGATGGTCGCATCCATCGATTTAAATTTAGCTGAAGCTGCCAGCTGCAAATTACCGAATTCATGCGGAAGAATGCCACTGAGAACAGTCTCAGACATATGCGCTATACGCTCTTGTTGTTACGCTAGCTGCGATATTTTTGCAGACAATGAACGGTTAACATCATCAAGTAACCTTGGGCCTATCAGAAGCCGGTGATGACGCTGTAATGTTGGTAGTTGCTGTTATTAAAATACCAACTTTAGCTTGAAGATGCAAGTGATCTTACTGTAATTTGTCAATACGTTGCTCTCTAGCATCAATACGTTGATTCAAACTCGTAGGCAAGTCATGCATTTTAGTTTCCAGTTAGTTGAACCCAATTACTACTGCATTCATCTGTGAGCTCATGATGGTGATCGATGAGTCAACTTTATCTATTTTTGTGATAAGTGGCAATAAAAGATCATTAAATGGTCTCACTAGAGTGGTAGGAGTTGATGTGGTCTACTGTTGCTCTTAAACACAATATTCATGTTACTGAAAGAACCAACGGAGCTGGTGCGAGAGCGTACACAGGTGATGTTTGCCTTAGCAAGACATGGACTACATCTCTTTATCGTCTTGTCATTATTATTTCTCACAGATGTAAGCTTAGTACACGGGGTAAGGTAAATATTACATCATTTTATACATTACTGTGGCTTTGATGCAGCAGTAAATTCTTTAGAACATGAAAAACATGAGCCAGACATGTTTAATAAGCTTAGTATTATCAAAATGTCTATGAGATACAATTTTGATACCAGAAATAAGAAGGGCGGACAATTTTACGTCCAGATATGGTCTTTACCATTGGAAAAATTTGACCTCGGAAGGTCAAGTCAAGGTCAAGCAGTGGCCGGCTGGATATCTTAAAATTTTAAGTTTCTAAAATCTGACCTCAAATTAGTAATCTGCAGCCTCGAAAACCCATGTAGAAATTTTTGAGTTCACTTCTGAACCAATTCAAAATTTTCCGTCCACCATGTTGGATTCGCCATCTTTAATTTTAAAATTCTTAAAATCTGGCTTAAAGAATCTTAATCAACGAAAAGTAATAATTGTGTGAGCGAAAGAATACAATTTAGAATATCTCTAAATTGCTTTCGTTTATTATTACTAAATGTTAATACTCCATCAATTTTAATATTCATTATTAAGTTCGCTCCTTACTTTTGATTTTTTTATTACTTTCAAGAACTGCGTGCAATTTTCTTTGATGATTTAGCCATTTCCTTCATTTATACTTCCTTCCATAATTCTTATCTTAGTCTTACGATCTTATCGCTTTTCATATTGTAATTTTAAATTTAAATTTTTCTATTAGATTAATCTTTCATATGAATGTAACATGGCTCCTCTCACTGAACGAGAGCGAATAATCATTCTTATGATGAAAGGATACGGTGACAGGACGAGATCTAATGAAGATGTACGGATCTTATTCAACGATACTTTTAAGATAGGAATGAAACCGATATCCAAATCGACAGTACAAAGGAGAATTACGCGTTACAATTTACGTGGGGGTGTAAAAGATCTTTCTAGATCGGGTTGTCCAGCTACAGTAACTACTGAAGAAAAACAGCTAGATGCTGCTCTTTCAATCAATGAAGATTGCCAAAGTACAGTTACAAAATTGCATCAGCAACATTATATGACTGTCGGATCAGTGCATCATATTTTCATAAGAAAGTTGAAGTTCCATCCATACAAGGTAAAACTTGTACATGAGTTGCTTAAACATGATTCAGTTAGCCGCATAGAGTTTTGTGACTTGACGATGACCCGAATAATTGCTAATCAATATTTTTTGAATAAAACTGTATTTTCAGACGAAGCTACCTTTGAGCTTAATGGCAATGTCAATAGACATAACCTAAGGTATTGGAGTGATATAAATCCAAGATGGATATCGGATATTCGCAGTACTCAATACCCATAGAAAAAGGATGTCTGGGCTGGCGTTACAAAAACAACAATATTGTTGTGCCCTTTTTTATTAAAGGAAATCTGACTGCAATTAAGGGGGAAATCACAGTAAAATTTTCAATTTTTCGAAAAAAATTTTTTTCGCCTAAAAGGTGCTTTAGGGTCTTAAAAATAATATACCAAATGATGGAACACGGCAAAAGTGTCCGAGTGCCCAAATTTTCATTCTGCGGTAACGCCACTCAGGTATGCTCCGAGCGCCTTAAAACTTTAAACGCGTTTTTCTCGAAACCACTTTTTTTGAGCTCGCCGAAGACATAACTCGAGCAAATCTTTACCGATCGACTTGAAATTTTTACAGTAGCTTTGAAATATCTTTCTCCACGGAGCTACGTACGATTTTTTATTTTATATAGCTTAGTTTTTTATATCGAAGATTTGATGGCGTTTTTTTTTGTTAAAAATTTAACTTTATTTTCAAACATGCACCATTTTGTGAAAATCAATACATCAAAAAAATCCTACGTAGCTCGCTAGCTGTTGTTATATGAAAACTAAAAAATTTTGGTTTTTCTTCCAGGTCAAAAATTAAGGAGTCTACATCTTCGGCCATCGACACGCTTTCAAAAATAGGCGCCTTGGGGCATATGCTGCGCAGCCGCCATTTTTAAATATTTTTTATTGAAAAAATTACATTTTGTACTTCTTTAGTATTGCTATAAAACCTACTTTACAGATTTTCGATTGATACTTTTATTCAGCCAAAATTAATTCCCGAAAATATGCCTATTTTTTGTGTGCTACTGTGATTTCCCCCCTTAAGTCTGAAGACATGCTCCGAAATGAAATCATTCCAGCGATTCACAGAATTCTTGGCAATGATTTTGATCAAACGTTGTTCCAGCAAGACGGTTTACCACCTCATTATGGGCGAGGTGTACGTGCTTATTTGAATGAAGTGTTTCCAGGAAAGTGGATAGGCAGAGGAGATGCAATAGAATGGCCAGCTAGATTTCCTGACCATCCGCTTGATCATTTTTTGTTGGTTTATCTTAAAGATAAGGTATATCAAATGAAACCAGCGAACTTCGATGAACTCCAGCAGAGAATAAGGAATGAAATGATTACTATTGATGAAGGCATAATTCGTCAAGCTGTAGCAGTATTTTACTACCGCATAGCACATTGCCAGGCAGTTGAGGGTGAAAACTTTGAGCTTTTGCTAAAATAAAAAAAATTGATTGATATTTGTCTAAAGTGATTCAATATTGCCTTCACCTGATGATCTTCACTCTGCCTTGCCTTAACTGGCTGGGCATCACACCACCTTGCCTTAACTGGCTGGTGTAGCTCTTTACCGTACCTTCACTGGCTGGGCATCATACCACCTTGCCTTACCTGGCTGGGGTGGATTCTAGCCTTGCTTTTACTGGCTGGGCATCATACCATCTTGCCTTAACTGGCTGGAGTAGAATCTATCCTTGGCTTTACTGGCTGGGCATCACACCACCTTGCCTTAGTTGACTGGGATGAACGCAAATCAAAGTTTGCTTACGCTACTTTACCTTACGCAGCTGGTATGAATGGAAGCCTCATTTTATCGAATGCCTTAAGAAAAATTATTCCTTAATATGACCTTGAAGATCAAAATATTACCATGGCACAGCTAGAGCAATTTCCTACAATATTTTGCGGAAACATTTTTTTTGAGTGACGCCTACTTTTCAAGATATCTATCTGGTCACTGCTTGACCTTGACTTGACCTTCCGAGGTCAAATTTTTCCAATGGTAAAGATTGTGTCTGAACGTAAAATTGTCCGCCCTTTTCATTTCCGGTGTCAGAATTGAAGGTCGCTACATAAAAAATTGGTTTTACCTTGAAATGGCCTTGAAGGTCAACGTCAAGGTGACGGCCGAGGTCGTGGTTTAATAGCCATGGAAATTTTCGACGACTTTTGTCTCAACCATTTTTTTTTGAGTAACGCCTACGTTTCAAGTTATTCAACTGGTCCGGGACTTTTTGAACACCTTGTATATATATATATATATATATATATATATATATATATATATATATATATATATATATCTGTTAACACATTTATGGACATTTGTATATTTAAAAAAAAAAATAAAAATTTATTTGAAGAAAAATGAATGTCCAAATTCAATAAATATGACATTAATATACGTAATACAATAAATTTTACATGATATAAGAAAATCAAAATTTACTTGAATAAATTTATGAATTTCTAAATGTGATAAATTGTACATCTATATATTTATATCTAACAATTTATAAATCTATTTGTAAAATTCTGTTTTAATACACACCTTTCGTATATTTACATGCACTTCCAAATATTTTTGTACACTTTTTCACTTTCTGCACACATGTATATTTTTAAATTACTTCTGGGACATATATGACACCATAAAACCCACAAAACGATGTTCATAATTCTTATTCGGGTCTTATTTATTTGTTTATTTATGTTAGTCTACTTATTTAACAATGTTTACTTAATTTCTAGGTATTTTAAGGTTTTTATGAGTAATGTTCAGAACAATACGAGGGTTGGGTTTAAAGTTTCCGACCTGACGTGAAGATGGCGCCAACGGGTCAAACGTTTAGCTTGTATTCTGTAGTCGATATCTCACTAACTTGTACATAAATTTTCAGATCGATTGTTCTGTTAGTGTACATTTGAGAACTGATTGAACAAGACGCCTTAATTGCTTACGTGAATATGAAAAAATCAAAGAAACATGCGATCATCAAATTCTTCTATTTAAATAGCCTAATACCATTACACATTAAAGAAAAGCCGGATTCTATACTAAAATACTTTTCTCTATCATATTCAACGATTAAATAGTAGGTTTCTAAATTTGAGAAGGGTTGCATGAGCACTTTTGACAAACCATGTTTAGAAAGCCCTGTTGAGGTCACAACTCCTTAAATGATTAAAAGAATTGATAAAATAGTGATGGAAAATTATAAACCGCAGATTAAAAGTAAAAGAGATAGCTGAGGCTACTCAGATGTCAACTAAACGTATACGCAATGTTTTACATGAACATTTGAGGATGGAGAAGCTTTGTGCTAGGTGGGTGCCGCGTTTGCTAACAGACGATCAAAAATTTACACGGTAAATTGTTGTAATTAAAAATTTGGTGCTGTAAAAGCGAACCCTAGCGAATTTTTGTGTCGTTATATAATTGCAGATGAAACCTAGACTTACCAATATACTCCTGAAACTAAACAACAATCGAAGCAATGGATTGAATCAGGTAAACCAACGCCAAAGAAGGAAAAAACAATTTTATTTGCGAATAAGTTTATGGCGACTGTTTTTTAGGATGAGAAAGGAATTATTTTCATTGGTTACCTGGAAAAATGTCAAATCATCACTGGTCAATGCTACGCAGAGTTATTGCAGCGTTTGAAGGTCGAAGTAAAAAATAAACGACCTCACTTAGCGAAAAGAAATCTTGTTTTACTATGGCAATGCACCTATCTATTCATCGGTTGTTGCGATGACCAAAATCAATGAATTAAGTTCTAATTGTTATCTTAAACCCAATATTCACCAGATTCAGTCCCCAGTGACTATCATTTGTTTACTCACTTAAAAAAATGGCTTAATGTCTGCACGCTCCTCTGATTTTTCTATTTTTACGTAAGCAATTGAGGCGTATCATTCAAACAGCTCTCAAATGTACTCTAACAGAGCAATAGGCCTGAAAATTTATATATAAGCTAGTGAGATATCGGGCTACAGAATAAAAGTCAAACACTTTACCTGCTGGCGCCATATCTAAGTCAGGCCGAAAACTTTTTACCCCACCCTCATAAATAATTTTTTCGGTAGCGTGGAATTTTACCCTGGCGTACCTTCTATTGGCTTCTTTCGGAATTTACTTGACACTAGCAAAAACTATAATCCTCAGTTCAATCTTTGTTCTATTAGTATCGATGAAGTAAAAAGTGCTGTGCATCACTCTTTCTCCCAGGCGCAGGATCTTGACGGTGTCCCACAGTTTATAATCGATGCTACTTCTCCAGTACCACGGCCTCAGAAGACCTCTCTTATCACCGCATTTCACACCGGAAACCGTTTTACAACAGTACTTCAGTATAATTGCTGCCTTTTTAATTAATTGTTTCTTCGTTCCTCCTTGCTTCCATTTCTTTTGTTCTTAAAATTTTTCTAATGGTGTTATAGATTTCCAACCATTTCTGTTCTGTCGTGGTTAATCCCGTCATCATGTTCTCCATGTTAATGCATGTTACCATTCTTTTAGCTTTCCGATCTTTCTTCCTCCTATTTTTGACAGAAGAAAAGCGTATTTTCAACGTCATCGGTCTCTATACAGTAGTTGCATCGTTCGGCGGCTCTTTAATTAAATCTATATAAATACTTGTTAAAACACCCATGTCCAGTAAGCGCTTGCGTGATGTAATAGTCCAGATATCCGTGTTGTCTTTTAGCCATTTTTTGAGGTTCGGTATCGGGCGATGTGTCCATTTTTCCATCGAGATACTTGTGCTGCTTTTCTGCCACTCTGTGCGTATCTCCTTCTCCGCCATGGTCTTTCGCTTGCCGTTATATCGATTTGTTTTCTCTTTGAATTCGAGCTCAATGGGTGGTATTCCCAAAACAACAGCAACCGTTGCGCACGAGACAGTTCTGTAGGCATTGCAGTCTCTTATCGCCACTATCCTATGAATCCTAGTGTGCCTACCTTGCAGGTTTTTTTATTTTTTGCAGCGCTATGTCAAGTTTGTGCTGCATGTAATACAATATAAAGACTACTAATATAAAGAATCCCGCTGGAAAGCATCTTCTTTTTGGCGGCCTTTGGTCCTTCGATGTTAGGCATGAGCGTGCTCAGTGTGGCCAGCATTTTCTAGGCTTTCGCTATTACTTTTGTCACGTGTTCCGCAAAGCTAAGTTTTTGGTCAAGCCATATGCCAAGGTATTTTAAGTATTTACAAGAATATACTTGTTTGTTATCGATTACGAAGCATAATTGTTCCATTTTTCATTTTGGTGTCAGTATCACTGCTTTAGTCTTCTGGGGCGCTAGATGTAGCTTCCTTGTTATCATTCATATCCTTATCTTTCCAAGGGCAATATTTGTGATGCTTATTAGCTGGAATTCCGTTCTTGCTGTGACCAGGAATATTATATCATCTGCGAATCCAACGAGTTTTGTTTTATCTGGCATTTCGACGGGAAAAAGGTTGTCGTACAGTACATTCCAGAGTGTTGGTCCTATCAGACACTTCAGTGCTTTAGCAGTTTTCGCTTTGGTGTGCGCCCGGCACTTCTCCAAATTTAACGTTTTCATATACAGTAAAAAAGCACTTGGCTACTTTCTCCGCAAATGACAATTGTAGTTGTGGTCTTGGTGGGTATCTGATAACGCTTTTCATTACTATTTTATACCCGTCTCTATATAACACATCGTTCAATAAGTCCCGAGACTAACCCAGAGATGGTGCTAGTAGTACCAAACTAGCCACGATTCCATAGAGTGCGAACCTTTACATTAAACGTGTAAAAATTTCACGTCGATCTGATCAGAGACAGCAGAGTTATCGAGGTTAGAGTAAAGTCACTTTGTAATTTGTCTGAAAAATGAAAAAAAGCGAGTTTTGCGAGTTAATAAAACATTGTTTTTTAATGGGTAAAAACACCGTAGAAGCCTAGCAATGGCTTGAAAAACATTACCCGGACTCCTCTCCATCCAAACCAACGATTTGTCGTTGGTATGCTGAGTTTAAACGTGGTTGTACGGACACAAACGATGCGGAACGTTCGGGTAGGCCATAGGAAGCCGTTACACAGGAAAATGTGAGTGAAGTGTTAAAAATTGTAATGAAAAATCGCTAAGTCAAGGTCTGTGAGATTGCAGAAATGACACAGATATCATCTGGAAGCGTATTTACAATCCTTCATGAAAAATTGAGCATGAAAAAGGTTTTTTCCAAATGGGTGCCGCGATTGCTTTCAGTGGAACAAAAACAGCAACTAGTCAACGATTAAGAGAGCTGTTCATCGTTATTTACTCGCAATAAAAAGGATTTCCTGCGTCGATATGTGACCATGGATGAAACATGGATACATCATTTCACTCCGGAGTCGAATCGGCAATCATCTGAGTGGCGCATGGCTGGTGAATGCCGCCCAAAGCGTCCAAAAACGCAGCAGTCTGCTGGCAAAGTCATGGCGTCTGTTTTTTGGGATACACATGGCTTGATTTTCATTGACTACCTGGATAAAAGGTAAATCGATCAACAGTAATTATTATATTGACTTGTTGGTACGTTTGAAGGAGGAGATCGCAGCAAAACGACCGCACATGAAGAAGAAAAAAATCCTTTTTCACCAAGACAATGCACCATGCCACAAGTTCATGAAAACAATGGCAAAATTGAACGAATTAAGCTTTGATTTGCTTCCCCACCCCCCGTATTCGCCAGATTTAGCCTCCAGCGACTACTGGCTCTTTGCTAATCTCAAAAAAATGCTCCAGGGAGAAAAATTTAGCTCGAATGAGGAGGTCATTGCCGAAACTGAAGCTTATTTTGAAGCAAAGGATAAATCCTTCAATAAACATGGTATAGAAATGTTGGAAAGGCGTTGGAAAGATTGTATCACTCTAAAAGGAGATTATATTGATGAATAAAAATGATTTTTGAAAAAAAATGTTGTTTTCGTTGTTAGTCTCGGGACTTATTAAACGATGTGTTATGTCCTTTTTTATATTTTCAAATAATTCTTTCTATTTGGCTCTTTTTGACGCTTTGATGGCTTTTCTGAACCTTTTCTCTTGTGCTTTGTAGTCCATCCACAATTGGAGGTTACGCTGCTGTATTATCCTTTTATTTGCTCTTATATATATCCTCAGGCGAATATATTCTTCTCTTATTTGCGCGATTTCCTCGTTCCACCAGTATATTGGTCTCTGTTTCTTCCTATACTTATTCTTTGGCATCATTATATCACATATCTTTTTTAGTCTTACGCTTAATTTCTCTGCTGTGTCGATTCTGGAGATCCCATCTAGAAAGACAGCTATAGCTTCGTTTAATCTAGGTTCACTTAGACTACCTACATTTCATCCTTTTCTCTTCCAGACTTTAAGTTTTGAAGGGGGCGTTTGTACGTCGTAGAAAATATACCGGTGATCAATCAGGGATTCCTTGTTGCTAACGTGCCAGTTCTGTACGTGTGATCTGATGTTCATCATAACTAACGTCAGATCTATTATAAAGGTACTTTCCTGCCTTTAGAACGTTAGCTCGTCACCTGTGTTCACCTTGACCATGTAATTATTTTTCCTGTTCTATCTTCTCGAATTTTGCCCCACTGCAGTGACTTTACGTTAAAATCTCCCGCTACTATCGCTTTTGTTTTTGTAATCTAATATTCCTACTTATTTTCTCCAAGGTCTCTTCTAGCTCACGGCTTATCAATATCTCTATTACTAGATGAGTAACAGGAGTATATCGCATACTCAGGAGTTTTTAGGAATGAGAAACCAGCTCCCTTTCCTTGACTTTTGATGATAATATTTGCATCCAGTACCTTGATGGCTGTGTCTATGTTGCTGTCAGTAATCCAATCTTCTCTCTTTCTAATGGCTTATACATTTGGTTCACTCAATAGTAATAGGGATGCTCCTATTTCTCGCGCCGTAAATATCGCCATTTCATGTGCCTCACGACTTTGGTGTGTGTTGATTTGCATAAGCTTCATTTCTCAATTCTCTATTGCACTTATCTATAGTTTTTCTTTGCTATTAGGCTGTTAGTTAGTTCTTGTACCGATCCGCTAATATAAAGTAATTTAGATACTTGTGAATAGGTATTCGAATATTCTCTTTAGTATTAAGGGGTTACCCCAGTTGTAGCTCAACAAAAAAGGCCTTTTTCATGAATTTTTTTAAAGAAAACTACAAAACTTTTTTAAACGATTATTATATCATCTTAAAGAATATATCTTGAAGAACTTTCAGTAATTTTTTTATTGCAAAATATTACATTGTTAAGTGGCAAATGGCTGCCAATGAAATAGTGTTTTTAATTATACAGTTTGCGGTGACCAGCATTGCAGCGAAGTGGATCATTTGAAACAAAAAATGTGGATAGATTTAGTTAAATATAAGTATAAACTAGTCTTTAAACAAAGGATTTAAAAAAATATTTATTTTTCACAAAATGGCGGACAGTCAAAGTTAATGGTTTGATTTTAACGAAAAAAAACGGCTGTTTTTTGACTATAAAACGGCCATTTTTTTTTAAACAAAAAATCAAACGATTAAAGACTACATTTTTATGTATTAAATAAGCCTGCAAAATTTTAAGAAGATCGGTTTATTAATGTTTGAGTAATCTTGGTCACTGACTTCAAAAATGCCATTTTGAGAAAAACGCGTTTAAAGTTTTAATTGCCGGTTGTTTACACAACGGATTCTTCTCTTTCAACGCTCATATCTCAATCAATTTTGTTCGGATCGACTTGAAATTTCCAGGTCATATTCTCAGATACTTATATTTCAAAAAAATGCAATTAACAAAAAATCGATTTTTTCAAAGTCGCAAGTGGGGGTAACCCGTTAATTCGTTTATTACTCTTGCTTCGAAGATGGCAAGACTGGTCACTTTGTCTCGGGTTAAGTCTCTCTTCAAGGATACAATGGATTGGAATACTATTTCCACTTGAACTATTTCCCATGCCCTGCTGTCATCTCGCAAAGGGTAGTATATTTTTTTGGTTGTGTAGGCCATTTCTCCAGTATCCGGGAAACCTAGTGTATGAGTTATAAAGGCTACTTCCTCTGCCTCTTTCTTTTGTTCTTTAAGGTATTCTCGTCCTCCAAATCGATTAATTGCGATACCTATTATTTTGTTGTTTGATTTAATTCCCTTGTTGTAAGGTAGTATTATAGCTTGATCTGCTGGCGCTTCGCATATTGGTTTATGTGTTTCAGCCGTTCTAGGAAACACTTCATTCATTCACTCTTCCTTGTTTATTTCTCGAAAGTTTTTAAGCGTTTCTTCTGCGCTTCCTTCGAGCAGTTTTCACTTGTATTTTCTTGCACTAAACGCATTGGACTGTCGCATTATTTCTGTTGATGTCTTCTGCCTCATCTCAAGCAGAAGCTGCTTTCTGCGTGTATTTGCTAGTATCCGTGCAGTGCTTGTCAAGGATGTTCATGTCTAGCTTGTTTAGGTACATCTCCAATTTCCATACTGTATTTACTAGCTCTTATTTTTGGCTAGTACATGTTACCAAGTAAATAATCTACTTTCTTTACTTCCTGCCCAACTTTTAGAATATTTGACTTTAAGATTTCTGTCACTGTGTTTTTCATCTCACCCTCATTTTCCGGAGTGCCTGTTCTTTTACGTTTCGTAATTGGCTGCTTGACTGGCGTGGTTGTCATTAGATCAGATTCGCTCACACGTCTCGTTGATGAACGATTCCTCGACAGAGTTCTTTGAATAACGGTGGGTCGTCTTACAAACAGATCGTCTTGATTGTGACTTTTAGACATGAACTTGGTATTCTCTTGAGTGTTACTTTTTTTGAGTACTATTTCTTGGTTCCATAAAATAAGGGCTTGATACCCCAGGGAACCAGGCCGTCTCCAAACGCGGTTCCCTCTGAGCGTGGAAGGGGTGATCACGGTTGTGGCTACCCCTCGATAACCACAGCCGCTTGTGGCATGGGGACGGGAATGTCACATCCTCCCCGTGCACCTTCGCCTATCATCGGTTTCCCGGTACCCCCGTGGGAGCGGCGCACATGACGCCGAGGGTCAATATGTGAATGCGCGCTGCAAGGATCAGTCACACATCCCTTTCGGGCAGTGTCCCAAAATCCGCTACGTGCCATGCTCCTTGTCTGACTTGATGCGGTGGAGACATCGACGAGCCTTCTTAGAAGAAACTTCATCCCCTCTACTCCGCTGAGATCTGTAGCACCATTTAACCCTTTTAGTGCCGGAGGCCGATATATGGACTCCTGCTGCACTGGCGAGAAGTGCCAGAGCCGATATATCGGCCAGCACCTTGCAGCGCTTTACTATTCGCATTGCGGGAGAACTCTATCTTAAAATAATATAAAAAAACTTGTGTCACTGTTTTATTCTCTATTCCGTCCTTAATACACTGTTTTTTGAATTGTGTAAATATTGTTTTTTGTTTGGTTTTTATGAGCCTTTTCCCAAACCCTAGTAAAACCGTAAAATTCGCCTGGTTATTCTCGCATAGGCACCTCTTTTTCACCCGGCACTAAAAGGGTTAAGTGAGTCCCCTTGCCACTCACTGTTTGGGGTCCATTATTTAACTGAATCCCCTTGCCTCTAATACTCAGTTAAAATTATAACCATAATTCTTGTTACGGTTATTATTTTAAGCATGAAGCGAAGGTTCAAAGTTACCTTCGTTTGCCTGTAGGCATAAAGGTAATGAATGCTCTGAATAATGCCTCTGAAAGTGATGTACGATGTCAAGCAAAGTTTTTCTAGGAATTGCAAAGCATGCTTGGCGAATGCGATCTTGCATGTCTGCTATTAGGTGCACAACTAAGTTCCCGCTGTTTGTCCATAGATGGCTCCAGCAGGAAGTGCTTCTCGATTTCGACATCCAAAACGTTATGAAGCTAGCTTAAACATGTAGTGAACAAAAATCGCTTTGACACCTTAGTGATTCTGTTTTGGCATCATATACTTTTGGTTGTGTCAAAATGTCTCATTTTGTGTCAAATAATTGTCATTTGCGAGAAGTATTGCTTTTCTTCTTTCATTCAAAGAGAACGGTGGCTGAAGCATATCGAGAGCTCCAAAACATTTACGGAGATGCTACTCTAAGTGAAACAACGTGCCATGATTGGTTCCGTCGCTTCAAATAAGGTGACTTCGATATTGACGATTGCCCGCGTGAAGGAAGACCAAAAACCTTCGAAGACGCTGAATTGGAAGCATTGCTGGACGAGGATCCATGTCAAACGGAAAATAAGGTTGCTTCAGTATTAGGAGTTACCCGCCAAGCCATTTCCAAGCGATTGCATGCGTTGAGAATGATTCAAAAGCAGTCAAACTTTGGTTCCTTATGATTAGAAGCCAAGGGACGTTAAGCATCGTTTTTTCGCCTGTGAACAACTGCTTCAGCGGCGAAAAAAGGAAGGCTTTTCTTCATCGCATTGTGACAGGTGATGAAAAATGGATTCATTACAGCAATCCAAAGAAAAATAAGTCATGGGGACTGCCCAATTATGCTTCTACGTTGTCGGCTCGGACCAATATTCACGCTGCTAAGATGGTCAAACGAAACCATCACTAGGCAACGGTATCGAATTCAATTGATGCGACTGAGCCAAACAAAAAATAGCCACAATATGAGCAAAAGCACGAAAAAATGATTCTTCTGTATGACAACGTTTGGCCTCACGTAGCTGGACCCGTTAAAACCTACTTGGAAACGCTCAAATGGGAATCTTAAGGGGGGAAATCACAGTAAAATTTTCAATTTTTCGAAAAAAATTTTTTTCGCCTAAAAGATGCTTTAGGGTCTTAAAAATAATATACCAAATGATGGAACACGGCAAAAGTGTCTGAGTGCCCAAATTTTTCATTCTGCGGTAACGCCACTCAGGTATGCTCCGAGCGCCTTTTGTGATCCCGGCGCGCGCTGTAACTTATGACTATGGGTGCAGGTATAACGGTAGTCCATAGAGAACAAAGTGCCCTTTGAATAGTCTAGAATTTTAAGAATTCCTATAGGGGTCACTATATGTAATAGACATACGAACAAAACACGTGTAGCGTCAGTGATGAGAAATTTCTTGCGTTGAATACAACGCTTTTTCACGACGCTTCACTTCCGTGCATACATATATAACATAAATAGTGATAAAAAACAGTGATATTTGTAAATCATTGTCATTATGAGTTACACATCGTCGAGTCGTGTTAGAAAAGGGACGAAAAAGGATACTGCGTACGAGAATCGACCGAAACGTAAGCGACCGTTAAATCGCCACGAAATCGAAAAGCCGGAAGATTTAAATGTCAGCGCATTGGCAAGGAAGTTGAAAGAGAAAGATAGTAATGACATTGAAGTGGATCTTACGTTTGGATATCATCTCGTGAACTTCGTTACAGTTTTTGCCGCCATTTCTAACGTCGCGGTGTGCAAAGAATGCCACTCTGATGTGCGTTTTACAGAAAGCAGTAAACGAGGCTTAGGTTTTAAAATCGTTATATCCTGCGATAACTGTGATAAAAAAGAAATACCGAACAGCCCATTTATTAAGAATGCTTACGAAATTAATCGCAGAATTATTCTCGCCATGAGATTGCTGGGGATTGGACTGCAAGGCATCAGAAAATTTTGTGCGTTCATGGAATTGCCTCGCCCGGTCTTCCAATCGGTTTCCAATCATTGAAAATATTTTGGCTGCATCAGATGTTGTTTCCAAAAATAGCATGTCCAATGCAGCGAATGAAGAAAAAAGAATCAGTAACGAGAAAGGAGAAAAAAACGGTATCACGGTATCGGGTGACGGATCGTGGCAAAAAAGGGGCTTCTCATCTCTATACGGTTTAGTTTCCCTGATTGGCTGGTACACTGGTAAACTTGTCGATGTTTTAGTTAAATGTAAATATTGCAAAGCGTACGAGTATTGGCAAAAGAAACATGACACCGACGAATACAAAGAGTGGGCAGAAAATCACGCCGCCGAATGCCAAGCAAACCATGACGGATCAGCGGGAAAAATGGAGGTCGATGCAGCAATTGAAATGTTTCAGCGCTCTGAAGATCTACATGATGTCAAGTATGTGAGTTACATCCGCGATGGCGACTCCAAAACCTTCAAAGGTATCACGGATGCTCAACCGTATGAAAACATCACGGTAACAAAAAAAGAATGCATCGACCATGTTCAGAAACGCATAGGCACACATCTTCGCAATTTGAAGAAAAACACCAAAGGGTTAGGAGTTAAAGGCAAATTGACAGATAAGCTGATCGACGAACTGTCAATTTACTTTGGATTAGCCATTCGTCGAAATTGTCATTCGATTGAAAAAATGAAGAGCGCGATATGGGGCACACTGTTTCATAAAATGTCAACAGACGAAAATCCGCAACACGACCATTGCCCAACTGGAGAAAATTCATGGTGTTCGTGGCAAAGGGCAAAATGCGAAAACATTCTGGCTGGCTGTACGCATAAACCACCAATGCGTGAAGAAGTTTTCGAAGCGATAAAACCTGTCTACGAAAAACTGGTCACGGATGATCTTCTTACTCGCTGCATCGGGGGATATACGCAAAACAACAATAAAAGTTTCAACGCTACTGTTTGGGCTATGGTACCAAAAGGCTTGAATTCTGGAAAAAAAATAATTGACATCGGTACGAACATCGCAACATCCGTTTTCAATGACGGATTGATATCAGTTTTACACATCATCGAAGTCATGGGGATGAAAATCGGCCCGAACAGCTACAACCTATGCGTGGAGGTCGACGAAAAGCGTATCAAGAAGGCGGAAAAATCTATTAGTGATGGCGCAAAACAGGCCCGACTCGACTTGAAAAGTATGCGGAAAGAAAAAGAAGAGTTGGAGGTAGATTTAGAAGGTCAACTGTACGGTGCAGGCATTGCAGATTAGAGGTATATGGAATTTTCATATGGTTTCTCAGTACTTAAAACTTTAAACGCGTTTTTCTCGAAACCACGTTTTTTGAGCTCGCCGAAAACATAACTCGAGCAAATCTTTACCGATCAACTTGAAATTTTGACAGTAGCTTCGAAATATCTTTCTCCACAGAGCTACGTAGAATTTTTTATTTTATATGGCTTAGTTTTTTTTATCAAAGATTTGATGGTGTTTTTTTGTTTTTTAAATTTAACTTTATTTTCAAACATGCACCATTTTGTGAAAAATCAATACATCAAAAAAATCCTACGTAGCTCGCTAGCTGTTGTTATATGAAAACTAAGAAATTTTGTTTTTCTCTTCCAGGTCAAAAATTAAGGAGTCTACGTCTTCGGCCATCGACACGCTTTAAAAAATAGGCGCCTTGGGGCATATGCTGCGCAGCCGCCGTTTTTAAATATTTTTTATTGAAAAAATTACATTTTGTACTTATCTAGTATTGCTATAAAACCTACTTTACAGATTTTCGATTGATACTTGTATTCAGCCAAAATTAATTCCCGAAAATATGCCTATTTTTTTGTGTGCTTCTGTGATTTCCCCCCTTAACATGTTTTACAGATATTGCGCTATCTGATTGTCACTTGTTCTATTCGATGACACATGATCTGGTTGACAGCAATTTCGCTCAAATGAAGATACCAAAAATTGGCTTGATTCTTGCATAGCTTCAGAAGACGAATACTTTTACCGTAACGGTATTCGTACTCTGTCAGAAATATAGGAAAAAGTTATATCTAGCGATGGGCAATACTTCGAATGATTCTTTTGTAATCATTCTTTTACAATAAAGTTGCATTTTCACCAAGAAAAACAGTGAAAACTTAGTTGTGCATCTAATACATCCGTGGGACGTTGTTGAAAAACTACATTTTACAAATAACCCCATAAATAAAAATTTGAAGAAGTGAGATAAGGATGGTTGGGTGGCTAGTTAACTAGACCTTATCTTCTAATCGATCTGTCAATGCGATTTTGATTTAAGAAGTTATGTACTAAGTGCAAAATGTGATGCTGTACCATCTTGATGAAACCACATTCTTCGTCTAGTTTCCAGATCGAAATTTTCGTACAACATTGGTAACCAATCACTTATTAATTTCTAATAACTATTCCTATCAACATTTCGCTGAAAGAAGTAAAAACTAACGAGATATTAATTTACAATTACAATACGATAATTTACAATACGAGATATTAATTACAATCCCCACTACACCATAACAGTTCAGCGATGTTGATGTCCTACAGCATATGCCAGTGGGGATTTTTGTTTGACCAATAATGGTAATTGTGCCTATTCAGTTGTCCATCGCTGCAGAATTTAGCCTCATTGAAATATAGCACAAAGTTAAAGAAATATGGGTCAGTTTCTAAAGTTCCCAAAGCCTATTGACAAAATTCAATGCGTGATTGAATGTGATTTTGTCTCAATTCTTGAACAAGTGTGATATAATAGGCATAAAAATTAAGGGCTTATAGAATTCTTAAAAATGTTTCTCTCGGTATAACAATTTCTCGTTCAACTTGCCAGCTGCTAATATGAGGATCAAGATGTATAACTGCAAGAATAGTTACAACATGAGTGTCGTCATCATATCTGCGGTGCCTACGCTGGTGAACAAAACATCCTTGATGAGCACTGGCAGTTAATCTGCGTATTGCTATATTAGTAGGATGTCTCCCATTCGGAAAAAGGTTAAGCGTAATGCCTTGCTGCAAAACGATAATTGTTGTTACATTCCCCTAAAACCATTATCATGTTAACAAATTTAATTAGAAAATAGTCAGCCATTTTTTAATTTTTAGATTTTTTTTAGAAATTAGAAAAAGCAAGATAGAAAAATAAATGAAAATGATGCAGCGCGGAAAAAATGCGCAAAACTCAAATAATGGTAAATGCGCAAGTAAGAATATATAGAAAAATATGACAGACACGTATTAAATGGAAATTTGAAGCTAAAAAGGTGTAATAAACAGAGCATTAGTAGTCTCTTTTACTAATTAAATGTAGACTTAAAAAAAATTATATTCTGGTTAAAATAAAGGTAGATAGTTTGAAACATCATATCCAGATTTTTAAGCAAGAAAGTGAACAGGGATTGTTTCTTTTCTACTGTTCTTATCAGTAAAGATAAACACTATTTACGTGTGAGCATAAATAGTGACTTAAATTGACTTTAACGTGTCCTTCGAAGGTCAAATCAAACAACTGGAATATCAACTTTAACGTCCAATTTAACGCTTTTTTTTAAATCGGGTATTAAAAACGTAATTTCTCGCTAAAAATCCCTTTTTGACCTTTAAATGACCGTGAAAAATTATGTCAAGGTTAATATTTTCAAGAACGTTTTCACACTTGGATTCAGTATTTATTCTATTCAAAGGTGCATTTGCCATGATTATTGTGACAGAAAATTTAAGAAAATATCCGTCACTTAGCTATTTTAGCATTTCACCTTTAAATGACCTTCTCAAGGTCATGAAAAAAATTTTATTAAAATCATTTCAATTGTAAAATTTTACACTCTTTTCGAATCTGAAGTCGAAAATAGGAATTTCTGATTAAAAGAATTAAGTTGATCTTCAAATGACCTTGAAAATTAAGTTCAAAGTCAAAACTAATTATGCAGATAGTTGGCCCTCTTTGTATTGAACAACTTGTCTAAACCATTTTTTTGCATTACCTCATAGAAACCGAGAAATTTGGGTACATCAATTAAAACGGCTTACGTTGTATACAGGGTAAGACATTTTAATTTATCCATCCCGAAATCTATGAAAAGTAAACGGTATACGAAAAAATTGTTTCGACAAAACTTGCTTAAAACTATAGGGGCTATCTTCTTGCAATATTAGTTCTGACCTCGAGATCAATTTCTAAAATTATTTGGAAGTCAAAGTGATTTTTTAAAATAAGAACCCCTATTTTTGAGATTGGATTTTGAAAGAGCGGAAAATTTTACGTCAAAAGTAATATTTAGGGCAAATTTTTACAAGGTCAAATCAAAGACAATTTCAAAAAATCATCTAGAAATTTTTTTTTTTTTTATGACGTCTAGGCAACAAAAAACTGGAGTGAATTTGGGACTAACAATCTTGATCATCTTGACCTTTAGATTAACTTGGAAGGTCATTCGAAGATACGTTCACGTCGTTATTTCTGGGTAACTCTAAAAGTAAGCATTTTTACGTAGAAAAACCCTCTTGACCGTGACACAATCTTCAAATCTGAAGATAAACGGAGTCAAAATCGTTGACCTATAAACCTTCTCGAGCGTTTTCCATTTATAAATCCATTAAAATTTGCAGCAAAATAGCTTTTGGACAATCTTTTCATATTTGACCATCTAAAGGTCAATCTTACAGATTAATAGACATTATTTTTCAACAATAAAATGTCTCCTTGCTTCCGGAATCCAAAATCAAAGGTAAGCGTTCTTATTTAAAAAAACATTTTTTCATTTGAATGACCTACTAAGTTGACCTCAAGGTCAGGATGATCAAGGTCGTTAGTCTATTGCAGCCTTTTGTTGCCCAGACGTCATAAAAAAAAAACGTTTTCTGCACGATTTTTTGAATTTTCCCTTGATTTGACATTGTAAAAATTTACCCTAACTATCATTTCAAACGTAAAATTTCTCGCTCATATAGAATCCAATGTCAAAAATAAGGGTTTCCGGTTAAAATTTCACTTTGACCCTCAAATAACCTTGAAAATTGATCTTAAGGTCAAAATCAATAATGCGAAAAGATGGCCCCCATAGTCCTGAGCAACTTTTGTCTGAACAATTTTTTCGTATACCGCTTACATTTTGGAGATTTCGGAGTGGATAAATTAAAATGGCTCAACCTGTATATACACACATACATGTACTATATGTATAAAGGGTGTAATAAAAGTAATGATACCCGTAAATAACTTCACAGAATCGTATTTCTTGAGAAAATTTCATTGACACAAGTTGTAGGGATTGGTCCAAAAAATTAACTGACGAACTTGCCGTTGACCTTAAGAACGATTTTCAAGGTTATTTTAAGATCTGTACTTGACATTGGGTAAAAGTTACCCCTAAAGGTCATTCAAAGATCATAGTTAGTTTTTAATGGTGAATCTTTAAGTAGGTTGCATTATGAAAAATCTTGCAAATGGAAGTTACTGATTTCGTAACGCGCGATTAACTGATGATATTGTTTTGGACTCCAAGGTAATTATTTAAAGCTATTTGAAGGTCGATTTTTTATTGGAAACCTCTTTCTTTTACTTTGAAAATGGAAAGAGCGGAAAAATTCCTTTCAACGTGACCCAGGACCAATGACATGGATGTGGCGAAAGCATGGTCTTACTAGGATGCTTGATTAACGCGAGTCTCTACCTCTAACATTGTGGTGCTTGGTTAACGTGAATCTCTTTGCCTTTTACGTTCTAATGCTGAATTCTTATTGCAGCATACTTCCAAAACATTACCATCAGCTGCTTTGTCTTTTACATTAAAATGGTTAATTTACTTGAGAGTTAATTTATTATTTCTTAATGGAACTAGGAAAACATTAAATTCTTTATGTACTTAATGAAAGCGACTAAAAAGATCCTATTTTAAAGCATCTTAACAAGATTATTGTATTACTTTACTTTTTTCTAAATTTTTAGTCAATTATTCAGAATATTTTTGACCAAAAAGTTTAAGAAAAGTAAAATATTAAAAAAGAAATTATCCTTCTTGTTTTGTATGCAGTTTCAATTATTAGTGAAAAATATTTCATTTTTAGATATTTATTTAGAATCGGATATTTTTGGTATGATGTTAGTTTCAATGTAAATTCTTCAAATAAAAAAATCTAGTAAATTCAAGTTCCAATATTATGAAAAAAATTGTATAAGCAATGGATAATACAATACTACATGGGCTAAAAAGTCCCAGGATTTTTCAATGGGTGACGCCACTAGAAAATGAACATAATTCATTTCGAAAGGTTCATTTGTCACTAGTTTATGTGTGAAGTTTCATGACATTTTGTTCATTTGTTTACAAGCTACAGTCGTTCAAGTTTCGCTAGTTTCGCTTTCGTGAAGAAAATGGAAAAACAGAAACATCGCATCCTGATAAAATATTGTTTTTTAATTGAAAAAACTCCTGAACAATCAATAAAATGTGTTCGGGCAATTTTTGCATTAGTATCGCCGTTGTCCGTAACATCACCACTGTGGTCCTGCGCCTCGCGCGCCTTCTTTTGTTTTTCGTGTGGTGCGAGGGGCGCGCGGGAAGAAAAACTTACTTTTTCGTAGCTCGCGGCGGTGACTAGTCTCTGCCTATCCGTACGAGTTTTTAGTGCGTCCTTTTGACTTTTGTTAACCTCGCGTTCGAGTTGATTGCGTGATTTGTGCATGGTCGTTGGGGCTGGATTTCATAATTGCGTGCATGCAGTATGTGAGTGCGAGTGAAGAAGGTGCACCTCAGCATAGGACTTGTTGATTGTGGAACACTGTCCACGTGCAACATTTTCGACGTGACGTGTTCTAGGGCATGCGTATTTCGCGGCAACTAAGCTTGTTGCCCGACACCACAGCGTTGGTCTCCCCGAGACGTCAGGGCGCGCGGTGTACAAGTCGAGGACCACTTTACCCACCCCAGGCCCGGCTTCACCACGTGGATTTGGTGTATCATAGCGGCACTTGATTTTTGTTGGTTTGCGAGTTACGCGGGTCACGTGACCCATGGTGAGCGTTACATAGTCTCAAGTTTGCGTATATATACATCGTCCGTTTTTGCAACATTTTATTTGCGCGCGATTTTAGTTAATGTATTAATGTAGATTTTTTTGTATTATTAATTTATTTATTTAAATAAATATAATCACAAAGAGTCAGCTTGCTTCGGTTTTTCCCTCTAAACCGTGAGCGTTTTAAATGATCGTAAAGTGAAGTGGCTTAAGATAGCTGAGGCCGTTGGCATCGTAAAGCAATTGGTGAGATATATTTGGTGATATACTACTGTGATCAAAAAGTAAGGTGAAATTGTCATTTAAAACTCCCGGGCGTTAGGAAGGCAGGTAAATTTTTTTTCCTAGGTTGGTAGGTCTGTCTATAACATTTGCCAAGCGTCTGTTTGACGAAAGGTTTAATTATCTCCAAGTTACACATGTTTTTGTAAGCAACCAAAAGTGAATTTTTTGATTTTTACAATGAGTGATTTTGTTGAGCAAAGAACTTGCATCAAATTTTGTTTGCGGAACGAATATTCTTGTGCAGACACATTAAAAATGTTGCGGAAGGCCTTTGGTGATCAAACTATGACACAAAAACGTTTATAAGTGGTACAACGAGTTCAAAGCGGGCCGAGAACGCGTTGAAGACAAACCGCGCTCTAGGCGACCATCAACGTCTACCGACGAGGGCCACGTCCAAAAAATCAAAGATTTGGTGCTTGAAAATCGTCGATTGACAATTACAGACTTCGCTGATAGTGATAAAATATCATTTGGCTCAGCCCGAACCATTTTAAAGGATGTTTTGTATCTCAAACGCATCAAGTTTGGATTGGTGCCAAAATCGCTCGATTTTTCAGAAAAAAAGTGTCGCGTTGATGTGTGTGAAACTTTGCTGTCTGACTATCAGGACCACTTAAAATGCATCATTACTGAAGACGAGACTTGGATTTACGCATACGACCCTGAAACCACCGACCAATCCAGCGATTATCGTGCAGAAGGTGAAGCAAGACCGAAAAGACCACGGCAAAGTCGATCGAAAATCAAGGTCATGTTGACAGTTTTCTTTGATTATCGTGGTGTAGTGCACTATGAATTCCTTCCGCCGGGCCAAACTGTCAACAAAAAATATTATTCGAGCTTTATGCGTCGTTTGCGTGGAGCTATTCGTCTGAAATGGCCGGAATTATGAGCGAACAACTCTTGGTTCCTTTATCACGATAATACACCATGTCATACTGCATTGGTTCTTCGCGACTTTTTTGCCAAAAACTTGACTCATATCGTTCCGCAACCACCGTATTCGCCTGATTTGGCTTCGTGCGACTTCTGGCTATTCAGCAAACTCAAAAGACTAATGCGGGGACGCCGTTTTGACACGATTGAGGAGATAAAAACCGAATCGAAGAAGGTCTTGAAGGCTATACCGGAAAAAGACTATTCCGACTGTTTCGACGACTGGAAAAAGCGTTGGCAAAAGTGCGTTTGATCAGACGGGGATTACTTTGAAAGGGATAAAATTGATTTGGAAGAATAAATAAAGAATTTACATTTTATAAACAAATTCACCTTACTTTTTGATCACAGTAGTATGGGTGAAGAGTCGGCTTGCTTTGGCTTTCCCCTCTAAACCGTGAGGATTTTTACGCTGAAACAAGTTTTTTTTTATTAACGCAAAATCTTGTTTCTTGTTTAATCAAACCTTTCCCTCACACCCTCCTTATTTTATTTTCTCATTTATTTTATATACATATATATTTTATCAATTTAATGATTTTTGTTCATGATGCCCCGGGTGAGGATTGGGTAATTGGTTTAATTTTACATTAAATTAGTTGTAAGTACCGATCAATAAAATTGTTTTTCTTTTGTTTTTTGTATTTGTTGTTAATTAACAATATTGCGCTTTTTTTATGTAGTTTATTAGTAATTTGAATTTTATAAATAAATTCAATTTTTATTTAATAAATTATACGTTGCAGCGCAAGCGCCTTTTCGAGCCGCGCCCGATAGCCTAACGTACCGGCTGGTTTCTCGGAATCGAGGCGAAACCGGGAAGCGTTTGTTTACATCTTCAACTTATACTTGCAGTTGACTATTTCGGTGCGGTCTTTTGTTGCGTGCTGCTAGTACGAAATTTATACGTTTTGTGTGAATACATGCATTCTTGTTTTCGCTTCTGAAAATTTTATAACTTATGTTGTTATTTATTTATCGATTTTAAATAACTCTTATAGTAAATTAATAAATTCATTTGAAAACTTTAATGTTAATACATTCTATCAAAAAAGTACCGGGAATTGACGATTTAAATCTGGCGGGGCAATTTAGGCAGGTAAAATTTTTTTTTCTAGGTTGGTACAACTGTTCTTAATGACTATGCCAAGTTTGAGCGGGATCTGTCAACGAGTGTGTTTACAGTAGCTGAACTTGAGATATCCCATGAGTCCACACATACGATTTTAATTGACATTTTGGGCATGAGAAAGGTGGCCGCAAGACTCGTTCCAAAAGAGCTTAATTTTCTTCAAAAACGCTATCGTGAACAGGTCGCTTCGGACATGCTGGATCGCGCCAATTCCGATCCCGCATTCATGGAATGCATCATAACTGGTGACGAAACGTAGGTGTACGAGTACGACATGCAAACAAGCCAGCAAGCATCAGAATAAGTGGGAAAAAACAAGCCGAAACCGAAAAAACCACTTCAAAGCCGCTCAAAAGTGAAGGTGATGCTCATTGTTTTCTTCGATATCCGTGGCATGGTGCACTACGAATTCGTTCCAGAGGGTTAGACGGTAAACAAAGAGTATTACCTAGGCGTTATGAAACGTTTGCGTAAGCATATCCGTAAGAAGCAGCCAAATTTGTGGGCGAACAACTCGTGGATTTTGCACGACGATAACGCGCCGTCTCACCGAGCCACGATTGTGACCGACTTTCTCGCCAAAAACTCAACGAACGCGCTTGAACAACCACCGTATTCACCGGATTTGGCTCCCTGTGACTGCTTCCTCTTCCCAAAACTTAAATTGCCTCTCCGTGGCACCCTTTTTCATTCCTTTGAAGCCATAAAACAAAATTCGGCGCGCGAGCTGAAGGCCATCCCGGAAAGCGCCTATAAAAAATGTTTCGATAATTGACAGTGCCGTTGGCATAGATGTATCGGAGCAAATGGAGCCTATTATGAAGGCGACCCAATAAATTTTGATTATTGAATGTAAAAATGTTGTTTTAATTTAAAATTTCCGGTACTTCTTTGACAGACAGTACGAGGTCTGGCTATTAAATAACGAGACTGGTTACGACAAAAGATTTTATTATAAAAATTATTCTACATTCGAATGCTCCCCTTCAATATACTCCCCTTCCCTCGCCACACACCTTTCCATACGTTTTTTCCATTGATCGAAGCAGTGCTGGAAGTCTTCTTTGGTGAGGGCCCTTAGGAGCTCTGCCGTTTTTTGCTTTACCGCTTCCATCGACTCAAATCGGGTCCCTTTCAAAGCAGATTTTATCTTCGAAAACAAAAAAAAGTCGCACGGTGCCAAATCTGGCGAGTACGATGCGTGTTCGAGCACTGGAGTGCGCTTACCGGCCAAATACTGCTTCACAGATAGCGCGTTATGGGCAAGTGCGTTGTCCTGGTGCAAAATCCACGAGTTGTTCTTCCACAACTCGGGCCGTTTCTTACGAACTCGTTCTCGCAGTGTTGCTAAAACTGACAAATAGTAAGTCTGGTTGACAGTCTGACCCTCTGGAACTCATTCAGTCATCACGATACCGTTAATGTCGAAAAAAATTATCAACATTGCCTTGAATTTTGATTTGGACATCCTTGCTTTTTTGATTCTGGGCGATTTAGGCGTCTTCCAATGTATCGATTACCGCTTTGTTCCAACATCGTATTGAAAAATCCACGTTTCGTCGCAAGTAATAATGTTTTTCATCAGTCCAGAATCTTTCTTCAACCTTTCAAGGAAATCTGAGCAGACCTGTTAACGCAAGAGCTTTTGGTCAGGAGTCAAGTTTTTTGGCACCAACTTCGCACAGACCTTTGTCATGTGTAATTCCTCGTGTAAAATTTGTTTAACCATTTCTTTATCGGCGTTTACAGCCTCGGCAATCATCCAGATGCTTATTCGACGATCTACACGCACAATTTAGTTGATTTTGGTCACTGTTTCCAGAGTTGAAATAGTGACAGAGCGACCTGGGCGTTGGTCATCTTCAGTGCTCACTCGGCCCTTACTGAAGCGCTTACACCACTCAAAAACACGCGCACGAGATACAGAATTGTCCCCATAGACCTCTTGCAACAATTTACAGCACTCAGTCGGAGTTTTTTTCAATTTAACGAGAAATTTGAGATTGATACGTTGCTCCGGTTTTTCGTCACACATGGTTTTCGGCACGAGAAAAAAACACGTTCGTTTCAAACCGCTACTGCACAAATACAATAATAGTGACGAGAACGTGTTTTGGTACGTGCATAGACAAGATATCTAGATACCCAACGCACTACTCGTTTTATTCCCCACCCCTCTACGGCGCCCTCTAGGCGCGCAGTCTCGTTATTTAATAGCCAGACCTCGTAAGCTTACATGCAGCTCATAGCTTTGCATTGAAACGAAAGGTTATATACAGCACGGGTCCGGGTGGTAGCTCCAAGCGGTGAAAGCACCTACGCTCGTGAACTGTTGGATCAGGAATCAGAATCCTCGTTTGTCTCAGAGTCGATCGTGTTGGGGCTACCGAAGCAGTGAACATGTGTACCTTTGTCAGGGCTTGGTGCCAGTTCAGCGGGCACTGCGCATTTAATGACGCAACTCATTTAAAAATCTAGTATTTAATCGAACTTACAGCTAAAAGCGGATGCGCTTATTCTTTCACGACTTACCTCAAAACTTCCGGCCGATAGCATTAGTGATTTTAATTTTCAGATATTCGCAGGACTTACGCTTGCAGATCCACAATTTTTTGTCTCGGATAAAGTCGATCTTATTTTAGACGCTAACGTTTATGGAGATTTGTTAGGTTCAGGTCTAAGACGCTTCTCTTCGTCCCATCTTGTTGCTCAAAATACAGCTTTTAGCTGAATCATTTGCGGTGCTTTGTAGATGGATGTGTCACGGCGGACGGTTCAACCTGCATCTCATTCTTTAACGCAAGTTTTGCATTGCACGTCCGTGCATCACTTAGATCAAACGATGGAGCGGTTCTGGATGCTCGAAGAGATACGATCTTCCTTTTCTAAATTGAAGCCCGAAGATGAGGCATATGAGAAGGTTCTCAAAGAACATCATCGTCGTAATGCACAGGGGCGGTATGAAGTGCGACTTCCGTTGAAGTTAGAGCCACCTTCCGTTGGTGCGGAAACTCGGGAAATGGCGCTCAGATCTCTTGCTTCTGTTCATCGTCGTTTTGAGCGTGACAGTAAGGTAGCCGCAGCTTATCGAGAGTTTATGGTCGAGTACGAGAAACTAGGGCATATGATACGGATTTCAGATTCCGAGATTCGACAAGGACACGTGTGGTATTTGCCACATCATCCAGTAGTGCAGGAGTCAATGAATGCGTGGAAACTCAGAGTTGTCTTCGATGCTTCGCGTCGAACTTGTTAGGGTCATTTTTTGAATAATCTTTTGTTAACAGGAGCCCCGTTGCAGAGTGATATCTCGTTGATTCTTCTTAATTGGCGCAAATACTTTTTCGCGTTTACAGTAGATTTTGTAAAAATGTTCTGGCAGATATATGTGCAGCGAAAGGGTTAGGATCTACAAAAAATCGAGTGAGCACCTGACGTGGATTTAGAGCTTGTTGACTATCGTCTGACTACCGTCACCTATAATACTGCCTGCGCTTTGTATTTAGCTATTCGTACGCTATTGCAGTTAGTGGAGGATGAGGGTACGAGATTTCCCCTGGGAGCTGAATATCTCAAATACAAGACATACGTGGATGATACATTTGCTGGCGCAGATGAGCTTTCTACAGCTATTCAAAAAAGAGTTGAGCTTACAGAGCTTTTAGGAACAGCTGGTATTGAGCTAAATATATGGGCTGTGAATCATCCAGATCTTCTTCCATTACAGGTTGAGCAGGAGCCAGTAAAGCAGATCAATGAAGACAAAGCAGTAAAAACGCTCAGAGTTCATTGGATTTCAAGTCGAGACCAATTTAATTTCAGTGTTACGAATATTAAAGAGTTCTCAGCAGCCACGACAAAACATTCTATTCTTTCGCATATAGCTCGTTTGTTCGATCCGCTAAGATGGCTTTCACCTATTACAATAATGCGAAGATTTTGCCTTCAGAACCTGAGATCTTGACTCGGTTTTCGTCGTTCACCCGTGTTATACGTGTTGCTGCGTACTGCAGGCATCCTTTTCTCAACCTGCGCAGGCGAAAAGAATCTCTGGAGCCACTGCCTTCCTTTCTCACTTCGTTAGAATTATCTGAAGCTCGTTGTATTATTATCCGCTTATCGCAGGCAAGCAGTTTCGCTTTAGAAATTGAAACATTAAGAGCCGGGAGAAGAATACCAAATCACATTAGGCTGAGTAAATTAAATCCATTTTTATGTAAGAATGACATTTTACGAGTAGCAGGGCGACTATCGCATTCAAATCTCTTTTTTGATAGCGAACACATTCCGATATTATCGTAGCATTCCACTGTCAGCCTACTGTTCGCGCGTTATACGCATCGATTATGTCTTCATGGCAGGCCTACGTTGACCTCTAGCATTTTAATGCAGCAGGTGTGGATTTTAGGTAGAAGTAAATTGGTGAAATCGATTCTTCATAAGTGTGTTGTCTGTCAACGTATTAAGCCACGATTGGCTTAATAGTTAATAGGAGATCTTCCTGCCGAACGAGTGAAATCCAGACGACCCCTTTCCATATCTGGTCTCGATTATGCTGGCCCAATTTAGATAATTACTACAAAAAGTCGTGGGCATCTGCCTTGTAAGGGTTGTATTGTTATTTTTGTCTGCTTCCTTACACGCGCTATTCATCTCGAGCTCGTACAGTCTGTCAAGTAAGAGCGTGGTCGTGTTAATTTATAAAAAAATTTATTTGATAAAACTTTCATATTTATATATACATTGTACACATTACAAACAATGATGCAATTTGGTCAATAATGTGTCCAGTCACCACCGGCGTCGATAATTGCCTGGCATCTCCGAGGCATGCTTTCTACTAATTTGACGGCGTATTCTAGTGGCAAGGATCTCCAGATCCGACGAATTTCGTAAGACAACTGCTTCAAAGTGTATGTGCGTCTTCCACGAAGCTTCCGTTTAATATATGCCCACACATTTTCAATAGGGTTTGCATCGGGCGACTGCGACGGCCAATCCAATGTTACAATGCCAGATTGAGTCTTCCACTGAGTACAGAGCTTGCTGCGGTGTTTAGGATCGTTGTCCTCCTGCAGAATCCAATCTTCATTTTTTGTGATAAACCATCGTTTGGCAGATGGCAGTTAAGCCTTTTTGTAGATTTTTATCATTTTCTCGGCATTTAGGTTGTCAGTAAAGAGGTGCAAAGTGCCGAATCCCTGCTTTGAGAAGCAGCCCCAAAGATGCACCTTTATTCCATGTTTTACGGTCCGCTGAACAAGCCTATTGGTGGAAGTTGACCAGGCTCGCGTGAGGACAGAACGTGCCCATATAGAACATTCATCAGTAAAAATGACATTTTCAAAATCTCTATCAATATTCTCATGCGCCCAAGCGAGTCGCTTTGTTACATGTTTTTCAGTCAACAGAGGCTTCTTCATTGTGTTGCGCCATTTCAGATGATGAGTACGAAGATGGGTTCGGATAGTTTCGTAGGATATATCTAAACCTTTTGCCATTAATTTTGCTTGTACTTGCCGCAGTGTTAAAGCAGGATTCCGCGAAAACAGATTCACTATTCTTTTTTCATCTTTTTTGTTCACTTTTCCTATCGAGCCACGTTCTGGTAAATCATCGACATTTTTAGCCACCTTATATCGCTGTATCCACTTTTGTACAAATGCCTTCTACTTTCTCATATATTTAGCAGCCGCTGATTGCGACATTTTGGGACCTTTCGGGTGGATGCAAAGGAACACAGCCTCGTAGCACGACGCGTACTTAGCACTCATGGCGTTTAACGTGATCCTCTTTCAAAAGATCAACGACAACTGAATTTTTGTTAACAATGCATCAAGGACAAAGCTTTCTTCTATCGGCTCGCGAAGGAATTAGAGCAAAATCTTTCATTACCGGTCAATGAAGTCGACCACGCTCTTACTTGACAGACTGTAAGTGATCTGACGGCTGGTTCTTTTATCAGCGCTTATCGTCGTTTCGTAGGCAGGCGAGGCATCTGTCAGAAACTGTTCAGTGACAATGCCACTAATTTTCATGGAGCAAATAAGGAGCTTTAGGCCATGTTTCATCGAGCCTCTGAATTCTATGAAATTGCTTCCACGAAGTTGCTTTGATTCTTGCTAATGATGGAACAAACTGGACGGTGGATTATAGGAAGCTGAAGTAAAGACTGTAAAACACCACTTGAAAAGAGTTGTCGGAGAGCATACTCTCACTTTTAAACAGTTCTCTACTGTTCTCGTTCCGATTGAGGCTTGTTTAAACTCGCGACCACTAGGGCCGTTGAGCTCTGATATCGATGATCTTCATGCATTAACGCCTTCTAATTTCTTTCATGGTGGTACTTCAGCATTGCATCCTGACACATCTTTCGTTGGTGCCGCGAAACCGATTAGATCGCTTTCAATTGCTTTAGCGTATTTGCAATCAATTTTGGAAGCGTTGGTTTTCAGAATATCTTCTTTATTTACAGGAACGAGTATAATGAAGAAAGCCCACAAAGAATTTTGACGTAGGTAGGCTTGTTTTGGTTAGAGATGATCGCTATTCTCTGGCAAAGTGGCCGTTAGGACGAATCATCGAAGTACATCCTGGATCAGATGGTCTCGTGCGAGTTGCAACGATCAAGACAGCCATGTCTGTGCTTCGGCGGCGTATTGCACGTTTTTGCCCGTTACATCTTGAGGACAGTGATCAGAAAACTTAACTCGGAAATGTAGGTCTCCGGTTCGTCCGTCGGACGGAGACGGGCGGAATGTTTGGGTCATCTTTACATTGGTATTACCGTTGTCTGTAACGTCACCACTGCATTCCTGCGCCTCGCGCGCCATCTTTTGTTTTTCGTGTGGCGCGAGCGGCATGCGGGAAGAAAAATCTACTTTTTCGTAGCTCGCGGCGGTGACTAGTCTCTGCGTGTCCGTATGAGTATTTAGTGCGTTCTTTTGGCTTTTGTTAACCTCGCGTTTGGTTGATTGCGTGATTTGTGCGTGGTCGTTGGGGCTATATTTCGTGATTTTGTGCATGCAGTGTGTGAGTGCGAGTGAAGGAGGTGCACCTCAGCATAGGACTTGTTGATTGTGAAATGTTGTCCACGTGCGGCATTTTCAACGTAACGTGTACCACGACGTGCGTATTTTGCAGCAACTAAGCTTGTTTCCCGGCACTACAGCGTTGGTCTCTCCGAGATGACGGGGCGCGCGGTATGCAAGTCGAGGACCACTTTACCATTTTACCAGGTGGATTTGGTGCACCATAGCGACCAGAGAACTTGATTCTTGTTGGTTTGCGAGTTGCGTGGGTCACGTGACCCATTGTGAGCGTTGGTCTTAAGTTTGCGTATATACGTCGTCCGTTTTTGTGATATTTTATTTGCACGCGATTTTAGTTTATGTATTTGTGTAGATTTTTTTGTATTATTAATTTATTTATTTTAATAAATAGAATCACAAAGAGTCAGCTGCTTCAGCTTTTCCCTCTAAACTGTGAGCGTTTTCACGCCGGAGCAAGTTTCTTTTTATTAACGCAAAATCTTGTTTCTTGTTTAATCAAACCTTTCATCATACCCTACTTATTTTATTTTCTCACTTATTTTATATACATATTTTATCAATTTAATAACTTTTGTTCAAAATGGTTGAAGAAATATTATTCCGCATCTGCTCCTTTGAGAGCAACAGTTTATCATTGATTTAGTGAATTTAAAATGTGTCGAACAAGCACCGAAGAGGCACCTCACTCTGGAAGGCCAAAAGAGGCTACAAACAGAAATCGTAAAGCAAGTGTATCGAATCGTTTTAAATGATCGTAAAGTTAAGTGGCTCGAGATAGCTGAGGCCATTGGCAACTCAAAAGAACGGGTGTAATATACTTTGCACGATGTTTTGGATATGAAAAAGCTATCGGCGCGATGGGTGCCGCGTTTGTTGACCATCGACCAAAAACAGCAGCACGTTGATAATTTAACGGCTAGTTTGGCGTTGTTGTAGCGTAATCAAGCGGACTTCCTTCGACGTTTTGTGGCGATGGATGAAACATGGATCCATTAACATACTCCTGAGTCGAACAGGCAGTCTGCAGAGTGGCTGAAAAGCCACGAAAGCCGATCAAAGCGGCGAAAAGACTAACGCTCGGCAAGGAAGGTTTTGGCCTCCGTTTTTTGGGATGTGCATGGCATAATCTTCATCGATTACCTGTAGAAGAGAAGAACAGTTACCGGAGAGTATTATGCAGCGTTATTGAACAAACTGAACGACGAAATAAAGAAAAAAACGACCGCATATGGCGAAGAAAGAAGTTTTGTACCATCACGGTAACGCACCGTTACATACGTCTTTGAAAGCGAAGGCCAAATTGCACCAATTACGATTCTAATTGGTTGCTCACCCACCGTATACTCCAGATTTGGCCCCCAGCGATTATTATCTGTTCCCAAACCTTAAGCGGTGGCTCCAGGGAAAGAGATTTACATCGAATGAGGAAATCATCGCAGAAACCAAGGCGTATTTCGAAGGCTTGGACGTTTCCTACTACAGAAAAGGCATCGAAATGTTGGAAAATCGCTATACTAAGTGAATCGCCCTTGAAGGCAACTATGTTGAGAAATAAATACAACATTGCCGAAAAAACGCTTGTTTTTATTCAAAATCCCAGGACTTTTCTGCCGATGTAGTATTTTAATATTTTAGTTATTGAGAAAGTCATTTCTTAACGTTTCCTGTTTTACTTAGCGTTTGCACTCACTTGCGAATATCTAACCTTATAATGCATGGGTGTGTTGAAATTCAAGTTAAATGTATTGCAAATTATTAGAAATAATTATTTATTATATAAGTATTATTAATTTAAAATATTTAAAATATTTAAAATATAAGTCACAAAAACATTTCACTTCAAGTATTGTCCCTCACTAGAGACTACTTTCTTCCATCTTTCTGACAGTATATGAAGTTCGCGTCGGCAAAATAATGTCATTTGAGGCTATCCAAAAATCGATCTATTTTTTAGTATCTTCGTAAGAACGAAGATACTAAAAAATGAAAATCGCAAGGGGCTATGTCAGGTGAATACGGCGGGTGGGGTAGAACTTCCTATTAAAACGTCTCCAGGTAGGTTTTCACTGGTTTTGCAACATGAGGCCGAGCGTTGTCATGTAACAAAATCACTTTGCCGTATCTCTGTTCGTATTGCAGCCGTTCTTTTTTAGGGCTCGTCTCAAACGCATTAATTGAAGTCAATGGCGATCTTCTATGATGGTTTCATTCGGTTTGTGCAGCTCATAATAAATGACATCCTGCTGATCCCACCAAATGCAGAGAAGAAGCTTCGAATCATGAATATTTGGTTTTGCTGACTATGTTGATGCACGGCCGGGCTTACCCCACGATTTTCTACGCTTTGGATTATCGTAGTGTATCCGCTTTTCATCGCCAGTCACGATACGGTACAAAAAATATTTTCTTTTCTGTCGTTGAAGCAGCAGTTCACGCATGAAAAAACGCCGTTCGACGTCTCGGCTTCAATTTATACGGCACACAATGTCCTTGCTTCTAGATCATACCTAGTACTTTTAAACGTTTTGAAACTGTTGACTCATCTATTTGTAATATTTTTCCAAGTTCTGCAATTCCAAGTCTGACATCGGTCTTGATCAAGTGATTCCTCCAATTCTTTGTCTACAAATTTTTTTGGTGCGCCAGAACGTTCTTTATCCTCAATTTCAAAATCATTATTTTTGAAGCGTTGTAACTAGTCTCTGCATGTCGTATCCGATAGAGTATTGTCACCGTAAGTCTCAACAAGAATTCTGTTTGCTTCAGCTGCAGATTTCTTTTGAAGAAAACAGTACAATAAAATTCCTCGCAAATACACTTTATTTGGCACAAAAGTAGACATTTTTAGAACCAATAAAAATTTAGTTTATTTATACTAAAGTGACCTATCATACACTGAAATTTAAGGTTAGATATAGTACTTTCTTGCAGGTGTATCACCATTCGAAATTCCATGCACGGAGTACTGCTACTGTCATCTTTGAAGAAACAGCGAGAACTTATTCAAAGTCCTAATAAAATCAAGTAACGTTAAATTTTAAAAAGCAAATACGAGAATAGAAAAGCATTGAACTTGACAGAACTAAATAGAAAGAATTAAAACTTCCATGAGTTGCGACAGTATTAAAATAAATAATTAGCTGTGATAAAAACGCATGTGATACTAAATGTTAAAATGAAATTATAGTTAAGTGTAAAATAAACCAAATGTAAGTAAGACTAAACTCTATACGTAATATTATAGAAATTATGTACCGTAGAAGGTAATGGAACATTAATTTTGTCATCGAATGTTCCATGAGAAATCGTATAAAAGGACGAGCAATTATGTATGCTGGAGAGACTTGACGTTATTCCTGATGCGATACATTTGACGCAAAGCTAATTTTCTAGAATCTTCAAAATAAAATAAATCTTGGAAATAAATTAAAAATTAAATTGAGGGAAATAAATTAAAATTTATGTTTAACAATTTCATTACAAAAAAAGAGCAAGTCGAATCTTACATGAATACAATCCTAATATAACAAGTCGTGTGGTAATGCACTGTTGCATAGGACACTATGCTAACTAAGATTACATCAATTGTATCCAGTGCTTGAAATTTAAATTTATTAAGAGTTCAAATTACGTAGCAATAACTGTCTCAAACCCATCCAATGCTCAATAAAAGTGACAGAGTAATGGTTAAAAACGTAAAAAAAATTACTTCCATACCGTACAACACTGCTTGTAATGTATGTGCGAAGTAAATATTGTCTTCACTTTTAAAAAAAAAATACGATCATGTAAAATACAAATAATAGTATTTTAAATCGTGTCGATTCACGGCACTCACTCAAGGTGTTTTCCGAAGAGTGATTGACCGCAAACATCAACAATTCGGCAAAGCATCGCACGCGACGCGTGAACTACACAGGAGCGTAAATAGTGCCTGCGCGTTGGCTTAATGAAATATAATAAAACACAGTTAACATGTTCAGTTCAGCTCTCGAACGTGCATACCAAAATAAAATAACGAAAATCAGTAAATTGATTTATATAAAAAATTGATTAACGGCTCTGGTCAACAAATCGGGCTGTTACATCTGGTGACCGTGACAAAAGAAAGCGTAGGTACATTAATTAATTGAAGGTGCTCTTATAACGTAAAATATTTAATAATTCAACATACTAAAATGGCCCAGTGGAGATTCATACGTATGCGAGATTAGCCGAATTAAAGGAAAGAATCAACGAATTAAAAGAGGCAGAAGGAAGTCGAAGACTTAAATGCATCGACATAGAATATGAATATGCAGAATTTGAAGCAATCATCCATGAAAAATTAAATGACGCACTAGTCGTGTTTAAAGGAGAAATAGCGGCACTATTTCAAAATGACAAAGAGACGTTCAGGAATTACTATTAAATCAAAAGAATTATAGAGAATATGGAAAAGTAAACAGTTTGAATACAAAAATTAATTTATTGGCAAAGCTATGAAAAGCCTAGTCCCGAAAATGGAAAAAATTAACGATAAATTAAAGTTTATGATAAATAAATGATAAAACTCTTTTAGTGATTTTTTAAGAAATAAAATTTATTTCAAAAGAAAATTACTTCAAGAATATTTTTTTTGAAAATAGCTTCTTAGAGATCATTAGGGATAGAGCAAATAAAATATTCGAATGAATTTCTAATAAAAATTAAAGATGCCGAAAAAAATGAAAAAATTAACGAACACGATAAACGTGAAAGAGAATGGCAAAAAGCTGTTTCTGAAGAAATGAAATTATTAGATGAAAATCATGATGTGATAACGAAGAAGCAGAATGAAATGGAAACAGATTTGTACAACTTCGAAAAATTACAAACAGGAATTATATCGATGCAGGAAATATTTATGCGACAAATACAAGAATTGAAGGAAGAAATAATAAAGATTAAAAAAGAAAAAGATTAAGAAATCCATTATCTAAAATATAGAATTACGAATTTGGAAAAAGAAAATGATGAATTAATTTTAATAAATTCGACATTAACTCGAGAACAAGATGTTTTTGCATCGCAATAAGGAGAAATTACAGTGAAAAAAGGTTTAAATATATCTAGAATAATTCAACACGATAAGTGATACAACCACCAAAATTCGAAGTAAAGAAATTTAGTGGTCTAGAAAATAAAAAACAGATGAAATTTTTAAAGGCTTAAAAAAATATATTGAAAACACAAAAATATTATTCCATAGTCGGGGAATCAGGTACGCAATTTTAGAGCAACAAATAAAAGATTAAAAGAATTTATTCAAAATAGTAAATGATTTTGATTCCGAGACAGCGAACGACAAAATAAAAGAAGTCGTGGAAAACACAGCCATACCAATATAAAAATTATACAAGTAAATAAGTAAATCAAAATTATAATATCTCAAACCCATCCAACGTTTAATAAAAGTGACAAAGTGGTGGTTAAAAAAGTAAAGAAAACTAGTTCTATCCCGTACAACACTGAGCATGTAACGTGGGACATACGATTTTCAATTATAGACCGATACGCGGCGATGAGTGCGTCGCACGACTACGCTTGTTTCTCCCAACCCCATCATAATTTTAATTCTGCTCTTCTTATGTTCTCTTATTCGTAACATCTATTAATTTATTATGTCATCTTATGACATAAAAAATAGAAATCATTAATTATGTAAAAAATATCTATAAGAAATCCATTAGTTTGATTTTTCTAATAATAAAAAAAGTATATCAAGTTTTTTAATACTTCCTTATAGAAAGAAGAATACTTGAAAAAAGAAGCCGTCGTGGGACGCCTGACAAATGTGAAATATAATTTATCATTGATTTATATAAAATTGAAATAAAGATTAATAATTTCTAAAAATGCATAATTTTCTATGTAAAAATGTGTACATTAGTATTACAAAAATAAAAAATGTATTAAAAGGCAATATACGTTATACAATTGGAACAAAGGGCTTTTATTAAACATAATTTAACATACGCAAAAAATAAATTTTATGAAAAATAAATCCCCCGATATGGTGGTAGTGCAGCTCATCGAAATTGTAGGTTTTCTAAAGGACAGCATAAACGAAATATCAACATAATGTTTAAAGTATATAATATTGCAAAATGAAGTACTCAAGATAATTTGTAAAAATTACAAACGAAATTCGATTTTTCATAAGGAAACTACTATTATAAAATAAAATTAACAACATGTTTCAATAATCTATAAAATTGTAAGTACTTCACTAGATATTTAATACTTTTTAATTCAAAAAAGACTCATCTTTATTGGTTAAAAATTATTAAATAACGTGGCCTTTTAATTCTTATATATCACAATATCACAAATATCAAAATTGTACACTTACGCTTCGAAGAATGATAATAACTAAAATATACTGCGATTAATAATGAAAACACAAGTTTTCGTTATGTACTCGTATACATTGTATATAAAAACAATACAAATTGATCTTTTCGACGAATCGACCATAATGATCATTAATTCGAGTTTTCTTATATGTCTAAAGTGTTAATTAAGTATTAAGTTATATGTATTAATCTTTAGCTAGTCTGTATGAGTACTTTAGCGGACAAAATATCAAGTTTTTTCCAAGAAATGATTTTGCGTAAATAGAATGTAAATATTTTTGGAAAACAGTTCGCAAATTATAAATAAATTTAAACAAGCTGTAATACTCTTTATTTCCATGTCATTATTTTTAAATAATACCGAAAACAATTTAAATATTTGCAGAATATTCTGATATATTCAATCAATTTTATATTTCATTTCTTTAAGGATTATTATGAAGTATTATATATCAAGATTTAATTATAATATGACAAGTATAAGATTATGTAGACATTTTTGTAATATTAATATAAAATTCAAACTACTAAACAATTAATTTTGTTGATTAATTGTTTATTCTCATTGAAAATTAAGTGTATGAAGTATTTATGATTTATGTATATTATATATATATATATATATATATATATATATATATATATATATATATATATATCTATAAATTACATATTATACAAAGAAAATATACGATATTGAAACTATTGTCTTCCCTGCTGAAAATAGTCAATTAAAATAAATAGAAATAAATAAAAATTCAATTCAATCGTATTGATTTAAATATTCGTAATTGATAATTTTAAATCAAACAATTAAGAAACTATAGACTTTAATTGGTTACACTTCTAATTTAATTATATTACAATTTTTAATATTAATTTCAATTGGTTTTCACCCTCTGCACTCGAGAGGTGACTCTTGCTCACCACTTTGTTTGGTGTGGAAATTCGATACGCGGTGATAACTATTAACATTTTCTTATTTGATGATATCTTGTTTATGTTTATGTGATCCTGTTCGTTGAAATTCGCTCCTAAGTACTGCCTGATGTTGCTGATTAGTTCACGCGGTAACGGCCTCGAGTGCAAAGGGTTAATAAATATGAATAGTATGCTTTTTTTGAATTGCATACTACTGCATTATAGAAATACGAATTAATTGATTATTATCAAAATTAATTCGCAAAAAAAAAAAATTATCTTCAATACAAATTTGTATGATTGATTCTAAATTTATTTTAATTGATTTTGATAGCATTTATGTGTCATTCTAATGTAGCTTTTAGAATATATGTGAATTTACGTTAATTTATTTCAATGAGCATAATATAAATTCAATTTAATTGTCGATTTTACTTAGTTTAATTTATCTATTGCTACGGTATAATTATAATTTAAAAATAATCGCAAAAAGAAAAATAAATCGGCATTATCTAATTTTAAAAATAAGGAACGTTCTGTTTGTGTGACAAAATTTTGGTGATTGTTTTTGGATATCATATTTTACATTATATCTTAACGTCAATTATTAAGGATTTATACAAAATAAGCGTTTTAATTTATAAATAAATATACTATAGCGTGGATACCGTAGGCTTTGGTATGCAGCTAAGAGAAAACAGCGCAATTTTTATCTGCCTTCGAGTACATGACCTTCTTTCTTACATATCTCGTTACTCAAGTGAAAGAGGATAAGCGCATTAAAAAAACAATGGTCTGCAGAGAAAATTTATTACTTTTCCAGTGTCTTAGTCTCGCGCATATGTCCGTCAAGAGCGGCTAACGTCAAATCAAAACTTTCCTTTTCTAAGAAGGATCGGCTATCATTTTAGCTTTAGGATAATCTTCCGAATAGCCCATACCCCCGATTGATCTAAATTTTGGTATACTTATGTATTACGAAGCGCTGACAACGAATATTACAGGCAAAATGGCCGCATATTTTATTTTAAAGGACAAACCTTGAAAAAACATGATTTATCGAACGTTTTTCACGTTTATTAAGAAAAATATTGATTTTCAAGAAAAATATTTCGAACAAAAGTTGTAGCTTATAAAAAGATTGACATTTTATATTCAATGCATTTTTCTTGTAGAGTCAGTATCTTTGTTTGCTTTAATGACAAATAATTTAATCAATATTTAGAAATCGCTATTCTCTTAGAACTCTTACGTATAAAAACGGAAAGTAAGATGCGTATCCCATTAATGCTTCGAAATTATTTAGCTAAAATTAATAATTCTTATTGTCCTAACATTAATAATTTAATCTCTAATAATTAACATTAATAATTGATAAATTAAACTCTGAAGTAACTACAACACATGCATTCAACTCTTCATTAATACGTGGAAACAATCGAGCAACAAGTAAAGCGACAGTTGCTTATATTTTTGTTACTAAAATCGTCACTTTACTACTTGCGACAAAATTTCATGTGAGATCTATAAAATTTAATAACTTATTATGAACATAACTGCAATTTTCTAAAAATTGTTAAATAATGATTAATATACATATAATTGTAAATAATGAATTTCTTATTCGAAAATGAGTATTCATAATCATAATAAAAAATTAGTTGAATATTGATTGTTGAATAAAAAGAAAAAATATAATTTTATTATAAAATAAAAAATAATAAAATACTCTTTAAAGAACAACAAACTTTCCTCTATGCCTCAATAGCTATTACTTTAATGATTTCTTTTAAACTCCTACAATATTTTGACGATTGCGCGTTATTAGTTGCTAAACCACCATTTACTGACAAGGAAAGGTTCTCAACCCAGACCTATCGATTCCTTTGGTTCTAAGATATGTTAAGGTACATCAAAAAATAAGAGATAAGTGTTTTTTCTTATCGGCTAACTTCCACTTTTAAAGGGTGAAAATGACCTCTAAAAAAAGGGGTGAAAATAGTTTTTTGTAAACATCTCATAAACTAATAGGGATATTTTAATCATTTGAACGGCAAGAAACTTGTTATTTGATGTAGAAATTTCGTACATATATTTAATTTAATTATTTTGCGACCCCTAATTTTTATGGGGGAAAATTCAGTTTTTATAACGTATTTTACGATTTAAAACTTTCCAAATTTTATCAAAATAATTGCAAATAATTTTTTTTACAAAAATAGACAATTAAAGTTGACGTGTATTGGGGTTTTATAAAAATCGCCCCTTTAGAGGGGTAACTAACCCCTAAAACGAAATTTCTAATGCCTCCTAGTCTATTAGGAATATTTTAATAATTCAAACAGCAAAAAACTTGTTATTTGATATAGAAATTTTGCCCATCATCTTTATCTTATAATGTAGCAGTTGTTAGGTTCTAGTAACATTAATAATATTGTATTCAATTTTAATATATGTCATTAATAATCTTTTGGGTTACTTTTATAATTAAGTTTACTCTTGCCATAATTTTTATAATTATGGTTAAATAACGATCGTTATAAAAATAATAATAATACTATTATTACTTTTATTAGCATTATTACTGCTAATATTATTGTTACTGCTTTTTGAACAAAATAATAAGTAGCTGAACAAACATCAGGTAAGTATAGAATATTATTAGAATATAATTTGAATTTAATTAGAATAGATTGTTGTATTTTATTCATAGACACAAGTCAGATTCACCGCAGAAAACTTGCATCATTCTACTTACGAGGGGTGTTTGAAAATCCCGTGCAAAAATAAAAACTGCTTACGTGTTTGGCGTAAACCTTTTTTATTTTTCGACATAGTCTCCCTTTAGGCTTATATCCATTAGTCTGCAATCACCTCCTCGTTTGAATAAAATCTTTGTCCCGCCAGCCATTTCTTCAAATTGGGAAACAAGTAGTAGTCCAAGGGAGCCAAGTCTGGAGAATAGGGCGGGATGTGAAACAAGTTAAATTCCTATTTCGATTAATTTTGCGACCACAACTGCTGAGGTGTGTGCTGGTGCGTTGTCGTGATGGAAAAGGACTTTCTTGTAGGCCGATCGCGAGCGTTTTTCTTGCAGCTCGGTTCTCAAACGGTCCAATAACGATGAATAATAGGCACCTATAATAGTTTTACTCTTTTTCAGATAGCCGATGAGGATTATCCCTTGCGAATCCCAAAAGACAGTCGCCATAACCTTTCCGGCCGAAGGAACGGTCTTCGCCTTTTTTGGTGCAGATTCCCCGTTGGTAACCCATTGTTTAAATTGTTGTTTGGTCTCAGGAGTATAGTAATGTATCCATATTTCATCCACAGTGACGAAACGACGCTTAAAGTCCTCCAAATTTTTCTGGAACAGCCGCAAACCATCCTTGCAACACTTCACACGATTCCGTTTTTGGTCAAGCGTGAGCAATCGCGGCACCCATCTTGTGGATAGCTTTCTTATGTCCAAATGTTTATGCGAAATATTATATACCCGTTCAGTCGAGATGCCCACAGCACTAGCAATCTCACGCACTCTGACTCTTCTGCCATCTATCACCGTATCATGGATTTGATCAATGATTTCTGGAGTCGTAACCTCCACAGGCCGTCCAGAACGTTCAGCGTCACTTGTGCCCATATGGTCAGTTCGAAAATTTTGAAACCACTTATAAACTGTTCTAATCAAAGGTGCAGAGTCACTATAATGTTTATCAAGCTTCTCTTTAGCCTCCTGAGGCGTTTTGCCTTTTATAAAGTAATATTTAATCGCCACACGAATTTTTTTTTTGCCCATTTCTTGAAAATCACTCGACTTCCTTGATTCACACGAACGCCAAACAAAGAAATAGACCAATATGGCTGCAACTTGGTGTGTGTTCATTCAAGAGATGCTACTAACTAAACATGACCTCGATAGGCGCTGGTGGTGCCATCTCTCGGACTTTGCACCGACTTTTCAAACGACCCTCGTATTCTTCTTAGCCAACGTACGAAACTCTTAATCTATTCGCGTGTACTACTCTAGCTTTATTATTTTCGATTTTTATTGTGATATTATTTATATCATTTATTAAATCTACTAGTGTATAAGGACCTTCGAATTGGTCGGCGAGCTTATACTACAAAGTGAGGAGTGGCACACTGCCAGCTCCCCTCGACCAAAGAAAGCTTGAATGAGCAAATCAAAGATCAAATTAATGCTGATTTGTCTTCTTGACAAAAGGGGAATCGTCCACAAAGAATTTGTTCCTTCAGGACAAACTGTAAGCCAAGTTTTTTATAAAGACGTTCTTGAAAGGCTCAGAAAAAGGGTCATTCGCGTGAGATCAGACATTGCAGACAAATGGATGCTCCATCATGACAACGCCCCATGTGATACTGCCCTCTTTGTCACAGAACTTTTGACCTCGAAAGGCATTCTTGTGGTTCCACAGCCCCCCTATTCACCTGACCTCAGTCCCTGTGACTTTTTCCTTTTTCCTAAACTGAAAAATGTCCTCAAAGGACGTCATTTCGGGACTTCAGAAAATATCCAAAAGAATGTAATGGACATGCTAAAAACCATACTGGTTGATGACTTCCAGCGCTGCTACCAAAAGTGGGAACAACGTCTCCATCGGTGCGTAGCTGCCCAAGGGAATTACTTTGAAGGGGAAAACATTGATTTTTGAAAAAAATAAAAACTTCGGTAAATAAAAAATTAGTCTCATTACTTTTCTGCCATACCTCGTACTTATGCCCTTTATGCGAAGTCGTATTATAATAAAAAGTGGCTAACTCTAAATTTTCATCCCAAGAGCCTTTGTCGTTGATAAACATTTTAATATATTTCGTGAGTGAGTAATGAGATCTTTCTAAAAATTTATTTGCTTGCAGATGATAAGCCGTTATTCTTATTTGTTTAATTTTAAATTACTTAGCCATCATTTTCATTAAACCACTCATAAAGATCGATCCTTGATCGATTAATATTACTTTTGGCGCTTTGAAAATACATGTGAATCCTTTTATTAATGCGTCGGCGATGGACTCCGCGCTGGCGTCCCACAATGGTTTAGCCAAACAATATTTGGAAAAATGGCACCGCATCGTTAGCGCACTATTGTAGCCGTTCCAAGATACAAGAAAAGGCCCTACTATGTCTAAACTGATTTTGCTCATAGGGCACATAGGTGTATCGCTAATTATCATACGTTGTTTAGTTTTGATTCTCACAAGCTTTTTCATTTGACACTGCAGGCAACATTTTATAAAATTTTGTACATCTTCTTTCATATTTTCCCAGTAAAAACGTTGTTTGATTCTCTTGTATGTTTTATTTATGCCTTTATGCCCTCCTACGACTGAGGCGTGCATCTCTTCTATTATACAGCTCTTATCTTCTTCTAATATATATTTGATTACACCCGAACAAATTATTTTTACCTGACAGCCTTGGAGAATCCGTTTCATTTTAATTACTGTATCTTCCCACTGTATACTCTCAATATAATCGTTTTAGCCATGCTAATCGAACGTAGATTTTCTTTTAGTATAATAGCTTTTAAGACTTTGAGTGTACTTGTGACATTTTGCATTATTTGAGTACTTGCTTCTTTATTTTTTCCTTGAATTACTAATGCGAACTGCAGCTTACCATTCTTATGACATACTTTCATTTCGCCTGGTTCCAATTTATTAAGTCGCGGTTATTCGCTATGTTCTAATAAGTTTTGTGCGCCTTTACCACATGGCGTTCCGTCGCTTGCTATAAAAAATAAGTTATTGTTTTACAATTATAATTTATTGTAATACAGTGATTATTCTTCCTCATAAAAAGTTGCTCTTCGCAGTCGATGAATATTTTGCCTGTTGCTCGAAGTTTGCTATTGTCTGTTTTATATATCTCAATCTCTATTTTATTATTTTCCCTGGCTTTCTTTCCTTCCTATATTTAGCTACTCAAAGGAAGATTTTAAATAATATTTTTTACCGGTTCAGTATCGCCAATGTTTTCATTAGTGTTTTTTTATTATCATGCGAATTTCTCTTCTTTCGCAATATCTTCTTTATTTGTTTCGTGAATATTTCAAGTGAATCGGTTGCTTTCTTACGGTTCGGGTTCTGGAGCCCTTTATCTCTGTAATTTATTATGGTGTTTTTATCTGTTTGACTTTGCGCCTCAATTGCCATTACTAATGACTTCGTCGGGTTTCTAGATAAAGCGATTGCAGCTACATTTACACGGTCGCTCTTGTAAATTATACCACAATCGTACGCGTTCAGTTTTATTCGCCATCTACTTACTTGCGACATAGGATCTGCCGAATTTTTAAACTATATTAATGGATTATGATCTATTGAAATAGTAAATTTTCTGCTTAATAGATATTCTTTATGAAAGGTTAATAATATTCGGGGAGCCGTAAAACCTGGTGAATTTTTTCTGTATTTTTGGAATAGGGAAGGCACGTACCGCATCTACTTTTTGTGGATCGGGCTTCACCCCTTCTTCGCTCAATACGCGTCCAATATATACTACCTCAGTTTTGAGAACTCGCATTTATTCGGTTGAAGTTTTAGATTTGCACCCCGTAAACGGTGCAAAAATCGATGAAATTTAGCGTTGTGTTCTTCAACTGTTTTACCGTAAATAACAGCGTCATCCAAAAATAAAAATATTTCTCCATGCTGCATTCCTCGAAAGACAATATCTACACATCTTTGGAAAATCTCGGGGCTGTTAGTCAACCCATTGGCATGATTTTAAATTAGTTAATATAACCCTTAAAAGGTATCAAAAACTATTTTGTGTCTATCAGCCATATCTAAACGAATTTCAAAAAATCCTTGTGCCAAATCAAACACAGAAAAATATTTTGCTTTACCAAGTTGATCTATAATATCTAATATATTAGGTAGGGAGTATTTATCTTTTACAGTTCTCTTGTTTAATTGTCGAAAATCAACTACGAGTCTAGCGCTAATTATCTTTACTATCGGGTGTTTTAGTAACTAAAAAGACCGGAGAACAGTAACTAGAACAAGAGGGTTCAGTAGTACCTCCCTCAAGTATTTTTTATATTTGTCGATTGAATTGTTCCTTAAACGCGTATGATAGTCTACACTGCTTAGCAAATACCGGTATATCATTTATCGTTAGTATTTTGTGTGTTATGACTAAATTTGTTTCCAGTCTCTCTCCCTTTAAATGAAAACAATCTACAAATTCTTCAATGAGTTTTTCTATAGGCTCCTGCTGCGCCGCACATAAATGTTTATATCTTAATACTTCTTTGAGTTTATTTGTTCGATTCGTCATGTCGATTCGCAATTGTTTTGATTTGTGCGAAATATTTAGTAGGTTCATCGGGCTTCTTTCAACGATTTCATCATCGTCGATTAGACATTCATAACTTTTTTCTACATTGAAATAAATTTTATTCGCTATCTTCATATAATGCTCGATTATTACTCTATATTCCATCGTATCATTTTCATTGAATTCTTCAGCAACATTTCTTTATGTACTATCATTTTTCTGTATAATTTTATCACAATTATTTTTATCTTCATCATTTTTCTCGTCGTCAATATTATATTCATTATTATTTCAATACTCATCGTCCATATTATATCCTTCATTATTATTACCATACTCATCGTACTTGTCTACAGAAAAATTGATGCAATTCTTTGTTACGTCTGTGTCTTGGCTCGTCTTTACGAATTTTATTTCATTGCTTTCTTGTTTATTTTTTATTATGTATACCATATGTAGTCGTAGTTTCCCTCTTTATTTTTAAATTTAAATCTCCAGCATTATCGTCATTACCGTTCAATATAATATAACTCTTTTTAGTTAGTGATTATATCCGATACTAACCTATTTAGCTTCCTGCACTTGATCGTATACTTTTTCATTATAAAAACCATTATTTTCTTGATCTATTTGCATCTCATTGTTATTACTAAATTGCCTTTTTTATTTTTAAATGAATTATTTGAAGTCAATAGTCAAGAAGTTGGCGATGTAGATAATGAGTATAAAATAAAAGCAGTTGACCTCTGGTATTTTTCAAAAAAATCGCGAAGAAGTTTAGCATTTGTACAACACACTTACAAAAAAGTTGAAGATACAAAACAGTTGTATAGGTAGGAAGATCAAATAGCTGATGGTGTAAGAGAAGAGAAGTTACAATTCATTTCTAACTATGTTCTTCAACAATTTCGAAGAGCCACAGGAAAATGTTTAGCTATTTATAGGATCGATTTTAAAGAATGGGCATTGGCAGCTAGAGAAGAAGTAAAGTTGTCAGATAAATTATTTACAAATAAATTATTATCTAAATGGATACACAATTTTGAGAATAAAAATGGTATAATATCAAGAAAAATAAATAAATTTCCGACACTGGCACAATTATCTAATAAAACTGAATTGAAGTCTATTGAAAGAGACATCCAATTTTGTTAAACAAGCCAAATTAGAAATTCTTTGATTAGAATCAAGCAATGTTTATAATTCTGATCAATTAGGGTTTAATCTTGAATCTCATGTTGGTCGTTCACTTGCTATTGTCGATACCCCAAAGATTGAATGTTTTTATCTTCTCTTACTTTTTTAACTCATAGCTAATATTATTATTATAGTTGTGTGAGCAGTCCCCCAGTTTAGGGACCTCAGACACATGGGTATTCCCTTAGCATCTCTCCTTTGCTGGCGGAGCTCACATAAGGATACTTTTCTACAAGGATAGGATCCTGTCCGTGTCCTCCGCTTTTAAGTCTAGTTCTTGCAGCTTGGTCACACCTAAATATTGCAGTCACTTGGCTGTAAGAGCTGAACATTGACTGATTATATGAGTCAAGGACCCCGGTTCATTACTACAGAATCTACAGGTTGGATTCGCGGCGAGTCCAACCGTAAGTCTGTTCCCGCAATATTCCATGGCCGATTAAAATGCCTAAGAAGATCTTTACATTGTTCCTACTCAGCTTAAACGCCTGAGAGGTCTAGTTTCCCAATGGTATTTTAAAAAAGACTCTAGCTGTTCTACAGCCTGGGGCCTTTATCCAGGCCTCTTCGTGCTTCCTAAACATTCATCTGCTAATCACGTTAGTAATAAGTTGGCAGGTATGTCTGTCAAGTAAGAGCGTGGTCGTGTTAATTTATAAAAAAATTTATTGAATGAAACTTTCATATTTATATATACATTGTACATATTACAAACAATGATGCAATTCGGTCAATAATGTGTCCGGTCACCACCGGCGTCGATAATTGCCTGGCATCTCCGAGGCATGCTTTCTACTAATTTGACGGCGTATTCTAGTGGCACGGATCTCCAGATCCGATGAATTTCGTAAGACAACTGCTTCAAAGTGTATGTGCGTCTTCCACGAAGCTTCCGTTTAATATATGCCCACACATTTTCAATAGGGTTTGCATCGGGCGACTGCGACGGCCAATCTGATGTAACGATGCCAGATTGAGTCTTCCACTGAGTACAGAGCTGGCTGCGGTGTTTAGGATCGTTGTCCTCCTGCAGAATCCAATCTTCATTTTTTGTGATGAACCATCGTTTGGCAGATGGCAGTAAAGCCTTTTTGTAGATTTTTATCATTTTCTCGGCATTTAGGTTGTCAGTAAAGAGGTGCAAAGTGCCGAATCCCTGCTTTGAGAAGCAGCCCCAAAGATGCACCTTTATTCCATGTTTTACGGTCCGCTGAACAAGCCTATTGGTGGAAGTTGACCAGGCTCGCGTGAGGACAGAACGTGCCCATATAGAACATTCATCAGTAAAAATGACATTTTCAAAATCTCTATCAATATTCTCATGCGCTCAAGCGAGTCGCTTTGCCACATGTTTTTCAGTCAACAGAGGCTTCTTCATTGTGTTGCGCCATTTCAGATGATGAGTACGAAGATGGGTTCGGATAGTTTCGTAGAATATATCTAAAGCTTTTGCCATTAATTTTGCTTGTCCTTGCCGCAGTGTTAAAGCAGGATTCCGCGAAAACAGATTCACTATTCTTTTTTCATCTTTTTTGTTCACTTTGCCTATCGAGCCACGTTCTGGTAAATCATCGACATTTTTAGCCACTTTATATCGCTGTATCCACTTCTCTACAAATGCCTTCGACTTTCTCATATATTTAGCAGCCGCTGATTGCGACATTTTGGGACCTTTCGGGTGGATGCAAAGGAACACAGCCTCGTAGCGCGACGCGTACTTAGCAGTCATGGCGTTTAACGTGATTCTCTTTCAAAAGATCAACGACAACTGAAGCTTTGTTGACAATGCATCAAGGACAAAGCTTCCCTCTATCGGCTCGCGAAGGAATTAGAGCGAAATCTTTTATTACCTCTCGGTGAAGTCAACCACGCTCTTACTTGACAGACTGTAGGTCTCACAAATTGTTCTCTAGTTGCTTGTTTGGCCAAACTTTCCGTTACCCCGTTCTCCTTGTTACCAGAGCGTCTTGGTACCCAAAGAAGAGTTAGTGGATGGCTGGCCGCGAGCACGTTGAGTGAGTTGTGGCATTCTAACACTAACTGTGATTTAGTGGTAAAAGCTTCTTAAAGCTTCAATAGCGCTTCTTCCATCTGAACATATGATATCATGCTCTCTTGTTCTATTAAGCAGTGCGCTTTGTGCACAGAAGATGATGGTAAATAGCTCGGCCTGATTCACCGTGGTGTACGGTCCTAGCGAGTATGTATGCCTTTTGCCATTTCTTTTTCTGTATACCCCGGCGCCAGCGTTCACCTTAATTTTGGATCCATCTATGTACCAGATGTCTGCGTTGTTGGGTAGACTTTTGATGCCGGTTATCCAGTCTTTCTTGTTAGATAGACTGATTTTATACCTTTTGTCAAAGAGATAGCTGGTGGATGCTCTATCTTTGGGCATTTCCAGAGTGTCGCTATTCGACAGGACTTCCGGTAGCTTTCTCTTCTTGGTTTGGTTCCTCCTATTCTTAGAAGTCCTTTAGCTGCTTCCGCCTCAATGGAAATATGTAAGAGCACTACTTCGAGGATCGCTCCAAGATAACTCCTGTCACCGTAGGCGTAGACCTGGCAGCTCCCAGAGTCCACCTCAGTTTGAGAATTCTTAGTCTCTCCTGCTGACTCCGTTGTTTTGAGCAGCGTTCTTTTCCAACAAAAGGCCGCTGCATTTGTAAGTCTCGGCTTGAGCACTGCATCAAACAGCTATTTCATTGTGGAGGGTTTTAAGCCTTAATTCATTTCTATAGCCCTTCCGAGTTGCCAGAGTGCCATAAAAAATTTGTGACATTTGATCTCGAGGTGTTTCATTCAAGTCAACTTGCTGTAAAAGATAATCCTGAGGTATTACATCTCTTTAGCAAGTATGTGCTGCTAGCCGTTGAGATGATGGTTGCAGGTTCTGTCCCATTTGTATTTTTTGGTGAAGATCATGACCTCAGTTTTATACAATGACTGTGACTCTGATATATCTATTGACCAGCCTCTCCACGGTCTTAAAAAGAATATACGTCAGGCAGATAGGCCGGAAATTTTTCGTAGAGATGTATTCGGATCTACCTGCCTTCGAATATTTCTCTCGTGCCTTGCCAGGCTGATGGCACATGACCAAGAGTAAGACTCGTTCTTGCTACCCTTATCAGCAGTCCTGTTGTTCATTGCTCGGCCCATTTGTAAGAGTACAGGGTAGATCCCATCAGGCCCAGGAGACTTGTATGGGTCAAAGGATTTAAGCGCCCACCTCATTTTATCTGGGATCGCAATTTCTCTGGCGAGCCGATATTGGCAGTGCCTTTGAAACATCTTCTATCCTCGGCACTCCGTGTTTCCGTGTTTCCGTGTTCCACCCATGAGGCTGTTGCCAGTTTATTTTCTAGCTTGATGAAGCTAGGGAAGTGGGTCCGGATAAGGTGATTCAATATCTCCTTATATGTTATTGTGTATTTCCCATTCGAAAACTTGATTTATCCGAGAATCGCATCGGGATTCTTAGATAGGATTTCATACAACCTCGATGCCTCTTCCCTCTTGTCCACATCACTGCAGGAGGCAGCCTACTCTAATTTATTAGAGAGGAACGAATTTCAGATCTAGTTTTATTGACCTACAAAACCTTTTAACTAGTACGTCTACTCGTTTTAAATCTAATTTTTAAGAGTTGACCTTCATTTGACCTTGTCCCTGACCTGCTTAGATCAAACGGAAACCAGATTTGATTTTAGCTATCTCAAATATATGATAATGATAATTTTATCTATAAGACCATCTATTTGAGTGATCAAAACAGATGCATTCAGTTTCGGTTATTTTACTATAAATATTCACTATTTTACCTGTTTCAGTGGTGATTTATACCCCATAAAATAAAATTTAGCCTCTATAAAAAAATCTGTGTCTCTTGTTTCTTTATTTTCTACCAGCGTGCAAAGTTTTATTTGATTTGATGGTAGCATTTGAGTAGGGTTACTTGTAAGTAAACAACAAGAGAGAAAATGCGAATTATTCTGGCAAGCCCTATGAATCTTGGTGCTTAAATGATCATCGACAGAAGAAAAATCATGATTTCTTCATCTTACCGAATCGCCAGCTGATATATCTTTCCTATTTCGGTTATAAGACTTGGCCTGTCTTGCGATAGCTTTATCTGCGTGTCTCTACTGTATCATGTATGGCAGGGAGACAGGTCATCATATTAAGCTACTTGTCAGCATAAGGCAAGGAAATAGGATGTGAATACTCTAAATGCTTACGCATTAGCAGCGTAGGTACTGGATTTCTTTTAAAATTAAGAAAAGTCTGTGGGAATTTTGTCGACGCATGCATTGCGCTATTAAATGCGAATCCACGAGGTGTGTTAAAAAAGTAAGTTGACTTAATATTTCTATGAAAAAATATTTATTCATTCATTAATATTTATGTGTTTCCCTTCAAAGTAATCCCCCTCAGATACAGTACACTCGTGCCAACACTTTTTCCAATTTTCGAAGCACTTCTCATAAGCACTTTCGCTCTTATGGTAATTCGATGATTTTCCAAAACAATTCTCTTCACATCTTCGACGTTATCATCTGTTGTTGATGTGCCTGGGTGTCCAGAGCGAGGTTTATTGGCATCTTCTCGGCCATCTTGGAAGAGCTTGTACCACTTGTAAACTTGTTTTTCACTTAGAGGAGACACACCATATGCCACTGTCAACATTTAAAGTGTCTTAGAGCACTTGATTTCATTTTTTAGACAAAATTTGATGCGAATTCTTTGCTCCATTTTTTATAATAATAAAAAATCGATGAGCACACTAAAACACGTCTAACCTTTCTATATATCAAAACAAACTAATTATGCTATACTCGTGAAACTGTAAACATATTCTCGGGACATGTATACCAACACAACATAAAAAGAAATCGATAATCGAATGTACGTTGCCTACGCAATTTGAAAAGTCTTTTTACTTTTTGAACACATCTCCTAAATTCTTGCAAATGCACGCCCCATGCTCTATGATCTTCAGTTAAGAAGCTATTAATCATAAGTTTTAAATTTCTATTTACACGCTCGACCGGGTTTGTCTGAACGTGATACGGTAGAATGGTCGTCTGCATAACTTCGTATTGCTATAATTTCTCTGTAACCAATTGGTTAGAAAATTCGGTGCCATTATGTATGATTAGATAATCAAATCACGCCCATCTATTGATAAATAATTCTTTGAAAACTTTAAGCACGATTTAAGCATCTACCTTCCGTAGCGCCTTGTAATCTGTATGTACTCAGTAAAAAGTTCTTCGAACACTATAATGTACCCATTTCCCAACTTTGACGGTGGTTTTAGACCAATTATATCCGCGGCTACCATTGACCAATAACCCTTTACATTACGTTTTTCCATCAGCCCAGCTGGAGCTTATTCAGAGGCGTAAGGCAGTTTTAAAATTTTAAGGTCTTATTTAAATTTCGTAGTTTTAAAAACTTTAAGTTGAAGCTTATATAAAGTAAATTTTCAATTGTTATAAAATATATTATTTTAAAAATTTAATAAGCTACGATCAGGTAAATTCTATTAAGTTAGTATTGAGAAATAATATACAGGAAAAATTTTGAATAGAATAAATATTATTTGGCATTCTCTTGCTGCTTATACATTGAAAATTCAGTATATATCTAAAAGTTAGAGCAGGTGAGTGAGTGAATACCTAAGTAAACATTGAGGTAACCTTAACCTTGCGTAACTATTAAACAAACTACTTAAGCCAGCAAAGAGTTCCTAATAGTAGAGGAAAGAGGGGCATGACATAGAAGTCGGGTTGTCGTGTCATTTAAATATTTAATCTATCAACAAATATTTTTTATAGGATGTGTTTTTAATGCTTTATGAATCGTTCTAGTTTTTTCCTCTGTACATATTGGGTGTACAACTTTGCTTCCGCCGTTTTGCAATAGATGGCTGTAGCGGTAAGTGTTAGTTGAAATAAATCGATCATAAATGTCATACAATAAGCTTAGATATTTGTTAACATAACGCCATCGAAATATTAGTCAATTTGTGTCTGCATCATAAAGTTATTCTAGATTAAACATGTCAGCTTACGAGCCAAATTCTCGTCATTTGCGAGAGGTTTTAATTTTCTGCTTTAATATAAAAAATCTGCGACTGAGGCTCATCGGATGCTCTCAAATACCTATGGTGAGGCCGCTATTAGTGAAAGAACGTGCTGAGAGTGGTTTCAACGCTTCAAGAACGGCGATTTTAACGTCGAAGACCAGCATGGCGGTGGAAGAAAGAAGGTTTTCGAAGATGCAGAATTGGAGGCATTACTTGATCAAGACTCGTGTCAAACGCAAAAAGAATTGGCAGGATAATTGGGAGTGACACAACAAGCCATTTCAAAACGCCTGAGAGTCTTGGGAATGATTCAGAAACAAGGAAATTGGGTGTCGTACGAGTTGAAGCCGAGAGATGTTGAACGGCGTTTGTGTGTTTGTGAACAGCTGCTTGCAAGGCAAAGACGGAAGGGATTTCTGCATCGCATTGTGACTGGAGACGAAAAATGGGTTCACTACGATAATCCCAAGCGCAGAAAATCATCGGGATATCCCGGCCATGCTTCCACGTCGACGGCCAAACCGAATATTCACGGTTCCAAGGTCATGCTCAGTATTTGGTGGGACCAGCTCGGCGTAGTGTATTATGAGTTGTTAAAACTGACTGAAACAATTACAGGCGATCGTTATCGAATGCAATTAATGCGTTTGAGCCGAGCATTGAAAGACAAACGGCCGCAATACAACGAGAGACATGATAAAGTGATTTTACAGCATGACAATGCTCGACCCCATGTTGCGAAAGTGGTCAAGATATACTTGGAAACTTTGAAATGGGAAGTCCTACCCCACCCGCCGTATTCTCCAGACGCTGCTCCCTCGGACTATCACTTGTTTCGATCAATGGCACACGGCCTGGCTAACCAGCACTTCCGGTCTTATGAAGAAGAAAAAAATTGGATCGATTCGTGGATCGATTCAAAAGATGACCAGTTTTTTCAACGCGGGATTCGTATGCTGCCCGAAAGATGGGAGAAAGTAGTGGCCAGCGATGGACAATACTTTGAATCATAAATGTATAACCAGTTTTTTACAATAAAGCCTCGAATTTCGGAAAAAAATGGCGGAAGCAAAGTTGTACACTCAATACTATTTGACAAAACATATTATTAATTTATTAATCAAGTTTTAAAATTTCGAAGCATAGAAAATGGTGAAATTGATTTTTCATTTACTTCAGAAAATTAGATTAATGCATGTATGTAACTACAACTAAGACCATATGATACTTCAAAGTCAAAACTTTATCCCTCTTGTTTCTTTATCTGATAATCAAACGTAAAAATATCAGAAACTTAATTTTAAAGTCCGCAGAATTGGGGTATTCGTGACATCCTAGGTGGGGCACACGAAGCACATGATGATTGTCGATAATAGCGACAAATCGAGTTAGAAAAAATCTAAAAGTAATAGATTTGGCAAAAGAAAATCGTGTAATAATTATATGTTTCTCCCTCACTGCACCCGTAAAATGCAGTCGTTAGATGTCGCTTTTATTAGTTCACTCAGTAGTACATTTGGGAAAAATGTTTTTGTTTTGCAGCGACAAGAAGTACACATAAACATGAAAAGCATATTTTCTATGTTTATAGATGCATTTCTTGAAGCAGCTTAGGTGAAGACAGCTGCGAATATATGGTATCTAAAAAATGTAAGATTAGCCCTTTAAATGCAAATATTTTTTCTGCGGCTGATGTTGCCGCTACAAAAGAAACCTCGTTATCTTCATCCACTTCTACAAATTTGCCAAATTTAAGTAAGTTTTATTAATCAATATCATATAAAATATCATTTATAAAATGATAATAAATTCTACCAATATTTTATTAAATATTTAAAATAATTTATTTTCATTAAAATTTTAGGAAAGGACGAATACCTTGCCCATTATACAAAGATTTTATCTAACACAATGAACACTAGTTAAAAGTTTTCAAGTAATGATAGCCTTACATACAACAAAGAAAATGAGCGAAATCAAACATGTGCTGAAATTCGAATCCCAGTATCCTACCTAATTCAGGCTGAATTACTCATTGACCATTTGGTACATATAATGTGATATTTTTATAAATAGTTTTAAACTGTTAGTTGTTAAAATTTTTCGTTTTCTTCTGATAGAGTTCTTCTTCGTCTGCTTATGCTGGAAATACAGAAAATTCTTACGTTACATCCAGTGCTAGTTCTAATGCACAAGATTTAGTGCCATCAAGAATAGATGAAAATATTTCAATACTTGATGATGATTTCAGTGTGTCACATATTATCTATTAAACACCTACTTAGACTACATCAAATTCATCTGCTCCTGTAGAAAGTATATTTGCCAAGAAGGTTCCAGCAAAAAAAATATTGAAAATGAAAACCTTCTGAAGAATGCTACTAGGAAAAGAGATATAATACTATGATCAAAAAGTAACACCAATTTCCAATATAAATTTTGCGGGTTTATCGATATCATATAACTTTTTTTTTAAGTTGATAGCACTGTGAGAGACATCTGTGTCAAATTTCATGCAAATATATTCATTAGTTTGCAAATGACGCTCGTTTCTGTGAACAATAAAAAGTGATTTCGGCGATTTTTATAATATCAGATTTTAGTGAGCAAAGAAGTTGCATTAAATTTTGTCTTCGGAATGAAATTTCTTGTGCAGAAACGTTTAGAATGTTGCAGAAGGTCTTCGGTGAGCGGACTTTGTCGGAAAGAAATGTTTACAAGTAGCACAAACAGTTCAAAGAAGCCGCATGAGGCAGAACTTCCCAGTTGAATGCTTCCAATGTGTCGCAAACCGGTTTTGCCGTATGTGATGGAGCATTGTCATGGAGAAAAATTACTTTGTATTGCCTGTTTCGGTATTTTGGCCTTTTTTCAAGCAGCAAACGGTTTAAATCAGTTAATTGTTGTTGGTAACGTGTAGTATTAACCGTTTTCCCAGGTTTCAATAGCTTTTACTAGACCACGCCCCTCTGGTCCCACCAAACACAGAGCATCATCTTTCTGCTAAAACGATTTCGTCTTGCGGTCGATGTGGATGGTGCTCCTGGGTCTACCCATGATTTCTTGCGTTTGGAATTTTCAAAATAAATCCATTTTTCATCCCCTGTTACTATCCGATGCAAAAACGACTTCCTTTAGTACTGAGCGAGCAAAATTTCACATGTGATTTTGCGATTTTCCAGTTGCCTGTCATTCAACTTATGTGGTACCCATCTACCGCTCTTCTGAATTTTCCCCATCCCTCGTAGGCGATTGGAAACAGCTTGTTGGGGAACTCCTATTTGCTGTGCGAGTTGTTTTTGTGTTTGCGAATCATCTTTGCCCAACAATGCTTGTAAACCCATATCTTCAAATTTTTTTGGAGGTTTTCCATGTTCCTTGTCTGCAACGTCGAAGTCACCTTTTTTGAAACGCTGAAACCATCGTTCACACGTATCTTGCGATGGAGCATGTTCACCATAAGCTTCTTGTAGTAACCGGAAGGATTCAGCAGCAGTTTTCTTCAAATGAAAACAATAAATTAATGCTGTCCGCGAATGCTCTTCGTTCGGTATAAATTTTGACATATTAAACACAACAATACTACACGATGCACACATTTTTTTTAGTCTATCACTAATGCGCGTTTGAACTTATTGATGACACAACAAAATGGCGCAGTGTCAAATCGTAACAGCTTAAACTGCATTGGTACACCACCTGCTGTCTAAAATCCGCATTTCCTACTTGTACACCTGGTATTTGGTGAGACCAGGTCGGTCTTATTTATTACGAGCTGTTGAAACTCAAAGAAACCATCACTGGGCAACGGTATCGAATTTAATTGATGCGATTGAGCCATGAACTACGCGAAAAATGGTTACAATACGAGCAAAGGCACGAAAAAGCGATTCTACTGCACGACAACGCTCAGGCTTACGTTGCCGGATCTGTTAGAACCTACTTAGTAACGCTCAAATGAGAAGTCCTACCCCACCCGCCATATTCCTTAGATATTGCGTCGTCCGATTATCACTTGTTCCATTCGATGGCACATGGCCTGGCTGATCAGCTATTCCACTCATATGAAGATATAAATACTTGGCTTGATTTGTGGATAGCATCAAAAGACGAACACTTTTACCATAACGGTATTCGAACTCTGCCAGAAAGATGGAAGAAAGTTGTGGCTAGCGATGGACAATACTTCGAATGACTCATTTGTAACCATTTTTTCACAATAAAGTTACATTTTCATCAAGAAAAACAGCGAGAACTTAGTTGCGCACCTAATAATCAATTAATTTAATGAAATTAAATTCATTTTAATGTTTTTTCTATTGAAAGTTACTGATTTTAATAGATTTTAATGAACTTTAATTGATTTTAACACTTCGGCTGAGAAATTCGTAGGCTGACATAGTAAAACAATTTTTTTCGGTAAAATTCGATTTTATTATTCAATATAGTTATCTTCGAGGGTAATACAACGGTTATAACGTTCATATACAATAATTTTTCGATACCATTTTTATAGTACGATTTCTTTTTAACCTCAAAATAGGCCTCAGTTTCAGCGATACCTTTTGATTAATGCTAAATTTGTTTCCAGCGAGCATTCTTTTGAGGTCTGCGAACACGAAGAAATCACTAAGGGCAAGATCTGGAGAATACAGTGTATGAGAAAGCAATTCGTAGCCCAATCCATGCAATTTTGCCATCGTTTTCATTGATTTGTAACGCGGTGCATTGTCTTGATAAAAGAGCACTTTTTTTTCTTCTAATAGGGCCATTTTTTGTGATTTCATCTTTTAAACACTCCAACAATACTATGTAATAGTCGCTGTTGATGGTCTGGCCCTTTTCGAGGTAATCAATGAATTTTATATCATGCGCATCCCAGAATACTGATGCCATAACTTTGTCAGCCGACTGTTGCGTCTTTTCATGCTTTGGATTCAGTTCATCGTATGTAGTCCACTCGGCTGGCTGTCGATTGGACTCTGGAGTGTAGTTATGGAGCCATATTTTATCCATTGTCAAGCAATTCATAGCATAATTCATACAATTTTGCCATCGTTTTTATTGATTTGTGACACGGTGCATTGTTTTGATGAAACAGCACCTTTTTCTTCTCCAAATGGGGTCGTTATTTCGTGATTTCATCCTTCAAACGTTTCAACAATGCTATGTTTCATCCACTGTCACGTATCGTCTACAAAATTCGTCTTTATTACGGTTGAATATCGCTAAACATTGCTCCGAATCATTAACACGTTGTTCCTTTTGATCGATTGTGAGCTCGCGAGGCACGCACTTAGCACTCAGTTTTCGCATGTCCAAATACTCATGCGCGATATATCTGACACATTCCAGTGAAATCTTTAGAGTCTCGGCTATCTTGATCAACTTCACTTTACGATCATTCAAAATTATTTTGTGAACTTTATGCTTTTGTCGGTAGCAGCCTCTTTCGGACGTCCACTGCGTGCATCGTCATTGACGCTCATTTCGCCTCGTTTGAATTTAGCAAACCACTTCTCAACAGTTGATTTTCCTAGTGCAATGTCCGAATAATGTTTGTCAAGCCAAGTCTTGGGTTTAACAGTATTTTTTTTCACCAAAAAGCAATGCTTCATTGACACACGAAATTTCTTTTTATCCATTTTTTTCACAAGAACAGAAGTTGCTTCACTCACAATGCTATATCTCACAAACCAATTGTCCGAAAGCTATCAAATTTATACATGTATCGTTTGAAGATTGATACTAAATAAAAATCATATGGATTTAATTCTAGTAAAGCCATCTATGTGTCAGCCTAAGAACTTTCCAGCCGATCTATTGACTGTTTTTTCCATTAATTTCAACTGATTTCAATGAATCCTACACTTCTAGGCTTATTGAATTGACTGGAATTTGATAGAAAATTTTATTTTAATTGCTTTGAATGTGAATTTTCTCAATTAAGAAGCACATTTGAAATCAATTAAAATTTTTCTATGAATTTCAATTGACATTTTCTAGCAGGGATGTTACATATAATCTGTTAAATAAAAGAAATTTTTTTCTTCTTTATTTGAGTAATAATTTCGAACATCTAATTGTTATTTAATCCCTCATTTTATCTTTAACGAAATAAAAAATGACCGCAAAAATAGCTACCTTTTTTCAGAGGATGGGGAAACTCTAGTTAAGAAAGAATGACTCCAGTATGCATGTTGAAAGGGTCTATCAAGCCTACAGAAGATGACTTGGATCGGAAACGAAGGATGTTAGTTCACTTCTGCCAACAAACAGCTGGATTCTGCTTCTTAGTAAGTTTAGTGACTTAAAAATAAATATTATATTAATTATTCTTTAATCCTTCCCTTCGTTTTCTGGCAGGCACTCTAATAGACGAGGCAACGAATAATAGCAAACAGAGCTAGATTTTTCATATAATGAGAAAACTATAGGGTGATTCATTATGAGGTTTGGTTCTTAATCTCAAATAAAAGGCATAAAGTTGAATTCTATAGTAAAAATTTTATTGTGAGTCGAAAGAACTATCTATGCCATTTACTTTTTAAAGATTATCTCATTAAAATGTTCACCGCGACTACGCCGTAAATGGTTCATCCTGAGGGTCCAATTTTGGACGACGCGTTCCAGCATAGCGACCGGTATCTCGCGAATGACACGAGTAATGTTGGCTTGCAAAGCGTCGATAGAATCTGGCTTATCCCTGAAGACCAGAGACTTCGTGTAACCCCAAAGAAAATAATCTAAAGGTGTGATATCACACGTTCTAGGCGGTCAATTTACTGGTCCAAAACGTGAAATCAGGTTCTCACCAAAATGATTTCTCAATAAGTCCATTGTTTCTCTCTCTGTATGCGAAGTAGCGCCGTCTTGTTGAAACCAAAGTTCACCGATACCATGGGCTTCAATTTCAGGTAGCAAAAAATCCATTATCATGGTGCGATAGCGGTCGCCATTGACGGTTACGTTTTGACCGGACTCATTTTGAAAGAAATATGGACCGATGATTCCATCGGCCCAAAAACCACACCAAACTGTGCATTTCTGTGGCTTTAGTGGTAGCTGCTGAAGCTCTTTAGATTGTTCATCAGCCCAAATACGGCAATTCTGCTTATTGACGTATCCATTGAGCCAAAAATGCGCCTCATGACTGAACAAAATTTCGCAATAAAACAGCGGATTTTCATTGAGCTGATTCAGAGCCCATTCACCAGAAACACGATGTAAACCTAAGTCGCTCGGCTTCAATTCTTGCACGAGTTGAAGTTTGTATGTCTTAAAACCAAGATCTTTACGTAAAATACGCCAAGTTGTTGCGTACGACAAACCAAGCTGTTGAGAACGACGCCGAATCGATTCGTCACGGTCCTCAGCCACACTCTCAGCTACAGCCGCTATTTCTCTTCACTACGTGCTGGATGTGGTCTAATCGGTCGAGTATCATCCAATAATGTATGCTGGGTTTCAAATTTGCAGATGGTATTGGCTATAGTGGTTTCGGTAGGTCGACGATGCACACCATAAGTTGCTCTAAGAGCACGAATAACATTTCTCACAGAACGCTGATTTTCGTAATACAGCTGAACAATTTGGATACATTGTTGCAGTGTAAGTCTTTCAATGATGATTTGTCAAACAATACTGAATAAAAATTACATTACAGTTTGACAGGAGTCACGCGTGATCTGTAAAAAAAAGCCTATTGAAAATCAAACCTCATAATGAATCACCCTTTAAGTATACAAATAACTTTTATTCGAGGTACATAATCTCTTTGCAGAAACTAACGAAGAGCTACGAGCTATTCACGGCATAGTCACTCACATACTTGGTACTTCATATTATTACTAGCGTATCTATTATAATAGCTGTTTATACAATTCTATCAGTCAGATGCATCTGGTATCATTTAAAAAATGTTATATACTCGTACGAGGTTCAAGTATAATAGAAATATCAATTTTACAAAAACAGAATATACACTAAAATGAAATTTATACAACATGCTCTTGAAGCTTGTATGATATTACTTAAGAAGGATTTCTTTTAGCCAAGTATGCGCATGTATTTTGTGAGTGTACGTTAGTGCGAGTATGTGATGGTGTACCTTCTTAACCAAGGATAGTTCTAAAACAGATCTGGTTTTATTTCCTAAAATTTTGTTCCTTGGTTTATGTTCTGATACCAGTGAGATACATTAAAATAATTATTTACTTTCTTCACACAGCTTTTTTCCATAAATAAACATATATATGTATATGTATATGTATATGTATATTATATATACACTGATCGCGTATAACCATCTGTATAATTTTGCGCGTACCTGATGCATTTCACTTTGAATTTTAAGCGTTCAGCTAAAACATACAAGAGTATGTTACGGTTCTCAAAAGACTTGAATATGTTCGTTTTTGAATTTTCTTTTCTATTATATCTCTACTTCCACAGATAATTTGACTTACAGCTGGACTCCTGGACATAGGTAAGATGTACTGATATAGGAGTTTTTGTAATTATTTGGAGCTTCTATCGCTTTCTGGATTCTATTTTGGCTATTCTCAAATACGAGGTGTGTTATAAAAAAAAAATGGGAATTTTCGTTTTTTGAAAAAATATTTATTTATTCGTCTACATTAATGTTGTCGCCTTCAAAGTAGTCCCCATTAGATATTATGCACTTGTGCCAGCGCTTCTTCTATTCTTCGAAACACTTCTGAAATTCGATCTTTGGGATAGCCTTTGGCTCTTTCAGCGATGCGCTTTTAATGTCGTCTATGCTTGTAAAATGGCAGCCCTTTAAGGTTCTCTTTATTTTTGGAAACAGAAAAAAGTTACGCGGAGCCATGTCTGGCGAATATAGAGGCTGAAGCATCGTTATAGTATTGTTTTTGGCCAAAAATTCACGAACAAGCAATGAAGTATGAGCAGGTGCATTATCGTGGTGCAAAAGCCATGAATTGTTTTGCCACAAATCCGGGCGATTTTTTCAGATTGCTTCACGCAAACGGCGTTGAACTTGTAGGTAGTACTTTTTATTGACCGTTTGACCTCGTGGCAAGCATATATGATGCACTATACCATTAAAAACGAAGAACACAGTGAGCATAACCTTCACGTTCGACCGCACTTGTCGAGTCTTTTTCGGTCTTGGCGATCCAGAATGCCTCCACTGGGACGATTGAGCCTTAGTTTCGACGTCATATCCGTAAACCCATGTTTTGTCATCTGTTATAACACGTTTCAGCAATTCTGCATCGTTTTTGACTTCATTTAGTGACTCCTGAGCAACTTCCATTCGCCGTTGTTTTTGTTCAAAATTCAACAATTTTGGAACAAATTTTGCTGCCACGCGTTTCATACCTAAAATTTTTGAAAAAATTTCATGGCATGAGCCAATCGATATGCCAACATCATCAGCGACTTCTCTGATTGTGATTCGGCGATCGTTTAAAACCATTTCTTTCACTTTTTCCACTTTTTCATCGGTTGTTGATCTGCTGGGGCGTCCGGGGCTTTCGTCATCTTCAACATCTTCACGGCCATCTTGGAAACGCTTATACCACTCATAAACCCTTGTTTCACTCATAGCGGATTCACCATAGGTCTTTGTTAACATTTCACACACTTTGTTAACACATCGTTCAATAAGTCCCAAGACTAACAACGAAAACAACATTTTTTTTCAGAAAATAATTTTTATTCATCAATATAATCTCCTTTTAGAGTGATACAATCTTTCCAACGCCTTTCCAACATTTCTATACCATGTTTATAGAAGGATTTATCCTTTGCTTCAAAATAGGCTTCAGTTTCGGCAATGACCTCCTCATTCGAGCCAAATTTTTTTCCCTAGAGCATTTTTTTGAGATCAGCAAAGAGCCAGCAGTCGCTGGGGGCTAAATCTGGCGAATACGGGGGGTGGGGAAGCAAATCAAAGCCCAATTCGTTCAATTTTGCCATTGTTTTCATAGACTTGTGGCATGGTACATTGGTGCAATCGCGGCACCCACTTGGAAAAAACCTTTTTCATGCTTAATTTTTCATGAAGGATTGTAAATACGCTTCCAGATGATATCTGTGTTATTTCTGCAATCTCACGGACCTTCACTTTGCGATTTTTCATTACAATTTTTAACACTTCACTCACATTTTCCTGTGTAACGGCTTCCAATGGCCTACCCGAACGTTCCGCATCGTTTGTGTCCGTACGACCACGTTTAAACTCAGCATACCAACGACAAATCGTTGGTTTGGATGAAGAGAAGTCTGGGACTTATTGAATGATGTGTTACACTTTATTTCATTTTGTTACGCAAAATTGGATACAAATTCTTTCATCCATTTTTTTTAACAAACAAAAATCGCCAAGCTCATAAAAACACGTCTAACCTTAGCGGCTGCCACTGACAAAGTAAACAATGAATACAGCTGAAAATTGTATCATACATCAGGGGTATGTGTACCAACATTATAAAACGATTTTGACAATCGGACTTTCCAAACCCGTGAAATTTAAAAATTCCCGTTATTTTCTGAACACACTTCGTATATTTTTTAAGATTAAGGGGCTATACCAGTGTGAAACTCTCAAAAAATCGATATTTTTTTTATCCTATTCAACAGTTTATACTTATAAGAATATCCTGTGAAATTTTCAACGCCGTATCTCTAATACTTTTTGAATGGCAGCCTTCTAAAGAGCAACTGCTCGCAGGCAAAAATCGTTAGTTTAATCTTAAAACGCGTTTTTCTCGAAATAACATTTTTCAAATTTGCTGCCATCGTAACTCAAAGAGTAATTATCCGATTGACTTCAAATTTGAACTGAGTACTCTTGAATATATTTACTTTACAATGACGTAAGATTTTTTGATTTCATGAAAATTGACGATTTGGCATTAAAAATAGCGACCATATTTTTGACCAAAAAAAAAATTTTTTTTTGATAACTACGTCATTTCGTTAAATTTTGATATTTTTCGAAAATTCTACGACATTGTATAGGAAACTTCTAGTTTAACGACTTCTTTTTTTTTTTTTTTGGTTTCAGCTACTCATTTGGCTGGAATCGTGGCAGCAGTGGAGGAACTTTTTTTTTGGCGCCTCCGAAGACAGCGCATAAGTCGCTCATTTTTCAATATTTTTTGATAAAATTATGGAATATAGTTTAAATATAGCTTGATATGCTCTTATGTTTTTAAAATATTTTATGAAGTAGTTTTCTTTTAAAAAATTCCCGAAAATTACCCAAATTTTCAGCGTTCACACTGGTATAGCCCCTTAATGGGCAAGAATTACCTTTGCACTGCTCTATTACATATCTATTACACCATATCAGGTAATTAGTTTTTATTTTCTTACTGCATGAAGATATTTTAGTTTTATTATTTTAGAGTTGTATCCGTATGTTATTAGTGAATCTTGCGATGATTTGTTAATGACTGCATGATTATTTTATGTTTTGCAGTGAATTTCGCTAAATAAGTTCTAGTTATTTTTTGAATAGTAATATTTTGTGAATATTGACATTTACTCTTCATTTTCCTGTGCAATTACAGGAAAAAAGCTCTTATGCATAAATATATTTTTCATTCTATACTTGAACAATTTAGCTAAAGTGTATTTTTAACTTGAATCATAATAGTTTAATAAAGTTGAATGTTATATAATAAAAAGTACATTAATTATTGAACTTTTGTGAATCATTTCTTCTAAAATTTAAAGTCTGAGTAATAAATTCAACTTACTTACAGACTTCTGTTTAAATTTTAAAAATTATCATATACTATTTTATTTAAAAATTTAAATCACAAATACTATTTATATAAAAATTTTTCTTAATTCATTACAGGTCATCACTCTACTTGGGATTTTAGTTTTGCTAGTCATATATACTCATAACCAAGTCCACGTCCATAATTGTGAAGTCAATGATGTCTTTTAACAGATAAAAAAAATAATAAATTCTTTGTATCATTTGTAAATATTTATTTGTTTGTTTCGTCAAAGATGTAAAGTTTCGTGATCGCTTGTGCTTTCTACGTAAAAGCAGTCTCAACAAATGCGTTTGCATATAAAGCGGAATGCTACGCAAAGACCATTTTTTTAGAATTCCGCATACATTTCATAAATATTTTGTTTTTAAAGAATGTATTGTATAAAAAATTATCTAGTTGCATGTATAAAATTTAAAAGCAAAAATTTAAATGTAACAATGTGCATTTGTTACATTTAGTTACAGGTTTAGAAGGAGGTGTTTTAGACACGTCTCCAGTTTTTACATTTCTGGAAGCTTGACGTTTCCTATAGGTTTACATTACGAGAAGCTATTATGTGTCTCTAACTTTTACATTTCCGGAAATTTTACGTTAAAAGTCGATATTACCTGTCTAAAACTTTTACGTGGATGGAAGCTTTATGTGGATTGGAGTCTTACGTTTCCCGAAGGTTCGCATTGCATATTAATTGTATTAAAGTTTAACGTTTTTGGAGGCTTTATGGCTCCCGAAGCTTTGCAGAAAATTTTACGTGTCTGTAATTGAGAAAAGAAAATTTACATATCTCTACCGGACGATTCGAAATTTAGGCTAGAGACACGTAAAGACATACAGAACAGAAATAAAAAAGAATTTAATAAAAAGTATTAATTGCTTTAAATTGCTCCAAACTTATTTCGATAAAATAACCATGAAAAAATCAATTTTAAAAACTAAATCCTTCGGTTGATTTAAATTGAGATCAGTAAAATTAAGTAATGAAAAATTAACAGAACATTTTCATAATATTGTGGTAATACTCATGTATTTTTGTATTGTATTATTAATCTTAAATGACAATAATTATTATATTTTGATATCACATGCTAATATGATCGAAACATTTAGTACTTCAAGAATGTTTTTAAGTACATAACAATTATTATAAAACTAAATTATTTGGTTTTAATAGGTAAAAATGTTCGAGTAGTCTATAAACTAAAAATTATTTATTCATAAAATTTGAGCTGCATGTTTAGCAGTAATTTAATTTGATTTATTAAGTAGTATTATTTATTTAACAAGACTTATCAAAATTAAATAAGTATACAATGTTTTTGTAATAAATGTAAAAATAATGATATATATATATATATATATATATATACATTAAAGCAGCAAATTACTTTTTATAACAATCTTTTATTAAATCATCTGTGAAATTTTTTTACTTACATTAAATAATTGAATTTATTCTTGAATATATAAGTATTCAATAATTAGAAAATAAATTTCAAATATATATAAAATAATTATATTTATAAACAATTGTATTCGAAAAAAATTGTATTGAATCCAATAAAAAGTGAAATATGAATATAATTTTTTTATTTTTTTAAATACATAAATTTTGCAAGCTTCAATTTTTATGTATTTATTCATACAACATTTATATATAATTTTTAATGTATTTAAAACATGTATAAACACAATGTTTTTTAATCTTTAATATTATAAATTGTAATTTTATATTTTTTTAATCTTATGAATATTTTATTTAATCTTATAAATTGCAATCAAATTATAACTTATTCAATTTCAAAAATCTTAAAGATTGAAATTTGTAATATAAAATATTAAACACTATATTTTATTTAAAAAATAATTATTTGAATTAAATTTTTAAAGAATCATACTTTAAACTTATATTTGTTGAAAAAACAATATTGGACTAAAATTAAAAAAAATTCAAAATAAGTTATGACTTGTAGTTGACTAATAGTTATAAGGTATAATTGTATTTTTAAGAAATTATTTTAAACTTTATATAAGTGATAATAAGTATTTTTATTTAAACTTAATTATAATAAATAAAATTCATATAATATTAAGCAATATCTATAAACACAATTTATTTCATAAATTATGTTTAGAAATATAAACAAAGAATAATTCTAACATTAAGAAAGATTTATGTTATATTATTTTAAACAGAAATACATTTTTTTAATTGATTTAAATAAAAAATTAATTTGTATTGTATATTGAAGCCCTATCAACATTTTAATTTTAACCAGTATTTCAATAAAAAAATGAAAATTTAATAAAAATACATATGTTTATTTATCTTTGTTATTATAAGAATTGTATATATTACTCACCTAGTTTTTCTGTGTGAAGCAATATCATATTTTTGATCAATGGATTCTCCATTTAATAGCCACATGGTAGCAGGCTGTGGTAAGGCTTGTATTATACATTGTAAAGTGGCATTATCACTTTCATAAATATCTAAGTGCTCAGGCAAAGAAAGAATTGGTATGCAAGCTAGTTCTTGAATTTTAAGCATTCTGATTATTTTAGTTTGTAATCGTATTGGTTCTGTACATCTTGGCTCTGATTCTTGAGGAGTCTGATTTTGTGATTTATGTAACCATTTGTATAGTGCCAGTAAATGACAATCACACAACCATGGATTGCCATGTAATGAGAGCCCATGCAAATTTGTTGCTGTAGGAAAAGATGATTCAGGCATACTTGTTAACAAATTATCATTTAGTCGTAGCCATTCAAGAGCATGCAAGCCTGAAAAGACATTTGCTTCAAGCTTAGATAAATGACAGTGGCTGAGATCTAAAAAATTTAACTGATCTAAATAAGCAAATGTATCGTGATGTAAAAACTGTAGTGGATTGCCAGCTAAATTAAGACGCATAAGATTTTTTACTGATGCAAAAATTTCCGAAGGTAACTGTTCTAAATTATTCTCTGAGAGGTCAAGCTCTACTAAACCTTGCAGTCCTGTAAAAGCATGTGTAGCAACATTACGAATTTGTGAATGACTTAAGTATAGGCGTTGTAAATTCACCAATTTCAAAGAAAAAAAGCAATCGGCCTGTAGGCTTAATAATTTATTATCTGAGAGATCAAGCACTTGAGTTTCTTCGCCCGCTCCTTGCGGTAGGCTTTGCAGCCCGCGATCTGCGCACTCCACCCACTCTTTGCCACCTTTCCATTTACAGTTGCATAGGATGGGACAACCTATAGTACCTTGCAATGCAAGTAGATAAAATAGATTTAGAATTTGTAGAATATTGTACATTTTGAAAATTGCACCAAAAATAAAAATAAATTTTCATTTAAAACACTGATAAGTTTATTGTATTAAATAAAAATTACACAATTTGCATCATTGTTCTGGAACTGACCGGCAACATGCATCGATTTTACTCTTGTTTAGAGTGTTTAAACTCGTGTATGTATTGGTATACCAGTCCAAATACTTGTGAGTATTCGTGAATGTCAGCGCGCTTGCGTAATACTGTACCAAAGGATCTGCAGTTAAATATGAATGTACTCAAAAATAAAATGTAAAATAGAAGGCGCTAAATTTTTAATTTTTTGATTTCAGATTACATAACTATCGAATCATTGTATAACAAAAGGATAATGCTTACATTTATCATATATTGATAATATAAATAATTTTTTGATTTCAGATTATATAACTACCGAATCATTGTATAAAAAAAGGATAATGCTTACATTTATCATATATTGATAATTATAAGGTGGTCAAATCCTCAATTTTTAAACATACTTTGTCGGACAAATTGATTGACCACAATTGGCTAATAAATATTACTTCGATCAATGAAATTAAGGTATCTATAAAGTGTATAAAATTCTTAATCGATTGAAAAATTTTTCAAATAACAAAAATTAGATTTTAACAAGCTTCTAAAAATAAACTAAACAAATCGTTAAACCTACTTTGATAAGCGGCCGTTCAATTCTTTGCGATCAGTAGCATGTTATTATCTATGCTTAAATACCAGGCTGTTCAATAAGTTTTGCGGTTCGATAAGAGAGGGTGTTGCTACTAGCCTAAATTTTTTTTTGTTATGTTGGTACACTCTTCATATGAACGTATGTGAAGTTTCATTTCAATCTGCCAATTCATTCTTTGTTTACAAACCATTCAGTATCGACGTGTTACAGTATTTTTTTACAATGGGAAAAATGAAGTATCGTGCAGTGATTGAATTTTTATTTTTGGAAGGTTTAAAAGCAAAGGAAATTTATGAACGAATGTTGAAAGTGTATAAGGACTCTTCGCCTTCAATTAGTACAGTAGAAAGATGGTTTGCTGAATTTAAACGTGGTCGTACAAGCCTTGAAGACGATCCACGTCAAGGACGTCTAAAAACAGTAACAACACCAGAAATCGTAGAAAAAATACAGGATATCGTATTGGAAAATCGTCGAGTGACTGAAAGAGATTTAGTAGAAGCCCTAGGCATCTCATTCGGCAGTGTAAGCAATATTTTGACTGAAGTATTGGGTTTCAGAAAGCTATGTGTACAATGGGTGCCGCATTCGCTAACAATGGAACAAAAACACATTCGAATGCGACTTTCTCAGCAACATTTAGAGCGTTTTCGAAAGGACAAAATGGATTTTGTGCATCGATTCATCACTATGGATGAGACTTGGGTCTATCACCATGATCCTGAATCAAAACAAGAGGCTAAAGAGTGGTGTGAACCTGGTTCTTCGGCTCCGAAACGAATTCGTGTCCAGAAATTGGCCAAGAAGATGTTAGCATCAGTTTTTTGGGATGCAAAAGGAATTTTGTTTGTGGATTACTTGCAAGCTGCTAAAACAACAAATTCTGAATATTATTGTAACCCTTTAGACCAGCTGAAGGGAAAAATTCGTGAAAAAAGACCCGGTTTGCAGAAGAAAAAATCCTTTTTCATCAGGACAATGCACCGTGTCACAAGAGCATTTTGACACTGGCTAAAATCCATGAATTAAAGTTTGAATTGTTGGAGCATCCACCGTATTCACCAGATTTGGCCCCTAGCGACTTCCATCTGTTTCCAGACCAAAAAAAAATTCATGCGTAGAAAGCGTTTTTCATCAAATGATAAGGTCATAACAGATGTGGAAGCGTATTTTGCAGCCCTTCCAGATTCTCACTTCAGGGATGGAATTCATAAATTGGAATCTCGTTGGAACAAGTGTATTGATGTTCAGGGAGACTATACTGAATAATAAAGTGTATTTCAAACCATAAAATTGTGTTTTTCTGATCGAACCGCGAAACTTATTAAACAGCCTGGTAAGCATAAGATACTGCTTTAGAGTTCCATTTTTTATTAAAAATAAAAGATGATTTGGCATATGGTAATCCATTAGAATTTCATTAGCTACATGCATATATTAAAATCAAATTTATGTTTAAATTAAATTTAAAAAATTATTTGAAAATAAAATACTTTTATTTTAATGGATTTCATAAAAAATTTTAGTGACAATTAAATTTCTCTTATTACTCATAACATAATTATTTAAATATAAACAATATAATATGATTCTTATACTTAAATTGCATAAAATATTTATCTTATTCGCTTTATGAATTATTAGATTTGAATTTGAAAAATATATCTTTAAATTATATAAAAATTTTTTCATGTAATCAATTAATTAACTTATATTATTCGTAAAAAAGTCAATAAATTTTTATATTTAATATATAATGTATTAAGGGGTTATACGCAGTTGCGAGGCTCAAAAAAGACGTTTTTTTATGAACTTTTTATAGAATTAGTTTTTATTTATCAATTACAAGAGATGGTAATTCAAATAGAGCCAACTTTTAAGAATACAATAGTGCGTCGATCATGTACAAATATTGATGTATACCGCTCCTGTAGATGGTGTCCCGAACGACCTCCAAAAAAAGGCGCTTGGCAGTGATCTCCATTTCGGCGATTTGAATTATCTAAAATCAAAAAATATGGTGGATTCTTTTAGAGGATAGATAAATACAGGTATTGAACGAAGGAATAATAAAAATTTTGATTTTTGACAAAATGGCATCTATTTGAAAAAAAATTTTCGTTTTTGACTGAAATTTTCGCTCCAAATTGTTAAAAATAATTTTTTAAATCTTATTCCTTCGTTCAATACCTGAGGAATATATCTAAGAAGATTGTGTAAAAATTTGAGACTGATCGGTTGAGCCTTTTCTGAGAAATCGAGATCACCGACTTTGAAAATACCGTTTTGAGAAAAATGCGTTTAAAGTTTCAGAAGTAGTTTACACATAGTTAAAATTTTTTTTCTTCAACTTACATGGTATCATTTATTCCAGGGCCATAAAAGGGACCTTCTGTAGTATCGTTAGCTTCTAGTAAGTCCAGTTGGTGTCGTCGAGCAATTCTTCCTTCTCGCGTGCTCCCATGCGCTCGTGCGTCGGAGATCATCACACGCTCTGCGTCCTCTTTGTCGACATAAGCATGAGCTGCGGTGCCTAATGAAACTCCTAATGCACTCATAAAGTACAATAATGATTTTGTACCATCACTAAATATTCCAGCTGCAATGTCAGCCGCTATTTGAACAACTTTACCGCCACATGGAACAATTTTTGGAGTTAATTTCCATATTAACTGATTATAACTCTCATTATTGTTTTGTGTAAATCCACCAACACACCATTCCAATAATTTTACGTTGCTAAGGTCTTCATAAATTGGATACATAGCTTCAGCAACATCAGCTGGTAAAGTTGGATAATCATGGGTGTAAGAAGATAATGTGTCTGTTGCTAGCGCTTAGTGCCAACTACACCATGAACCTTCTCCACCTGGGCACATTTCGTGTTGAGGCTTCTCATCAGTAAAACAATAGTGATAATATGTTTCCCAAATTGCATTATACATATTATCCACAGAATCACAATTTCTCCTTATTGCCAAACCATAGTAAACTGTCAGCTTATCTATTAGCTTAGCCGTGAGTTTACTTTTCCCTAAAAGTGCTTTTTTTGCAATTTTTTTTCTGCCTTTTTCAACTGTTTCTGTATTATTTTTTACTAGCTCGTGGAGTCGTGAAACCATTCTCTTCTGAACATGCCCGATACATTCTTTTTTGACAAATTCAACTTCACGTAAGGAGCAGCTTTCAGAATCCCAGAATATGTTTTCGAATCGCCATCACCTATATAGTTTCTATAACGAACTTTGAATTTTTCTATTAAACGCCTAAAAATTTCAATAACCGCATCGACTTCTATTTTACCTGAAGAGCCCTGCCGATTTGCAGAATAAGCATCTTCGTGTTCATTATACCAATCATTATACTCTTAAGTATCTTTTATAGGTTTCCAAACCTCACACTGTTTACAATATGAATTTTTTACAATTATAATAGGTGTAGTAAAAAGTAATCCATTATTTTGCCAATAGATGGCTTTAGTGGTCTGTATCTCCCGTTGTAAAAGTGCGATCGGGTTACACTAGATGGCGTTAGAAAGATAAGATTTCGTACTAAAGCTTCTGATACAGTTTTGCAATTGTTTGACTCAGTATTTTTTTAGCATGCGTCAAAGATGGACACGAACAAAGAGAAAATACGCCATATTTTACAGTTTTTCTTCGATAAAGGCGAAAACGCAAGCCAGGCAGCTGAAAATGTGAATAGTGTTTATGGTCCTGATACTGTAACAGCCAATCACGCGCAATTTTGGTTTCGTCGATTCCGTTCCGGTAATTTTGACGTCAAAGATGCACCACGCTCTGGAAGGCCAATTGTCGAAAATGTCGATAAAATAATGGAAATCGTTGAGTCCGACTGTCACGTAAGCACTGTTTCGATTGCCCAGGAGCTAAACGTTGCACAAAAAACCGTTTGAAAGCACTTAAATAAGGCTGGATACAAAAATATGTTCGATGTATGGGTGCTACACGAGTTATCGCAAAGAAACCTCATGGACCGAATTTCCATCTGCGAATCGCTGCTGAATCGCAACAATATCGATCCATTTCTGAACCGGATGGTTACTGGTGATGAAAAGTGGGTCACTTACGTCAACGTCAAGCGACAACGGTCGTGGTCAAATCGCGGTGAGCCGGCGCAAACGGTGGCCAAGCCATGATTGAAAGTCAGAAAGGTTTTGCTGTGTGTTTGGTGGGACTGGCAGGGAATCATCTACTATGAGCTGCTCCCCTACGGCCGAACTCTTAATTCGGACCTGTACTGTCAACAATTGGACCGTCTGAAAGAAGCAATCGCCCAGAAGCGGCCAGCTTTGGCCAATAAGAGAGGAATTGTGTTCCATCAGGACAACGCCAGGCCACATACATCGATAGTGACTCGTCAGAAGCTCCGGGAGCTTGGTTGGGAAGTTCTTATGCATCCACCTTATAGTCCGGACCTGGCACCAAGTGATTACCACCTGTTCCTGTCTATGACGAATGATTTTGCAGGTGAAAAATTCGCCTCGAGAGAAGATTGTGAAAATCTACTGTTCCAATTTTATGACAATATGGACAAGGGTTTTTACGAAAAAGGCATTATGAAATTACTTCCAATATGGCAACAAGTTATCGAACAAAACGGTGCATATTTGACCTAAATCGTATCATTCTATCTATGCTAAATAAAACCTTTAATTTAATGCAAAAATAATGGATTTCTTTTTACTACACCTAATATCAATGATTGAACAAAGAATTGAACCCTCGCTTCTTCCAGGTTCCGTCACCCAAAACTGTTAATTCTTTATTATTTTCATCACCTTGGTTTTCAGCAATCGCTTCTTTTTCCTCGGTACAGGCTCTTTCAAACAGTTTTTTAGCTGCTACTTTTACACAAGAGTGAATGTTGTCAACAATCAAGTCATAAGTGTTTTGCGTTAAAAAAGCAGGCATGTCCATCAAGCCACAAAATTTAGCTGCGCCTTTCAATCCTAGTCTTAGAATTCTCATCACAAATATAAATCGTCTGTTTATTTCGTAAAAATGCTTCACAAAAGGACTGGAGTTTACAACACGATTTTTACACTTATCACACACTACAACGATTTTAAAACCAAGTCCACGGGGAGAAGCAGTTTCAAATTTTATTTTTCCGTCACAAGAGTTACATTTCACATAATCACTTATCGCAAAAAATACAGTAATGAAATTTCAAATTCTATATTCAATCGAAGGATAACGTTAAACCAAAATCTCTTCGTGCATTTTGAATTTTTTAGCAGATGCACTAAAACTATTCTTATCCGTCCCAGCAGTCTTTGGATTAAAAGCCTGTTTTCTCTTTTTAACTTTAGAAGTTTGTATTTTTTCGGTACTTCTACGTAATCTTGAACATTTACGGGGCATTTTTATAACTTTTAAATAAAATTTACTCCAATATAAAACAAAAAATCACGAAAAACAAGTTTGAACTGAACGCACGACTTTACCACGTGGCAGAACTCTTTAGACTGACGAAATACTTTTATTTTAGGTTATAATAGCCAACTGTGACCTTGAAGTAGTTAGTGGACTTATTATACTCGTCTTCTACGAAAAAACACAATAGAAAAAAGAACTTCAGGTAGCACGTGCAGTGAATGCAGCTGCTACTCTGGTTCTTACTGTACCTGCTTTCTAACACTCTGACGTGGCCTTACAAATTCAAATAGATCACCGAAAATATTTATCGGATTGGCTTAAAAGTTTTAAAGAATATACTTAAATATATGTACATTCCGAAAATGCAAAAAAAAAAAAAATCGATTTTTTGAAAATTCTAACTGCGTATAACCTCTTAATTTCTACATAGCACAAATTAATTTGTTGAAATTATTGATTAAATTTATTTAACAAGAATTCTAAATTAAAACTCAATTATTTCAAAAATATTACAAGAAAAGAAGACAAAATTAATTCATGAAAGATTGCATAAAATAATGCAAATTCCTTTCAAATTTATTGCATAAAAGAATACATAAATTAATACTACATCCTTTTGTGTATTAATGCAATAAATAATTTCGCGATCTTCCAGAAATATTTGTTGTAATAATTTTGTAAGGATAAAAAAAATGATTCACGAATTGTATTTGAAATAATTTTTAAATTAAAACAAAAGATTACTGAAATATTATAAATTATTTTATTGCAAAATAATTTGGCAATATTTTCTAAGAGGCTCAAGAAATAATTTGCCGCATTATTTTTAGATTGTTTCAGAAAGCATTCAAGACTCATTCCAACCCCACACAGCACAAAAGATTTCAAAGAAACTTTCTTAAAAAGATCTCACCGAAACCTTTCAAAAATGTTTTTACATGCATTGTAAAATCTTTCAAAAATCTTTCACAAAAGAATTTTCCATAAGATTTTAAGAACCATCCTAAAACATTTCAAAGAAACTAAAAGACAAAATACAGTCTGTCAAGTAAGAGCGTGGTCGTGTTAATTTATAAAAAAATTTATTTAATGAAACTTTCATATTCATATATACATTGTTCACATTACAAACAATGATGCAATTCGGTCAATAATGTGTCCAGTCACCACCGGCGTCAATAATTGCCTGGCATCTCCGAGGCATGCTTTCTACTAATTTGACGGCGTATTCTAGTGGCAAGGATCTCCAGATCCGACGAATTTCGTAAAACAACTGCTTGAAAGTGTATGTGCGTCTTCCACGAAGCTTCCGTTTAATATATGCCCACACATTTTCAATAGGGTTTGCATCGGGCGACTGCGACGGCCAATCCAATGTAACTATGCCAGATTGAGTCTTCCACTGAGTACAGAGCTTGCTGCGGTGTTTAGGATCTTTGTCCTCCTGCAGAATCCAATCTTTATTTTTTGTAATGAACCATCGTTTGGCAGATGGCAGTAAAGCCTTTTTGTAGATTTTTATCATTTTCTCGGCATTTAGGTTGTCAGTAAAGAGGTGCAAACTGCCGAATCCCTGCTTTGAGAAGCAGCCCCAAAGATGCACCTTAATTCCATGTTTTACGGTCTGCTGAACAAGCCTATTGGTGGAAGTTGACCAGGCTCGCGTGAGGACAGAACGTGCCCATGTAGAACATTCATCAGTAAAAATGACATTTTCAAAATCTCTGTCAATATTCTCATGCGCCCAAGCGAGTCGCTTTGTCACATGTTTTTCAGTCAACAGAGGCTTCTTCATTGTGTGGCGCCATTTCAGATGATGAGTACGAAGATGGGTTCGGATAGTTTCGTAGGATATATATAAACCTTTTGCCATTAATTTTGCTTGTCCTTGCCGCAGTGTTAAAGCAGGATTCCGCGAAAACAGATTCACTATTCTTTTTTCATCTTTTTTCTTCACTTTTCCTATCGAGCCACGTTCTGGTAAATCATCGACATTTTTAGCCACTTTACATCGCTGTATCCACTATTCTACAAATGCCTTCGACTTTCTCATACATTTAGCAGCCGCTGATTGCGACATTTTGGGACCTTTCGGGTGGATGCAAAGGAACACAGCCTCGTAGTGCGACGCGTACTTAGCACTCATGGCGTTCAACGTGATTCTCTTCCAAAAGATCAACGACAACTGAATCTTTGTTAACAATGCATCAAGGACAAAGCTTTCCTCTATCGGCTCGCGAAGAAATTAGAGCGAAATCTTTCATTACCTGTCGGTGAAATCGACCACGCTCTTACTTGACAGACTGTATTACAGGGACTTTACAGAAACCTTTCCTGAAACCTTTCATAAAAGGTTTCTTAATCATTGTATGGAAAGCTTCATAAAAAGGATTTTGAAATATTTATATAATATTTTAATGGAACCTGTCTATAAATCTTTTAAACCATTTCTAAAATGTTTTAAGAAAATTTAAAAAAAATGTTTCTACAAGATTCCACAAAACATTTTTGAATAAATTATGAGAATGTTCCTCAAAAGATTTTTTTAATTAATATTACAATAGAATCCTACATAGCACGAAAGATTTCAGTAAAAGATTCAATGTAAGGTTTCAGTGACAACTTGTAGAAAGGTTATATTAAAACCCTGCAGATGTCTTTGAACATAACATTGAAACATCATTTTAAGATAATAAAAACATTACATGGCCCTTATGCTCGATTTGTACACCTGCCTGGCAACTGCGCGACACGCCTACCTGGAACTGCTTCAAGTCCCTTTGTAATCTCCTTACCTTTATACTTTCTACTTTTATAAGTCTTTGTATGTAAACTGACTTTGTATAGTTTGCATATTTCTGGTATATCGTATATAAATCAGTTTACAGGCATAATTTCTGCCGAGCGGTTGTGTAAAGAGACGCTAAAATTTTATCGTAGTTTTCCGTTGATTTTTGTTTGTGTTCGTTCGTTAATAGTGTATTTTCGCTCAATTTGTGTTGTGTCGTGATAAATTTATTTATTTATTTGTGAAATGCCAAAAAAAGTGACAAGACAAGATCGACAGAAAAGTGGTGATATTTTGGATCAACCGAGAAAAACAACTTTCTCAAAACGCAGCAGTGATGATGTGGTAGCGTCCAGCGCATCGCATAAAAAAAATAAAACTGAGTACTGTTAAAAGTGTAGAGCAAAATTTGGAGAAACATAACAAAATTATAGACTTCCTTTTAGTATTTTCAACTCTCGCTACATTAGCGAAGTGCGCTGATTGTGATGGAAAAATGTTTTCTCGCACCTGCAAAACGGAAGGTTTAGCCTTCGAAATCAAAATTTTATGTGAAAAATGCAAAGAGCCTCAGTATGTTTCGTCTAGTGAAAGATGATGTTGAAGTTTGCTGCGTTGGACTCCAACAAAAAATCAAAATTTTACATATTCGTTTTTTCTTAATAAAATATATATGAAATAAACAAATATGTATTAAAATTGATCATTCACATTAATTTTAACAAATTCAACCACTAAAATACCCCTAAAAAAATGAAGAAAAATCAACTGTTACAACCGTTTTTCATGATTTAAAAAAAAAAACAGTATAATCAAGAATAAATAAGACCCTAGAAATCCTATACAACAAAACAAATTTGTCAACCCTTTCCAGAATTAATTTTAAAGGGGGATGAAAAGTTGAAATTCTCAAAAAAAAAATCTGACAGCTTTCATAATACCGTTGGCACAAAAATAAAAAGTGTATATAATTTCTTAGCACATAACAATCCTATAAAATAATTAGCGTTAAAAAAACGGCTCCGGAATTTACACTTCAGAAGGATGAAAAGTCAAAATTTACGAAAAAAAAATCTGACAACTTTCCTAATACCGTTGGCACAGAAATAAAAAACATCTATGATTTCTTAGCACGTCAAAATACTATAAAAAAATTGGCGTTAAAAAAATAGCTTCGGAATATACCCTTCACGGGGATGAAAAGTCGAAATTTACGATAAAAGAATCTGACAACTTTCTTAATACCGTTAGCACAAAAATATAAAACGTATATAATTCCTTGGCACATAACGATCCTATAAAAAAATTGGCGTTAAAAAACGGCTCCGGAACTTACACTTCAGGGGGATGAAAAGTCAAAATTTACGAAAAAATAATCTAAAAACTTTCTTAATACGGCTGGCACAAAAATAATAAGCCTATATGATTTCTCGGCACTTTACAATCCTATAAAATTATTGGCGTTAAAAAAACGGCTACGGAATTTACACTTCAGGGGGATAAAAAGTCAAAATTTACAAAAAAAAATCTTACAACTTTCCTTATACCGTAGGCACAAAAATAAAAAGCGTATATGATTCCTTGGCAAATAACAATCCTATAAAAGAATTGGCGTTAAAAAAACGGCTCCGGAATTTACACTTCAGGGGGATGAAAAGTCAAAGTTTACGAAAAAAAAATCTGACAACTTTCCTGATACCGTTAGCACATATATAAAAAGCCTATATGATTCCTAGGTACAACACAATCCTATAAAAATATTAGCGTTAAAAAAACGGCTCCAGAACTTACGATTCAGTAGGATGAAAAGTCAAAATTTAGGAAAAAAAATTCTGACAACTTTTCTGATACCGTTGGCACAAAAATGAAAAGCGTATATGATTTCTTGGCATATAAATATCCTATAAAAAAATTGGCGTTAAAAAAACGGCAACGAAACTTACACTTCAGGGGAATGAAAAGTCAAAATTTACGAAAAAAAATTCCGACAACTTTCCTAATACCGTTGGCACAAAAATAAAAAGCGTATATGATTTCTTGGCACATAAAGATCCTATAAAAGAATTGGCGTTAAAGAAACGGCCACGGAACTTACACTTCAGGAGGATAAAAAGTCAAAATTTACAAACAAAAAGTCTGCCAACTTTCCTAAAACAGTTGGCACATATATAAAAAGCGTATATGATTCCTTGGCACATAAACATCCTATAAGGAAATTAGCGTTAAAAAAACGGCTCCGGAACTTACAATTCAGGGGGATGAAAATCAAAATTTACGAAATAAAAATCTAAAAACTTTTCTAATACCGTTAGAACAAAAATAAAAGCCTATATAATTCCTTGGCACATAACAATCCTATAAAAATATTGGCGTTAACAAAACAGCTCTGGAATTAACGATTTAGAGGGATGAAAAGTCAAAATTAACGAAAAAAAAATCTGACAACTTTCTTGATACCGTTGGCACAGAAGTAAAAAACGTATATGATTCCTTGTAACAAAACAATTCTAGAAAAAAATTGGCGTTAAAAAAATGGCTCCGGAATTTACACTTTAGGGGGATGAAAAGTCAAAGTTTACAAAAAGAAATTTGACAACGTTCCTAATACCGTTAACACAAAAATAAGAAGCTTATATGATTTCTTGGCACTTGAGAATCCAATAAAAAATTTGGCGTTAGAAAACCGGCTCCGGAACTTACACATCAAGGACATAAAAACACTAAATTTACGAAAAAAGAAGTCTGCCAACTTTACTAACACTGTTGGCACATATATAAAAAGCGTATACGATTCCTTGGCACATAAACATCCTATAAGAAAATTAGCTTTAAGAAAACGGCTCCAGAACTTACGATTAAGAGGGATGAAAGTAAAAATTTACGAAATAAAATCTAAAAACTTTTCTAAAACCGTTAGCACGAAATAAAAGCCTATATGATTCCTTGGCACATCACAATCCTATAAAAATATTGGCGTTAAACAAACAGCTCCGGAACTTACGACTTAAAGAGATAAAAAGTCAAAATTTACGAAAAAAAAATCTGACAACTCTCCTGATATTGTTGGCACAATAAAAAACGTATATAATTCCTTGGCACATAACAATTCTAGAGACGAATTGGCGTTGAAAAAACGGCTCCAGAATTTACACTTCAGGGAGATGAAAAGTCAAAATTTACAAAAAAAAAATCTGACTGATTTCCTAATACTGTTGGCACAAAAATAAAAGGCGTATATGATTCCTTGCCTAATTACAATCCTATAAAAATATTGGCGTTAATGAAATGGCTCCAAAATTTACACTTCAGGGAGATAAAAAGTCAAAATTTACTAAAAAAAATTCCGACAACTTTCCTAATACCGTTGGCACAAAAATAAAAAGCGTATATGATTTCTTGGCACATAAAGATCCTATAAAAGAATTGGCGTTAAAAAAACGGCCACGGAACTTACACTTCAGGAGGATAAAAAGTCAAAATTTACAAAAAAAAAGTCTGCCAACTTTCCTAAAACAGTTGGCACATATATAAAAAGCGTATATGATTCATTGGCACATAAACATCCTATAAGGAAATTAGCGTTAAAAAAACGGCTCCGGAACTTACAATTCAGGGGGATGAAAATCAAAATTTACGAAATAAAAATCTAAAAACTTTCCTAATACCGTTTTCACAAAAATAAAAGCCTATATAATTTCTTGGCACATAACCATCCTATAAAAATATTGGCGTTAATAAAACGGCTCCGGAACTTACGATTTAGAGGAATGAGAAGTCAAAATTTACGAAAAAAAAAACTGACAACTTTCCTGATACAGTTGGCACAAAAATAAAAAACGTATATGATTCCTTAAAACATAACAATCCTATAAAAAATTTGGCGTTAAAAAAACGGCTTCGGAACTTACTTATCAAGGGGATGAAATCACTAAATTTACGAAAAAGAAGTCTGCTAACTTTCCTAAAAAAGTTGGCACATATATAAAAAACGTATATGATCCCTAGAAACATAACAATCCTAGAAAAAAATTAGCGTTAAAAAAATTGGCTTCGGAATTTACACTTAAGGAGGATGAAAAGTCAAAATTTACAAGAATAAAATCAGATGACTTCCCTAGTACCGTTGGCACAAAAACAAATAGCGTATATTATTTCGTGGCACATAAAAATCCTATAAAAAAAATGACGTAAAAAAAACTGCTCCAGAACTTACGGTTCAGGGGGATGAAAAGTCAAAATTTACGAAAAAATAATCTAAAAACTTTCCTAATACGGTTAGCACAAAAATAAAAAGCCCTTATGATTTCTTGGCACATCACAATCCTATAAAAATATTGGCGTTGGAAAAACGACTCCGGAATCTACACTTCAGGGGGATGAAAAGTCAAAATTCACAAAAAAAAATCTGACAACTTTCCTAATACCGTTGGCACAAAAATAAAATGCGTATATGATTTTCTGGCACTTAACAATTCTACAATAGAATTGGCATTAAAAAAAAGGCTCCGGAACTTACACTTCAAGGGAATAAAAAGTCAAAGTTTACAAAAATTAAAATCCGATAACTCTTGTATTACTGTTGGCACAAAAATAGATAGCGCATATGATTTCGTGGCACATAACAATCGTATAAAAAAATTGGCGTTAAAAAAACTGCTCTAGAACTTACGCTAAAGGGAAATGAAAAGTCAAAATTTACGAAAAAATAATCTAAAAACTTTCCTAATACGGTTGGCACAAAAATAAGAAGCGTATATGATTCCTTGGCACATAACAATCCTATAAAAATATTAGCGTTAATGAAACGGCTCCAGAATTTATACTCCAGGGGGATAAAAAGTTAAAATTTACAAAAAAAAATCTGACAACTTTCCTAATACTGTTGGCACAAAAATAAGAAGCTTATATGATTCCTTGGCACATAACAATCCTATTATATCATTGGCGTTAAAAAACTGTTTCGGAATTCACACTTTAGGGGGATGAAAAGTCAAAATTTACAAGAATAAAATCTGATAACTTTCCTATTACCGTTGGCACAAAAATAAATAGCGTATATGATTTTGTGGCACATAACAATCCTATAAAAAAATTAGCGTCATAAAAACTGCTCCAAAACTTACGGTTTAGCGGAATGTAAAGTCAAAATTTACGAAAAAATAATCTAAAAACTTTCTTAATACGGCTGGCACAAAAATAAAAAGCCTATATGATTTCTCGGCACTTTACAATCCTATAAAATTATTGGCGTTAAAAAAACGGCTACGGAATTTACACTTCAGGGGGATAAAAAGTCAAAATTTACAAAAAAAAATCTTACAACTTTCCTTATACCGTAGGTACAAAAATAAAAAGCGTATATGATTTCTTGGCACTTAGCAATTCTATAATAGAATTGGCGGTAAAAAAACGGCTCTGTAATTTACGTTTCAGGGGGATGAAAAGTCAAAATTTACGACAAAAAAATCTGACAACTTTCTTAATACCGTTGGCACAAAATTAAGAACGTTTATGATTTCTTGGCACATAACAATACTATAAAAAAATTGGCGTTAATAAAACAACTCCGGAATTTACACTTCAGGGGGATAAAAACTCAAAATTTAAGAAAATAGAATCTTACAACTTTTCTAATAATGTTAGCACAAAAATAAAATACGTATATGGTTCTTTGGCACGTAACAATCCTATGAAAAAATTGGTGTTAAAAAAACGGCTCTGGAATTTACACTTCAGGGGGACTAAAAGTCAAAATTTACGAAATTAAAATTTGGTAACTTTCCTAATACCTTTGGCAACAAAATAAAATGCATATATGATTTCTTGGCACATAACAATCCTATAAAAAAAATTGGCGTTAAAAAAACGGCTCTGGAAGTTACATTTTAGGGGGATGATAATTCAAAACTTACGAAAAAAAAATTTGACAACTTTCCTAATACCGTTTGCACAAAAATAAAACGCGCATATGATTTATTAGAACATAAGAAAGATATAAAAAAATTAGCGTTAAAAACAGTATTTCGGAAGTTACTCTTCAGAAGGATGAAAGGTCAAAATTTACGAAAAAATCATACAATTTTTCTAATACTGTTGGTAAAAAAACAATTGTGTATACGATATCTTGTAACGTTAGAAATTTATAAACAAATTGGCGTTGAAATAAGCGTTCCGGAACTTACGCTTCAGAGTGATGAAAAGACAAAATTCTCGAAAAAAAATCTGACAACTCTTCTTTTACCGTTGGCAGAAAAATAAGAGGTTAATTTGATTTTTTGGTTTATAATTTGGCGTCGACCAAACGGACTTATTCTTTTGGGGATTTAAATAATTAATTTCTTTTTGGTATCAATGCTGCTCAGGTATATTATTTCATATATAATTTTTTTTCGTTAGTACGTATTTACTAACTTTTTCAATAAATTTTTTTATTAAATGTTGTTTTTAACGATCCTTATTTAAATCTTTTTTAAAATCTAAATATTAAAAGAAAGTTCTCGTATTCGTCAATATGTAAAGTAAAATTCAAGTTTTTGAAAAAAAACTGTTGTTATAATATAAATTTTTGAACACATTTTAGCTTGTCTTCAAACTCGTTTTAACTTCTAGTATATAATACTTTTTAATTTAAAATAAGACTAATCTTTTTTCGTCGATTTACTTATTACAATATTCTTTTTAATTAAGCGTTTTTATAAAATAATATTTTATTCATAATAGATGAGTATGAAGTCATTGCGCAGAAATAATAATTAATTAATGTTTTTATTTTGTTGGTACTTTTTCTGGAAATATTTCTATTTTATTTAAAATAAATAATTGCAGAATTTATAATTTATAAAACATGCACCAAACTTGTATTTGAAACATTAATAAAATAGTAGGACTATTATTATTTGCTAATTTTAAAAGTTTTTTTTAAATCAAAATTATATTTAAATCTTCATTTGGATAAGAGACGTAATTTTTTATAGCATTTGATGTTATACTAATTTCTAAAATATTTTAATATTATTGAATTTTTTCATTAATTCAATAACAATTAGAATTTAAAAAAATTAAATTACTTTTATAATTACTCTTTTCACAGTGTGATTTTATACTTTTTTACGTGTTGTTTACATACGTGGTTAAGTATAACGAAATGGAGTTAAGAGCAATACACTCAGTCATACGGCCAATACACACACAAACATAACTTTGCGCGCGTTACCATCTCTACTGACAGCGAAGCGCAGTGGAGAGGGATTCGCGGACTGCAGGCCAGGCTATGCACACAAGCGCACGCACGAACATACAGGCACGCGTGTACGTACATTGTACAGGCAGCGACGCGAATTTTTTTCGAGTATCACCACATTCGAACTTCTAACTTTAAATTTAACTTCCAAGCGCTGTGGCGCGCTATGAACCATACGCGTGCGCAGCAGACAGCTTTGCTTGCTTGAATGCATCGTGCGCGCTATTTTTTCGTCAGCGTATTACATGACATCGGAAATACATAAGAACGCGCGCTGAAATGCGGATACTTTGCCCTTGCGTGTATACATATATATCTATGTATATATATATGTATATATATATATATATATATATATATATATATATATATATATACTTATATAGACACTCACTTGCCATAAGAAGGCAATTTTTTAAAGAAACAAAATAAATAAATAAATGACTTTTTCTTATTGTAAAATTATTATTTTTAATGATTGTAACAAATAACGTGAAAAGTAATAAAATACTATTGCAGAATAATTTTCAATTTTGTTAGAATTTTTATTTTTATGAAGACTATTTAATTTTTTTATTATCGATCAGATCAGTTTTAGAACTGGTTAATAAAAATTTTAATATAATATTCTATTTTAATTAAAAATATAAACAACTTTTTAAACTTTATAAAATATGTCAATTTCATGTTTACTAATTTCTCGTTGACACTGAAAACATATTTGTCGCTTAAATAAAAAATTTTTTCATGTATAATTTGTAACGATGTGGCAGTTTCAGCGTTAACCGCCACAGGAGCAATTAGTTTCGGGGGACGCGCAATTCGCAAAAGGTACAAAAATGCCCGTTGCGCCCCCTTTTTGGGTAGCTAAAGTCTCGGACGACTTTGCTCCTAGGTCCAGGCACAAGAAGCCGTTCTATGGACCCAACTCACCCGTTGCAACGCCGTGCAATCGTCGTTGCGCGGCTCGTGTGTCGTCCTCACCTGGCTAGTTGAATCTCGGAGAGGGCGGTATTCGGGAAGAGAGCTGAAAGCTCCTCGTCGCGCAAACAATAAAAAAGGATCAAGAATAATAAAAAGAGAAATGGAAATTAAATTAAATAAACATGAAAATTTATAAGAAAAAAAGGAATGTAAATAATCTATCGTTAATCCAGACAAAATTATAAAAAAAACATAATAATAAAAAAAAATCAATAAAATCATATACGAGAAAAGAAAGGCAAAAAAAGAAAGAAAAAGATTGATAAAATAAATAAAATAATTTAATAAATTAAATGAATAATAAATAGTAACATACATAAATTAAAGGATAATAAATAACGATAGCGTTTACAAAAAAGGAAAATAAAACAACAAAAAAATAAATTATAATTAGCGCGTACGAAGGGCGCAGGCGGTAAGGCGCGATATAATGCGCGAAAACGGCTCTCGCGCGCAGCGTACTATACGAGTGCGAGAGAGAAAGAACGTCTCTCGCACTACGCCTATAAGAGTGAGAGAGAAAGGCCTCTCTCACTCGCGCGCGCCGTCTAACGTACGGGTGCGAGAGAGAAGAGCACTCTCCCGCACGGAGCCCGTTGGAGCGAGAGAGAGAACGCTCTCCCACTCCTGCGCGCCGCGTCTACTGCTAGTACGAGAAAGACAACAAGTCTCCCGTACTGCGCCGTAGGAGTGAGAGAGAAAGCGCTCTCCCACTCTTGCGTGCCTAGCCTTAAGCGAGTGCGAGAGAGAACGCAACTCTCTCGCACTGATCATACTTGGGTGGGAGATAGAGGTTTCTCCCACTCGCGCGCGCGCCGTATGTGCTGCAAGTGCGAGAGAGAAAGCGACTCTCCCGCACTGCTACCACTAGAGTGAGAGAGATACCGCTCTCTCACTCTCGCGCGCTTATGCTTCTATAGGTGCGAGAGAGAACGCAACTCTCTCTCCCTGTATACGAGAGTGAGAGGGATAGCGCTCTCTCACTCGCACGAACCGCTAAAAAGCTAACTGGATAAAGGAGGGACTAACTGGTGGAGGTTACTCCCACGCAAACGCGAATAGATACAAAAAGACGCGCTAAAAATTTAAACGAGAAACACTTACTGTTGGCTGGCCAGCCACGCACGCTAAACGCTAGATCGAAGATGGCGAAGACGGAGAGACAGCGTGCCGTCGCCCCGTACAGGAATCTGCTTAAGCTCCCGGTCGCCGGTGTTGCACGTCCACGCCGTCGGCCGGTGGAAACTTCCTTGGCTGCCTGCGCAGCCGGTGCACGCCAAGGAAAAAAGATGCACCCAAAAACAAACTCCGCACGCGCGAGAAAACTCGACGAGGACTCGGCGCGTCCCAAAATGGCGGAAAATTACCCGAAAAACTCTCTAAACGAATGTATGCGCGTTCTCTTCGAAGGAGTAAAACGAACTGCTTAAAGGCGGGAGGCGGCTTGGCTACCTAGCCTAGCCTCTCTCATACGGCACTCGACTAGCCTATCTCTAGTCGCGTACCGTATCTTCCCGTCCGCAACTGTCGCGTTACGTATTTTCGGCAATTAAAATTATCCTAAATACGCGAAATAAGACGAGGCGCGGAGCACGGAGTGTTCTTCGTGACAAATTCAATTATCTTTAAAATTTGATAATAATAAATTTTTATGTTTGAATATTGAATAGTCATTTTTTTTTAATATGTTTAAAATATATTTCAAGTTTAATTTATTAAAATCATATAATCAAGATATTCTTGTACGTTGATATAAATAATTTTCACGCTATAACAAATTTTTCTATTATTTTACATTTAAAAAGATTCTTACTAAATTATTAAAAGAATTTTAATGTGGTTAAATTATTATGCATTATATTATTTTACTTAGAATCATTTGTGTAAAAATATACATTTGGATCTCACAGGTAAGAACTATAGTCTTTTTAATTAATATGCAGAATTTAAATAACATTTTATAGCTAACAATTAAGTTATTTTTGTTAAATAATATCGTTTATATATATATATATATTCAGAAGTGTATTAAATAAAAATATTTTAAGATAATTTAATTGTATATAAAATAGTTATTGATTTAAGTGACAAATGCATTTTCAATGTCAAAGAGTTATCACTTAACAATTAATTGTCATATTTTTAAATGTTATAGCTGTTAATATTTTTAATTGAAATGCCATATCGGATGAAAATTTTTATTAACAATTTAGAAAACTGTTCTGATCAATAATTAAAAATATAAATAGTTTTTATATTAAAAAAAATTTTAATAAAATTAAAATTATTTTTGTAATAGTATTTTATTACTTTTCACGTTATTTATTTTAAAAAATAAAAGATTAATTTTCCAATAAAAAAAGTCATTTTTTCATTTACTGTTTAATTAAAAAATAGCAATTTTATGGCAAGTGAGTGTCTACATATATATATATATATATATATATATATATATAGAGGAGAGTTACGCGCGAGACCGCGTAACTCAAACTCGATTAGGCCGTGCGAGTGCAAGTGAGAAGATCGATCTCTTTCTCGCACTGTCATAGAATAGGCGTACGAGTAAGAGAAAGCCACTCTTACTCGCACAACCTGCTAGCGCGTAGTTGAGCGAGAGTAACGAGCTCTCTTGCTCAACCATAGACTGCAGCGTCGAGTGAGAGGCAGAGACGCTCTCACTCAGGCAGTCACGGACTACGACAGTATAGAGAGAGAACTGCTCTCTTTTTATCTGCCGTCCATAGACTACACGTGTGTGTGTAGCTGCGTGAAGCGAAGAGGGTGCGCATGCGCAGTGAGCACCTCGAGAATTAGTATTGCGCGTGAGGCGATACTAATTGCTCTTCGCATTAAAGAACCTCTCCGCAATAATTTATCGGTTTTGTATTAATTTCGTTATTTTTACTTATTAAACACTCATTAAGCACAGAGCCGGTGCATTCTTATTTTTATTCCCTATAGCGTCCCTATCCCGAATACCGCCGCCTCCGCGGGTGTGCCAATCTAACATTGGCACACATTCTGAGTAGCTGAGCCCGGTGGGAGCAACACCGGTAGCGGGGCCTAAGGCAAAGCCCCTCACACACCAAAGAAGAAAAGCAGGACCAGAGGAAGGTCCTGCGTTGCTAACGGGCGTAAATAAATTTACCCCGTTACACTATGTAGGCACTGACTTGCCATAAAATTGCTATTTTTTAATGAAACAATAAATGAAAAAATGACCTTTTTTTATTGGAAAATGAATCTTCTATTTATTATAATAAATAACGTAAAAATGATAAAATATTAATACAAAATTAATTTTAATTTAATAAAAATTTTTTTTAATATACAAATTATTTATATTTTTTATTATTGATCAGAACAATGTTATAAATTGTTAATAAAAATTTAATATATGGTATTTTAGATTTAAATATTAAGAGCTTTAACATTTAAAAATATAACAATTAAGTGTTAAGTGATAACTCATTGACATTAAAAATGCATTTGTCACTTAAATTAATAACTGTTTTATATACAATTAAATTATCTTAAAATATTTTTATGTTATACACTTCTGAAAATATATAAACGATATTATTTAACAAAAATGACTTGTTAGTTATAAAATGTCATTTAAACTATGCATATTAATTAAAAAGACTATAGTTCTTCCCTGTGAGATTCAAATTTCTATTTTTATACAAATAATTCTCAGTAAAATAATATAATGCATAATAATTTAGCCACATTGAAATTCTTTTAAAAATTTCATAATAAACTTTAAAATGTAAAATAATAAAAAAATTTGTTGTGGCGCAAAAATAATTTTCATCAACATACGAGTATATTGTGATTAAATAGTTTTAATAAATTCAACTCGAAATGTATTTTAAATATATTAAAAGAAAATGACTATTCAATATGGTTAATAGCGCGCCACGGCGCTTAAAGGAAAATTCAAAGATGAAAGTTCAAAATCGAAACACGAAATAAATTCGAGACGCTGCCTATACAATGTACGTATACGCGTGCTTGTATGCGCGCGCGCTTGTGCGCGTAGCCTTGCCTGCAGACCGCGATTCCCTCCCCACTGCTCTTCGTTGTCAGTAGAGATAGTAAAGCGCATTAAGCTAAGTATGTGCGTGTATTGAACGTATGACTTAGTGTATTGCTCTACACTCCATTTCGATATACATAACCACGTATGCAAACGACCCGTAGAAAAGTATAACATCACGCAGTTAAAAAAGTAATTGAAAAAATTGAACTAATTTTTTCAAGTTCTAATTAATATTAAATTCATCAAACATTCAATAATATTTAAGTATTTTAGAAATAAGTATAACAAGAAATGCTAGAAAAAATTATTTCTTTTGTCCAAATAAAGTAAATTTTGACATTTCATCCCCCTTAAAGGTAAGTTCCGGACCATTCTTTTTTAAGCAAATTTTTATAGATTTCTCATGTTCTCCAAAGTCATAAAGTTTTTGATATTTGTGCCAACGGTATTAGGAAAAATGTCAGATTTTATTTTCGTAAATTTTGACATTTCATCCCCATGAAGGGTAGGTTCCCGAGCCGTTTTTTTTAAGGCAATTTTTTTAGAGAATTGTTATGTGCCAGGAAATCATATACGCTTTTTATTTTTGTGCCAACGGTATTACAAAAGTTGTCAGATTTTTTTTTTCGTAAATTTTGACTTTTCATCCCCCTGAATCGTGAGTTCCGGAGCCGTTTTTTTAACGCCAATTTTTTTAGAGGATTTTTATGTGCCAAGGAATCATATACGCTTTCTATTTTTGTGCCAATGGTATTAGGTAAGTTTTTAGATTCTTTTTTCGTAAATTTTGACTTTTCATCCCCCTGAAGTGTAAGTTCTGGAGCCGTTTTTTAGCCCCAATTATTTTCTAGGATTGTTAGCTGCCAAGAAATCGTATACGCATTTTATTTTTGTGCCAATGGTATAAGGGAAGTCGTCAGATTGTTTTTCCGTAAATTTTGACTTGTCATCCCCCTGAATCGTAAGAACGGGAGCCGTTTTTTACCGCTAATTTTTTTATAGGTTTTTTATGTTTTAAGGGATCAAATACGCTTATTATTTTAGGTCCAACGGTATTAGGAAAGTTGTCAGATTTCTTTTTCGTACATTTTGACTTTTCATAACCCTAAAGTGTAAATTCCGGAGCCGTTATTTTAACTTCAATTTTCTTATATGATTGTTATGTGCCAAGCAATCTTATACGCTTCTTATTTTAGTGCTAACAATATTAGGAGGGTTGTCAGATTTCATTTTCGTTAATTTTGACTTTTCATCCTCCTGAAGGGTAAGTTCCGGAGTCGCTTTCTTAACGACAGATTTTTTATAGGATTGTTATGTGTCAAGGAATCGTATACGCTTCTTATTTTTGTGCCAACGGTATTAGAAAAGTCGTCAGATTGTTTTTTTGTAAATTTTGACTTTTCATACCTCTGAAGTGTAAGTTCCGAAGCCGTTTTATTAACAAAAATTTTTTTGTAGGATTGTCTTGTGCCAAGGAATCGTATACGCTTCTAATTTTAATGCCAACTGTATTTAGAAAGTTATTAGATTTTTGTTTCGTAAATTTTGACTTTTCATACCTCTGAAGTGTATGTTTCGGAGCCGTTTTTTTAACGCTAATTTTATTATGGGATTTTTATGTGTTAAGGAATCACATACGCTTTTTGTTTTTGTGCCAACGGTATAAGGAAAGTTGTCTGATTTTTTTTCGTAAATTTTGACTTTTCATTCCCCTGAATCGTAAGTTCCGGAGCCGTTCTTTTAACGCCAATTTTAACCCTCAAGAGAAGCACTGGGTTACGCTAACCCAGGGTAGAAATACATCTGTTCACCCCTAGTAAATGGTTGTATAGGGGGACTTGGTTTTGTGTGGGGATTTAACTTTGTTATCCCCACTACCAATCCCCACTTAGACCCTTTCTAAGTATGAATACTAACCGAACTGTAAGCAGACAAACTTAGTCTATGGGTATCCCTCACCCAGCACTCCAGTAGTGTCATATTGCATAGTGCTCGTGAAAAATTTAGTGAAGTGAATTAAGTGTTTTATTTGAACTTTACCAGTCTTATATCGTCAAGTTAATACATATTAGTAAGTTTATATTATTATAACATAAAAATAAGGTTTACTAAATAGTTTGATCATTGTGTTTTAGTTTCTCACTGCTCAGGTGGCCAATGAGGTTTTTTTACGGAATGCTTGATCAGGCAGGCGTAAATTCATTTATAATTTATAATTTAATTAGCAGTAATGCAGTGATGCATCGGAAACAATATTTATTGGATTTATTCCTATCCTTAATCAGGCCATTCTTGATAAATAGACTGAATTTACCTACTCTACAAAGAAACTTACGTTCGCAAATCGAATCTTTTCTTGAGTATAAAGATTTACCAGAAACAGAGGATCCTCGTAATCTACTGGCAGAAAATAAAATGGCTAAACAAAAACGATGTGGATACTGCCCATCGTCTTTAGATAGGAAAACATTCTATAAATGTTTAAAGTGTGATCAGCCCATGTGTAGAGAGCATGTTGCAAAAATTTGTATAGAGTATAGTGTACAATCATCTAACTAAGTTATATTAATTGTTGTAATTGATTTATTATTATTTTTATATGAGAATAAATTAATATTAAAAAAAAATAAAAAAAATCATTCTGTTTAAATTCTTTAACTTTATCTCTTTAAATAAATATAATTTTTAAAGTACGTAGAACAACTTCAAATTAATTTTAATAAACGTGCAATTACCTTTAAAATGTCGCCAATTAAAACCTTTTATCCCAAAAATTCGTGAAGATTCAATAGTTTTAAGAAAACATCTTTTTTCGTCAATTTTCATTGCATTTTTTTTTATTTTTCATTAATATTATAAAAACTTGAATTTTTATTTATTTGTTCATGAAATATTCTTATTCTACATCGTCCGACGAATCGATTAAAAAAAAAAAAAATTCAAAATTGATCAATTTTATAATAAGATATAAGTGGTCAAAGCTAGCCGGGTAATCCTTACCCACGCGCTCCAGTTATGTTAAGCTGCGATAGTGCTCCACTTGAGGGTTAATATTGGATTTTAATGTGCTAAGGAATCATATACGTTTTTTATTTTTGTGCTAACGGTATTAAGAAAGTTGTCAGATTTTTTTTTCGTAAATGTTGACTTTTTATCCCCCTGAATCGTAAGTTCTGGAGCCGTTTCACAAACTCTAATCTTTTGATATGATTGTTATGTGCCAAGGGATTATATAAGCTTCTTATTTTTGTGCCAACGGCATTAGGAAAGTTGTCTGATTTTTTTTTCGTAAATTTTTACTTTTGATCCCTCTGAATCGTAAGTTCCGGAGCCGTTATTTTAACGCCAATTTTCATACAGGATTATTATGTGCCAAGGAATTATATACGCTTTTTATTTTTGTGCCAACGGTATTAGGAAAGTGGTCAGATTTTTTTTTCGTAAATTTGGCTTTTCATCCGCCTGAGTCGTAAGTTCCGGTGCCGCTATTTTAACGCCAATCTTTCTACAGGATTGTTATGTACCAAGGAATCATATACGCTTTGTATTTTTGTGCTAACCGTATTAGGGAAGTTGTCAGATTGTTTTTTTTTAGAAAATTTTAACTTTTCATCCCCCTGAAGTGTACGTTCTGGAGCCGTTTTTTTAACGCTAATTTTTTTATTGGAATTTCATGTTTCAAGGAATCATATAAGCTTTTTATTTTTGTGCCAACGGTATTAGGAAACTTTTTAGATTTTTTTTTCGAAAATTTTGACTTTTCATTCCCCTGAATCGTACGTTCCGTAGCCGTTTTTTTAACTCTAATTTTTTTTCGGACGGTTGTATGCCAAGGAATCTTATTTGTATTTAGTTTTGTGCCAACGTTATTAGAAAAGTTGTCAGATTTTTTTTTCGTTAATTTTGACTTTTCATCCCCCTGAAGTGTAAGTTCCGGAGCCTTCTTTTAACGCTAATTCTTTTATAGGATCTCCATGTGCCAAGGAATCATATACGTTTCGTATTCTTGTGCTAACGGTATTAGGAAAGTTGTTAGATTCTTTTTTCGTAAATTTGGCTTTTGATCCCCCTGCGTCGTAAGTTCCGGAGTCGTTTTTTAACGCCAATTTTTTATAGGTCTGTTATGTGATAAGGAATCATATACACTTTTTATTTTCGTGCCAACGGTATTATGAAAGCTGTCAGATTTTTTTTTTCCGAGAATTTCGACTTTTCATCCCTCTTTAAAATTAATTCTGGACAGGTTTGACAAATTTTTTTTGTTGTATTGGGTTTCTGGGGTCTTATATATATTCTTTATCAATCTGTTTTTTTTTTTTTAATTATAAAACACGGTTTTATTAGTTGATTTTTTTCATTATTTTTTAGGGTTATTTTATTGTTATAATTTGCTAAAATTAATGTTAATGATCAATTTTATTCATATTTGTTCATTTTGTATCCATTTTATTGAGAAAAACGAATATGAAAAACTTTGATTTTCCGTTGGAGTCCAACGTTGCAAACTTTAACATCATAGTGAAAGAGTGAAAGAAGGGTCAAGGCAATCGTATTATGAAGTGAATCATGGTTTTGCTTACGTCATGCGTGATTTAGGCCTAGGCTCAGCTTGATGTGATAAGTTTTGCGTTTTGATGGATTCAGCGGAGTCTTTAATATTAAAACCAAGCTATAACTTGCATGTACAAAAGATTCATACGGCTGTGAAAATGTTGCGAAAAGATTTTTTGCTGCTGCTGTAAAAGAAGAGCCAGAGGAAACATGCAAACCGTATAATGTACAAAATACTAACGAATTAACAGTATCAGGCGAAGGAACGTGGAAGAAACGTGGATTCACTTCTCTATTCGGTGTCGTTTCTTTGATAGGTTACTATGCGGGAAAGGTTTTTGATGTGTTTGTCAAGAATTCTTACTGCTACCAATGTAACACTTACGAAAATAAGCCGAATTCGAAGAATGGAACACAGATCACGTCAACAGCTGAAACTGTAAAGCAAATCATGTTGGTCCATCAGGCAACATGGAAGTAGACGCCATCATACAGATGTTCAAACGTTCTTTAGAATATTTTGTAGTAATATTTAAAAATTATATAAGAGATGGCGACTCGAAAACCTACAGTGGTCTGGTAAATGCAAAACCGTATGTTAAAGATTTCACAATAAATAAGAAAGAGTGCATAGGACATTTGCAGAAAAGAATGGGTACCCGTTTACGTGAACTAGTAAAAACAACTGTGGTCGATAGTGTAACTAAGAGAGGAAAAAAAATAAAAAGGGAAAGTCTCTCTGAAAAAGGTAAACTCACTGCAAAAATGATCGACAAATTGACTGTATATTTATTAACTGGCCATCCGACGCAACCGCGGTTGTATAAAGAAAATGAAAAATGCGATTTGGGCGACGTACTATCACTACTGCTCGACAGACGAGAAACGACAGCACGACAAATGCCCGAGCAGTGAGGACTCTTGGTATGAATGGCAAAAAGCGGCAGCTGCAAATACTCTGGATTTATTCAAACACAGTTACAGTGCTCTTTCTACAGATGTTACAGAAGCCATAAAGCCAATCTACGAAGACTTGAGCAAGGACGCACTTTTGCAGCGGTGTCTTGGAGCTTTCACGCAGAATAACAACGAGATTGTCAATCAACTCATTTGGGAAATCTCTCCAAAATCAGTGAGCGGTACTACAATCTCTGTCAAAATTGCAGCAAATGTAGCAGCATGCACTTTCAATAAAGGATCTTTTGTAAAGTACGTGCAAGTAAAGAGGGTAGAATCCAACGTAGACAAGAGCAAAAAGATGCATTGGACATCCTGAATGACAGTTTCACTATACGAAGCTGGAATTGATGATTCTGTGTAAGTATTAAAAATTATACTCTTTTATTGATGCTTGATTTTTAAAGTTCGAGTATAGGAAACTTTAAATTGATTTTCCCGAAAAAATCATTTTTGAAGTTCGTGAACATTACAACTCAAAATCTACTTAAACGATTCTTTTTAAATTTTGAACACTATTTCTACACATACGAGGTCTGGCTATTAAATAACGAGACTGCGCGCCTAGAGGGCGCCGTAGAGGGGTGGGGAAAAAAACGAGTAGTGCGTTGGGTATCTAGATATCTTGTCTATGCACGTACCAAAACACGTTCTCGTCACTATTATTGTATTTGTACAGTAGCGGTTTGAAACGAACGTGTTTTTTTCTCGTGCCGAAAACCATGTGTGACGAAAAACAGGAGCAGCGTATCAATCTCAAATTTCTCGTTAAATTGAAAAAAACTCTGACTGAGTGCTGTAAATTGTTGCAAGAGGCCTATGGGGACAATTCTCTATCTCGTGCGCGTCTTTTTGAGTGGTGTAAGCGCTTCAGTGAGGGCCGAGTGAGCGCTGAAGATGACCAACGCCCAGGTCGCCCTGTCACTGTTTCAACACCGGAAACAGTGACCAAAATCAACCAAATTGTGCGTGCAGATCGTCGAATGAGCATCCGGATGATTGCCGAGGCTGTAAACGCCGATAAAGAAACGGTTAGACAAATTTTACACGAGGAATTACACATGACAAAAGTCTGTGCGAAGTTGTTGCCAAAAACCTGACTCCTGACCAAAAGCTCTTGCGTCAACAGGTCTGCTCAGATTTCCTTGAAAGGTTAAAAAAAGATTCCGGACTGATGAAAAACATTATTACTTGCGACGGAACGTGGATTTTTTAATACGATGTTGAAACAAAGCGGCAATCGATGCATTGGAAGACGCCTGAATCGCCCAGAATCAAAAAAGCAAGGATGTCCAAATTAAAATTCAAGGCAATGTTGATCGTTTTTTTCGACATTAACGGTATCATGATGACTGAATGGGTTCCAGAGAGTCAGACTGTCAACCAGATTTACTATTTGTCAGTTTTGGCAACACTGCGAGAACGAGTTCGTAAGAAACGGCCCGAGTTGTGGAAGAACAACTTGTGGATTTTGCACCAGGACAACGCACCTGCCTATAACGCGCTATCTGTGAAGCAGTATTTGGCCGGTAAGCGCACTCCAGTGCTCGATCACGCGCCGTACTCGCCAGATTTGGCACCGTGCGACTTTTTTTTGTTTCCGAAGACAAAATCTGCTTTGAAAGGGGCCCGATTTGAGTCGATGGAAGCGGTAAAGCAAAAAACGGCAGAGCTCCTAAAGGCCCTCACCAAAGAAGACTTCCAGCACTGCTTTGATCAATGGAAAAAACGTATGGAAAGGTGTGTGGCGAGGGAAGGGGAGTATATTGAAGGAGAGCATTCGAATATAGAATAATTTTTATAATAAAACCCTTTTTCGTAACCAGTCTCGTTATTTAATAGCCAGACCTCGTAAATCAACAGGTAATTAGAGAGATTTTTTTTATCTTACCATTTTTTTCTATTTTATAATAACAAATTCACCGAAATTTTTTTAGCAAAAATCGCGTTTTTGACTTTCAAATGCTGTCAAAAATAAAAGAATCGAAAAAAAAACTCTTTTTCTACCTAGGGAAACTTATCACCTTTTAAACGCATTTCAATTTTTTTGTTTCAAATGATCCGTTAACGAGTTATGAAGTTCACCGCATAACAACTTTTTGTCGAAGCGTCTCCGGAGATTCGCTGTCACGGAATTATTTACTGATATTTTTGATTGAAATTTTTTCCAAAAATACTTCAGATGTTATACTATAATGTGTATATGGAATAAATAAACCAACATTATTAATATCTCCAGAAAAAAATAATGAAAATATGCCTTTTTTCGCCCTTAAAACCTTACCCTCCCCCCCCCCCCCCTCTCCTTAAGATTTGTGTACTTTCTGAACACAAAATATTAACTTCTCCAAAATCGCTGTCATTTTTTCTTTATTTTTTATATGACATGTTAAATAATTGTATAAAAGAGTTTATAAAAAAAAATAGAGAAATAAGTGCACATGCATTTACAATGAGAAACGTCTATTTACTTAAGAGCTAACATAGTAGAGTCAATAACTTTGAAGGTATTTTTATGCAAAAAATTTAATGTCAAACGGTAGTAAACTTTTTACAATATTAAATTTTTATACGAAATTAAATTTACCAATCAGTATTTTTACATAAATGAAGTCTTTCTTTTTTAAATATTGATTAAAAATACGAACACTATCACGCAGACCATGGAGTTAGTAAATGAACACCGTTACATTTACTAGTGCTGTGTGTATAATTTTTTGTAGTTAGTGAATGAACGTGCGATCAGTACTGCTGTGATGTTCGGCTATGTGGTATAAATTGTGAGGCTGGTTTTATTAAAAATTTGTAACTTATTAAGGTTACGATATGCTTCAAGTATGTAAGTATGTTCATTTACTAACTCCACTCATATGTGCAGTGTTCATTCACTAGAGATCCGATAAAAGAAATTCTATTTTCTCTTTTTTATAACTAATTTTTATACTTTATATAAAAATAACCTCATGTATATAATTTTAAAAAGCTTAATTATCGTATGGAGCAAGTCTTATTTTAAGTAATTTTTTTATTATTTAAAATAACGAATAAAGTGTGAAATTTCCTTAACTGTTCGTTCACTAGGGTCGTCACCCTATAATCGTAATAAATAATAAAATTCTAAAATATATAAAATACTTAATAAAAGTTTTTAAAAAGGTTTGAGAAAGGTTTTTTAAAAGGTTTCATCAAATACTTTCAAAAATGTTTTTTTAAATATTTCTATAACTTTTATAGAAATGTTTATAAAACTTATATCGAAAGGTTCATAAAAGGATTTAGGAAACGTTGCTAAAGTGTTTAAAAACGGACATAAACTCATTTTAAAAATATTTTTTGAAAACTTTTAAAAAGATTTTTATCCTTTCATGAAACCTTTTAAAAACATTTTGAAAACCTTTCGTGCTGTGTGGGACATTATTTCAGTGAACTTTTATGCAATAATATAGGAAATAATTTTACAATCTTCTAGAAATATCTCTGTCTCCCTCTCTCTCTCTCTCCCTCACCCTTCCTCCCTGCGAAAATTCCGTAGAGCTGTTTTGAAGAACCAGGAAAAATGGAATTTTGTTACAAAATAGAAATTAATAGCATGAAAACTTACATTTGTAAACTATTATTTTTATCTATGAGAGACTTAATCGCTACAAAGAATTTTTATTTGTTATAAACATGACACCTATACAAAGAGGTGATTTTCACTTTGATATTATTTTCAAGCTTTAGTATAATTGAAGAAAAAATAATAATTTAAACATTTAAAGCCATCAAGAGTATCGATCTCAGCTGTTTCATTGAAACCTTCTTTTATATGCACAACCAGAGATGAATAGGGAGATCGCCAGGGACTCGGAAAAAAGTGAGGCAATTCCTGCGCGCCAGAAGGTTCTGCCGTGTAGAAGTCTAGCAGCTGAAGTAAACGCATGTTAGACGGAGAGAGAAGATACGCACGTTTCGTGTAAACGCACGATAATGTGCGCAAATTCCGTAAAGCGGTTTTAAAGAACCACGAAAAATGGAATTGTTTTGTTACAAAATCGAAATTAATAGCATGAAAACTTACATTTGTAACTTCACTAAAATTTATATTTACAAAAAATATTATAACAAAACTTATAATTGTAAAAAAATAAAATTTCAAATTTTAAATTGAATAAATAAAAATTATTAGAATAAACGAAACTTAAATTTAAAATTTATATAAAAAATGATACCCGACGCATAATATGACGTATAATCATATATAAATAATAAGTTATTATCATTTCAGAATAATTATTCAACCTATAAATACGTCAAGCGCCCACTAAATAAACAAAACAAGGAGTTAAAATTAGGAGTTGAGTTTAAAACAGAATAGAAAAAAATCAAGACGAAATCCACTAAACGACATTTTAATCCAAAAATTTCATTTAAATGGAATTTTACTATCTTTTGCAATTATCACATATGTATACATAATATACGTAATTAATGTTGCATCAACTTATTTTGTTTCACGTTAATTTGAAGTACCTATTTTGCTTTTCTTTCCGTTTTAATTTACCAAATTTCAACTGCTTATTTTGTTTATTTAGTGGTCTTCCGATACATCGAAGGGTAAAAGAATAATTTAAAAATAATATATTATTTTTTAAAGAATAGTTTGTTGTGTCAGAGTTCTCTTCATATCAATTATTTCAATTTAAATTGAATTTTTATTTATTCAATTTTATAAATTTAAGTTTTATTTTTTACCTTGTAATGGATTTTGTCTTTAAAGTTTTTTACTTTTTAAAGGGTCATTTCATTATTTACAAAATTATTTTAAATTATTATTTTTTTTTTTTTATTGTTAATTATAATACTATATTTTCATTGCTAGTTAGGAACCAAATTTCTCCTTAATTAAATTTAAACAGTAGCTTTAGCGATAAAAGAAAAAAACCTACGTCGATCCATAAAAAAGCTCAGAACTTTTGAGCAGCCAGGCTGATGTTCGAAAGCCTGATTATACGTTTTTTAAGGATTACAGAGTAACATTCAAGTAAAATAAAAACATCGATTTTTTAAACTTTAAATCAAAAAAATGTGGCTCAAAATAAAGTCTTCTACTCTAGTCAAAAATAATATTAAAGAAAAAAAATGATTTTTTATAAATAGAAAATCGAAGTAGAAGCGTTACATCGAAAAACCCTAAAGAGAGAAAATGTTCAAATTGCAAAAGTTTTTGTTCTAGATAAACAAACCAAATAATAAGCTGTACACTATATAACGCCAAGGACAAAAGATTTTTATTGTTGAATTCTTTATTACAAATATAACAAACAAACCGTTACATAACTCTACACGAAATACTCCTGGGATCGAAAGTTTTATGTTGCAAATGTTATGTTATAAATAAATTTATCAAGCTATAAGCTTTACACCTAAAAACTCTAGGGAGAAAAGTTTTAAATTGCTGAAGACTTTGGTAAAAATAAAAAAAACAAACCATAAGCTTTACAATAAATAACCCTGGGTACGAAAGTCTTATACTGCAAAAGCTTTTTTATATATATTGGGAGTGTGAATAAGTTCTCGCCGTTTCACCGTCAGATGGCAGTACAAAAATGTTGTGTGTATAATTTAAAATGATGATGTATCTATATAGAAGTTCTATAACCTACGTTTAAAATCAGTGCACGTCTATCTATTAACCTATAAAAAACATTTTCTTTTTGTGGCGTAAGACATGTCAAATTTCGCGCCAAATAAACCGTTTTTGCGGGGAATTTTACTGCACTATTTTATTCAGAAGAAATTTGCAGCTGAAACACACATAATTCTTGTAGAAACCTTTGGTAATCATGCTCTGTTTAAAAGAACATGTAGAGATTGGTTTAACCGATTTAAAAATGGTGATTTTGATGTTCAAGATAGAGAACACAGTGGTGCACCAAAAAAGTTTTAAGACGAAGAATTGGAAACATCACTTGCTGAAGATCCATGTCAGATGCAATTCCATGTTGCAAAATCATTAAGAGTCAATCGAACAACAGTTTCGAAACGTCTGACAGCATTAGAAATGATACAAAAGGAAGGATCTTGGGTGCCGTACGAACTGAAGCCGAGAGACGTCGAACGGCATCTTGTCACGTGTGAACAGCTGCTTCAACGACTAAAAAGAAGAGGTTTCTTACATCGTATTGTGACTGGTGATCAAAAATGGATATACTACAGGAATCCCAAGCGTAAGAAGTCGTGCAAGCCCGGCGAAGCAGTAGCATCAACGCTAAAGAGGAATATCCACGGTTCCAAGCTCATGCTGTGCATTTAATGGGATCAACTGGGGGTAGTGTATTACGAGCTCTTAAACAACCAACCCAACCAAACCATCACATGAGATCTCTATCGGCGACAATGATGCGTTTGAGTCGAGCATTGAAAGAAAAATGGCCGCTATATGAGCAAAGACACGATAAGGTGATTTTGCTGCATGATAACACTCGGCCGCAAGCCGCGTCACCGGTCAAAATATACCTAGAAACGCTGAAATGGGAAGTCCTACCCCACCCGCTGTACTCTCCAGACATTGCGGCTTCTGATTATTATTTATTTCGATCGATGATTAGTGGCCTGGCTGAGCAGCACTTCACTTCGCATGAAGAAACGAAAAAATGGACCGATTCGTGGATAGCCGCAAAAGAAGTGTCGTTTTCTCGACGGGAAATTCAAATGCTGCCAAAAAGATGGGAAAAAGTAATCTCCAGCGATGAGCAATACTTCAATTGACTTATTTTTTTATTATTTTTTTTTTAATAATGGATTTATTTTCACAAAAAACGGCGAGAACTTATTCACACTCCCAATAAATTAATAAAACCGTTAACTCCAAAGCCAATAACCCTGGGAACGAATTTTTAAACTTAAAACGCTTTGTCATAAATAAATACATAAAGCAATAAGGATCTAGACCTTAAAATCCTGGGGAGAGAATTTACAAATTGCGAAAGATTTTGTTATAAATAAAAAAAATCGAGCCATAAGCTCTAAACTAAATAATCCTGGTGACAAAAGTTTTATATTGCAAAGGATTTGTTATAAATAAATTAAACATACCGTAAGCTCTACATCTACAAATCCTGGAGAAAAAACTTGCAAATCGCAAAAGATTTTGTTATAAATAAAAAATGCAAACCATAAGCACTACACAAAATAATCATGGGAATGAAAATTTGAAAATGCAAACGCTTTGTTACGAAGAAATTAATCAAGCCAAAATTTCGATAGCTGATAACATTGAAGACGAAAGTTTTAAGTTGCAAAAGCTTTGTTATGAATAAATTAATCATACTGTAAGCTCTACACCTAAAAATCCAGACGAGAGAAGTTTCAAATTGAATAAGACTTTATTACGAGGGCGGTTCAATAAGTGCCCGTGTTAGAAATGAAGACACCATTTATTCAAAAAATTTTTTTAACCCATTTGCATCACACAGTAAAGTGAAAAATTCGTTCTGATCACCAAAAATTTTTTGTGATAAATGCCTAAGTGCAATGCGCGCATATATGCACTTATCATGCGAATGGGTTAATTTTTCAACATAGTCCCCTTTTAGAAAGATACACTTCTCCCAACGTTCTTGCCATTTTTTTAACCCCTCCAAAAATAGGATTTGTCGAACTCTCCAAAATATGCCTCTGTCTCGGCGATAACTTCCTCGTTTGAGCAATTTGAGTAAATTTTTTTCCCGTGAGCCATTTCTTCATGTTGGGGATCAAGAAAAAGTCGCAGGGAGCCGAATCGGGTGAATACGGGGGGTGCGGCAGCAAATGCATAACGCAATTCATGCAGTTTGGCGTCGACAACTCTGGATGAATATGCTAGTGCGTTATCATGGTGAAACAGCACCTTCTTTTTCGCCAAATGCGGCCGTGTCTCTTCCAATTTTTTGTCGAAGCGGTCCAATAACTCACTGAAGTATTGTTCAGTGATCGTTCTTCCTTTTTTTAAAAAATCCATGAGAATGACGCCGTTCGCATCCCAAAAAGTCGTCGCCATGACCTTTCCGACCGATGGGACCATCTTCGCCTTCTTTGGAGCAGATTGACCGGGAGAAATCTATTGTTTTTAATGTTGCTTAGTTTCTGGTATGTAATGATGAATTCAGGTTTTATCAACGGTGACAACTCGAGGCAAAAACTCCATTGGATCTCGCTTAAATTGCTCCAAACACTGCTTCGAAGTTAACAGCCGGATCCGCTTGTTGTCCACCGTGAGCAATCGTGGCACCCACCGGGCCGACAATTCTTTCATCGCCAACTTATCATGTAAAATATTAATTGCTGTTCCGGTCAACACCTACGGCCTCTGCTACTTCGCGCACTTTCGTTCGTCGATCATCGAGAATCATGTCGTAGACTTCTTGAATGATTTCCTCGGTAACCACGTCTGCCTGGCGTTCTGGTCGCTCCTCATCAAAAACGGATGATCGCCCACGTTTAAATTCGTTGAACCAATATCTAACTGTCGTCATAGATAGCGAAGTGTCCCCATAAACAGCATCCAACTTTGCTTTCATCTCTTCGAATTTTTTTCCATTCAAAAACAAAAAGCGAATTACCGAACGCTACTGCTCTTTTTCCATCTTAGCGAAATTCACGAAACACGTCTTACTCGAATGGCTGCCAAATCCAAACTAACATATCAATCAGTCTGAAATTTGTTTTATTGTCGTTTGACAGATGGCAGCACACGATGATAATACCAACTTTCCTCAGGAACGCCCTCTGTCGTCAAACGCGGGTACTTATTGTACCGCCCCCGTATTAATAATAAAAAATAACCGTAAGCTCTACACCTACTAACTCTGGGGAGAATAATCTTAAATTGCAAGAATGTAAGCTCTACATCTAAGAACCATGGGAACAAAAGTTTGAAATTGCAAAAGCTTCCTTATAAATAAATTAATCAAACCATAAGCCCTACACTTAAAAATCCTGGGAAGAAAATCTTTTGCTATTTGAAACTTTTCACTCCAGGGTTTTCAGGTGTAGAACCTTATGGCTTTAATAATTTATTTATAACAAAGTGTTTAAAGTTTGAAACTTTTGTCCCCAGAGGTTTTAGGTGTAGAACCGAATGGCTTTATTAATTTGTTTATAACAAAGCGTATAAAGTTTAAAACTTCCGTTTCCAGGGTTATTAGGTGTTAAGCTAACGGTTTGATTATTTATTTATAACAATGCATTTGCAAAATAAGACTTTCGTCCCAAGGATTATTTGGTGTAGAGCTTGGGGCTCGTTTTTTTTTATTGCAACAAAGTCTTTTGCAATTCGAAACTAAAAAAAAATTATTTTTTTTTCCTTGACATTATTTTTTGCTAGGGTAAAAGGTTTTATTATGATGACCACATTTTTTTTTATTTCAAGTTTGAAATACCGATATTTTTATTTTACTTGAATGTTACTCTGTAATCCTTATAAAACGTATAATCAGGCTTTTGAACAGATTGTTGCATTTACATGTAGATATTCATTAGCATATTATATATTAGGTGTAGTAAAAAGAAATCCATTATTCTCGCATTAAATTGAAGGTTTTATTTAGCATAGATAGAATGATACGATTTAGGTCAAATATGCACCGTTTTGTTCGATAATTTGTTGCTATTTTGGAGTTAATTTCATAATGCCCCTCTCGTAGAAACCTTTGTCCCTATTGTCAAAAAACTGGGACAGTCGATTTTCACAATCTTCTCTTGAGGCGAATTTTTCACCTGCAAAATCATTCGTCATAGACAGGAACAGGTGGTAATCACTTGGTGCCAGGTCCGGACTATAAGGTGGATGCATTAACTGGTGTAAAATCAGTGCGCCAAGGCTCACCATCATTACCGAGTTAACCGTAACCAGCGATTTTAACATCAAAACCCGGTGTATCTTTGTATAGCACTATCTAAAAATCACCAATAAAAAGTGACTTAAATTATAAATCTCCTTTCTTTATTAACATATAAAGAAAAACATACCTCGTCCGCGATCAATCTTCCTTCCAATTCTAAATAATTAACAAAATAAAGTGCAGCCAGGACTGTAACACAGGCCGGACACTTTATTTCTATTTACAATTTCATAATACTAATTTATTATAACACATATATACTATTTCCTTCCAATTCTAAATTATTAACAAAATAAAGTGCAGCCAGGACTGTAACTCAGGCCGGACACTTTATTTCTATTTACAATTTTATAATACTAATTTATTTTAACACATATACTCTTTCCTTCCAATTCTAAATTATTAATAAAATAAAGCGCAGCCAGACCTGTAACACAGGCCGAACACATTATTACTATTTACAAATTTATATTACTAATTTATTTTACCATATATATACTATAATTTATTTAACCCGTTTAAATTTAATCATTTAATAATAAAATTAAGCGCCAAATAAATGTACCCTTTACTTGAGACCGACAAATAAACTTGGACCTTAAACCTCAAATGGGATCATCAGTCGAATGGTATAATTTAAACAAGTACAGTAACTCATCCCAAGCTAAAAGAGTCATATCTTGGCAAGTTAATGTACGGGTATATTCGTAGTGAAAATATCTACGAATAAACAAGGGTTATGTTCTGTTGCGAATAATAATTTGAACGTAACATAAGAATATTTCACTTAAAAATAAATATTAGTTGTAATGGAAAAATATTTTCATTATAGTTGAAATTTAAAAAAGTTATTAGTTTCAAATTGGAATGTTTAACTAAGAAATATATAAATTTTAATTTCAGATTCAAAAATCTAGAATCATTAAAAGTAAATGTTATATAAATTTAAATTTTTTTATGCTTGAATGTAATTTGATTTATTCAATTATTAATTAAAATATGTTTAAAACCGATTGGATGTGTTAAAAGTAAGTTATTCTGGTAATAAACAATGATTAAAATTTACAAAATTGGGAATTGGTCGGTCGCATTTAAAAATGTAAGAATGAAATTTGTAAATTAAAAAATTAGTTAATTCACTAGACTTACTATTCAATAATAAATTCAATGTATTACCAAAAGTAAAAGATTGACGTTTTTTGAATTTCTAAAGCTATAACAAAAACTACAAAGCTAATAACTATTTGAATGTATAAACATAAAGGATAGAAAAGGGTTGTGATTGAAAGAAAATAACATTTTTTTATTATAACAATTGCTTTACTTTGTTATAAAAGACAAAAAAGAATAAATTTACATAGTGCTTCAGGCTGTCTGCAGCTTTTTTCTACATTTATTGATATATTTATTTTAAATTGTGATGATTATAACTGTATAATGTATATCTTATAACTAATTTCAGGTTTATCAATGAATATATTGTTTATGAGAAAACATGAATCTGATTAATCGCATAATTTTGATTATAAAATAATTTTAAAAGCAAACAAAATGTTTGGTAACAATTTTACATTCAATAGAATAAAGCTAGTGAGAATCTAATGAATATTATGATTAAATTTTGTTTTATACAAGAAAAATAATAATTTTATATTGTATGTAATGTGCATAGTTAAGAGTGTGATACCAAAATGATCTTGCATGTGATGACTTGCCAATGGCATTGGTATTAGTGTTTTGGCTATGCCATATTGTTGTAAACAATCTGGAATTGTCTTGGCAACATTGATGCTGTTTTAAGCAGTGTGCTTTCACGCTTAGTATGTCATTTTCTAATTAAATCAGCAGTAATAACTCGAAGAAGAAATTTTGAGTTTCTCAATAGTAATAATTTGTCTTATATTAGGTATAGTAAAAAGTAATCCTTTATTTTGCCAATAGATGGCTTTAGTAGTCTGTATCTCCCGTTGTAAAAGTGCGATCGGGTTAGACTAGATGGCGTTAGAAAGATAAGATTTCGTACTAAAAAAGCTTCTGATACAGTTTTGTGATTGCTTGACTCAGTATTTTTTTAGCACGCGTCAAAGATGGACACCAACAAAGAGAAAATACGCCATATTTTTTACCATACAGTTTTTCTTCGATAAAGGCGAAAACGCAAGCCAGGCAGCTGAAAATGTGAATAGTGTTTATGGTCCTGATACTGTAACAGCTAATCACGCGCAATTTTGGTTTCGTCGATTCCGTTCCGGTAATTTTGACGTCAAAGATGCACCACGCTCTGGAAGGCCAATTGTCGAAAATGTCGATAAATTAATGGAAATCGTCGAGTCTGACCGTCACGTAAGCACTGTTTCGATTGCCCAGGAGCTAAACATTGCATAAAAAACCGTTTAGAACCACTTAAATAAGGCTGGATACAAAAAGAAGTTCGATGTATGGGTGCCACACGAGTTATCGCAAAGAAACCTCATGGACCGAATTTCCATCTGCGAATCGCTGCTGAATCGCAACAATATCGATCCATTTCTGAAGCGGATGGTTACTGGTGAATAAAAGTGGGTCACTTACGACAACGTCAAGCGACAACGGTTGTGGTCAAATCGCGGTGAGCCGGCGCGAACGGTGGCCAAGCCAGGATTGACAGTCAGAAAGATTTTGCTATGTGTTTAGTGGGACTGGCAGGGAATCATCTACTATGAGCTGCTCCCCTACGGCCGAACTCTTAATTCAGACCTGTACTGTCAACAATTGGACCGTCTGAAAGAAGCAATCGCCCAGAAGCGGCCAGCTTTGGCCAATAGGAGAGGAATTGTGTTCCATCAGGACAACGCCAGGCCGCATACATCGATAGTGACTCGCCAGAAGCTCCGGGAGCTTGGTTGGGAAGTTCTTATGCATCCACCTTATAGTCCGGACCTGGCACCAAGTGATTACCACCTGTTCCTGTCTATGACGAATGATTTTGCAGGTGAAAAATTCGCCTCAAGAGAAGATTGTGAAAATCGACTGTCCCAGTTTGTTGACAATAGGGACAAGGGTTTCTACGAGAGAGGCATTATGAAATTAACTCTAAAATGGCAACAAGTTATCGAACAAAACGGTGCATATTTGACCTAAATCGTATGATTCTATCTATGCTAAATGAAACCTTCAATTTAATGCAAAAATAATGGATTTCTCTTTACTACACCTTATATTTCCTGCTGTATTATTTATATCAGTAAGCACAAAGCATACAAATGAAAAATTACTTGCTCAAGTATATATAAATTAAATTTGATAATTAACTATGTTGAAACTAAATAATATTAAAATTGTAGTATTAAAATATTATTATAATGCATTTGCAGATCATTGTACTTATTGGTTTGCGGATTATGTTACTTGGAACTTCTGTAAACATGTATGCTATTGAACAATCTTCTAATTTTTAAACCAAAGCAACAACTGTAAAATTTTCTAATCAAATTAATAATATTCAACACGTTTTCATAAATAATGAAATGCTTATAAGGCCAGATGAATCAAAACAACTTGATAATTTATGTAATTTGAAAGGTACTGAAACCTGACATATTAAATTTATCATTTTAAATATTACGTATGTTTTATTAAATATTTCTAAAGCTTTTTTTTTTCAAAAATTTTTATTCAACAACACAATACTCAAAATTTTAATTTAAAAAGTATTCTCACTATTAACTATTCTATTTAGGTGATATTGGAAAGTCTAAAATTGTAGTTCCTCATACACTTTGTTACGTCGGAAAACAGTGAATTATTCGCTCTTTTCCTACTTAATTTTTTTTATCGAATAACCAGCTCTTTTTGCGTTCTTCTGGACGTTGAGATTAATCGTTGGGATGAGGATGATAATGTGGTGTTAAATAATTAAGACACAATTTTGAGCCAATGTGGGAATTCCCTTTATTGGCTCGGGGAAAAATGCACGATGGCATAAAAAACCCCACGATGACAATACAACCTCGTTTATTGTATATGCAATTATGTATGTAGACGTGGTATGAGACGATATTCTATGTGTAATAACGTTAATCGACCGAAGCTTCCAGATCTTGTGTGTGTAAGACAAGAAAAGAAATAGTGCGAGTAGGTTTTATCTGCGTGACTATATCTCGACCGTGGTCCGCAAGATATTGACGCGTCTGAGCGAATTTTTCCCATCGAAGATTTTCCCCACCGCTTGCGTCTTGCGTCCCTCCTTGCCCCCCGCGACGATCGGTTTTTGTTTTACGGAAATTTCCACGGTAAATGCGCGAGACTCGCTGCAGCATGTACGATCAAGATCGCGGTACTCCCCCCGTTTCCCCCTTTTTACGCGCGAACGTAAACACGACGAAATTTCGTGTTCTCGAATATTTGCGCGCGACAACAAAAATTATTCTTTAGTTGACCGAACATACTCCTCCCGTTGAGAGCAACGCGATCAATAGAAAGAAATAGTAAGAAAGAGTGTGTGTTGAATGAAAGATGTTGAACTAACGAATTTAGATGCATCTAGCTTGAGACAATTAAATTGAATCAAGACGGTCTATTGCGTGGTGGTATCATTGTACCACAACGATGCTCACCGTAATTGCGAATTGATTGAAGCTTCGGGAACGTGTATATGTATTTTTTGTTTTACAATAAATTTTTACATATAATTAAATTATGATTCAATTTGAGTAATTAATTCGATGATCGTGTATTATTCGACTGGTAATGGACATATGGTTATCGCGTTTCTCTTGAGGATTCTTCGTGTTGTTTTGACGATGACCACCCTCGCGATGCCGTCGTCGCCAGGATGTACGTCGATAATCCTCCCCAACTGCCATTGCATACAGGGTTAGTTTTTGTCGATAAGTATTACGATGGAATCCTTATGTAATTCGTGATTGGACGTAGACCATTTTTGTCGTTTTTGTAACTCGTTTAAGTACTCGAATTGCCATCGCTTCCAGAAATGCTGTCGTGCCTTGGTGATCAGGTGCCACGATTTCAAACGGTTTTCTGAAACAGATAGTAAATCATTCTTCGGCAGCATATTAAACGGTCTGCCAACAAGGAAGTGTGCAGGTGTTAGTGCTAATGGATCGTTCGGATCTGAGGAAAGGGGACACAAAGGCCGCGAATTCAGTATCGCTTCAACTTCGATCGCGAACGTATTAATTTCTTCGAATGTAAATAGTCTATCGCCTACCACGCGTCTTAAATGGTGTTCAAACGACTTCACTGAGGCTTCCCATATACTACCGAAATGAGGTGAAAGAGGCGGATTGAAATGCCACGTTATGTTTTAAACTATCGCAAATGTATTTACGTCTCCCTTAAATTTGTCGGACTCTATCAATGCGTAGAGGTCCTCAAGCTGATTACCCGCCCCTACGAAACTGGCTTTGTTATCGGAATAGATGTGAGCGGAAACACCCCTACGACTGATAAATCGACATAAAGCTGTAAGAAACTCCTCAGTTGTGAGATCGCTGACCATCTCGATATGAACGGCCTTAACCGCCATACAAATGAAGCTACAACCATAAACCTTGATACTATTTTGATTGCGATATTTTTTCTCCTTAATAAACATCGGGCTGAAAAAATCCACACCCGTATGATAAAAAGGAGTTGTTTATTCGACTCTAAATTTAAGTAGATTGCCCATTTTAAATTGTGCCGGTGACGCCTTGAATCTTATGCAACGTACGCAATGACGAACGATTTTTCGCACTTGATTCTTGCCGTGTAAAAGCCAGAAACGATGTCGAATTTTATATAACGTCGATTGAATCCCGGAATGATAACCTTCTTCGTGGAATTTACGTATAAGCAGATCGGTGACGTGTTGGTGAGAAGGCAACAGAATCGGACGTTTCCGTTCGTAAGAAAGGAGTGAATTTTGAAGTCGAACGCCGACGCGTATCAAACCGTTCTTATCGAGAATTGGATTTAAAGATAAAATTTTACTTTCCTTTATTCCCCCCGATTCAGAGAGCTGCTTGATTTCAAGTTTAAATTGAGTTTGTTGAACGCGTTTTATTATTCTAATTTCTGCTTCTGCGAATTCGCGTGCCGAAATTTCGCCTCGAAATGGATTAGATTTTAAAAAACGCAAGCAATAAGCAATTATCCGAACTAACGAATTGTAAGATCAGAATTCATTGAAAATTTCTGTCGGTTCTATCTTTGAAATAAGACAGGAAGTCTTTCTTAAACCGGGTACATCTTAGAGAGGTAATTCATTATTATCTTTCAACAGAGCTATTCGCGATTTAGCGCACAACAACCGGACGGTAACATCTCCTTGATTGTTGCGCGACCGAATACACAAACAAGCGCCAAAGCCTGAATTGCTAGCATCGCAGAACTCATGCACTTGGATCTCCTTGTAATCATCAATGAATAGCCGTCGATCGGTCGAAAGATTATTTACCAGTTCGATTTGATTCGCGAACGTCGACCATGATGTGTATATAGCCGTCAACACAGATTCATCCCATTTTAACTTCGATTTCCAACACTGCTGCATAATTAGTTTAGTTATAAAAATAACCGGTCCTAATAATTCTAATGGATCGAATATTTTTTGTATTTCGGAAAATATGATTCGTTTTGTTACGTTACTTAAGCTGATTGGATGTGTAGTATAGGTAATTGATCGCGGCTTGCGTTCCAAGATATATCTAGCGTACGTAGAATCGGATCACGATCAAATACTTGTACTTCAATCGCGCTCTCGGATAAATCGGCGAGAATTTGTTCATTGTTCGATGCCCATTTTCTTATATTAAAACCGCCGAGTTTTAGTAATGCTGCCACTTGATCACGAATCTCGCAAGTCCGTCGTAGGTGTCGGCGCCGGTAAGCAAATCGTCAACGTACAAATCTCGCTTGAACACGCGTTTGCCGATCGGATATCTCGCCCCCTCGTCGTCTGCGAGTTGATATATGGTGCGAATTGCTAAATAAGGCGAAGAGGATACTCCAAATGTAACTGTATCTAATTTAAAAGTAGAAATGCGATTATTACTATACCAGAGAATTTTTTGATATTTCCTATCGTCGGGATGTATCATGATTTGCCGGTACATTTTTCCAATATCAGCGGTAAGAACGAATTTATGCATGCGAAATTTTAATAGATGACCGAAAAGTTTATCTTGAATAGTGGGGCCTACCAATAGACAATCATTTAATGATTTATTCTTATTTACTTTGGCCGAAGCGTCGAAAACAACGCGCACCTTAGTTGTAGTGCTTGAAGATTTTACGACCGGGTGATGAGGAAGGAAATAGCCGTCGTCATCTTCGTTTGTAACTAGTGACATATGTCCCATATCGATATATTCCTGCAGCACGCGCTCGTATTCTACTTTAAGCGCCGGATCTGCCTCGAGCTTTTTACATAAATTATAAAATCTTCGTGAAGCGATTGATTTTATATTGCCGAAATTACGTGCGACAGGGCGAAATGGTAGGCAAACTATATACCGCCCTTTTATATTTCGAGTCGTATTGATGTTATAATGCTCCTCACAATCTAATTTTAATTTACTTAATTTGCATATGACATGCTTCCTTCGTCTACTGTTGGATATACCGACTACAACAACCCAACCTAATTGCGTTTTTTGAATGAAAAGGTCACAATGTCCTTGCGAAAGATTAATTTGTCCTATTGAAAATAAAGATAAAGTAGCTCCCGAACCTATAAGCATATCTACAGGGCGAAGTAAATGAAACAACGGATCGGCCAATTTGAGATTCGATGGTATTTTGACGAATTCACGGGAAACAACTTGATTTGGAATGGCATCAGAAATCGACGGGACGATTAAAAAAGATAAACGTTTTTTGAACTCGTTATGGATTGAATAAATAGATGTTGTAATCATTCCCTTTGAAAACGTGTTCATGCCATTAATTGCACCGATGGGCACCGTGCACGATTGGATAGGAAGTTTAAGTCGAAGTGCTAAATTTTCTGTAATGAAATGTGCTGTTGCACATGTATCTAATAAGGTACGGCATTCTAGAAAATTACCATAGACATCTTTGAGTCGAACTAACGCGCTCATTATTAATTGAGAATGAAGAGTCTAAAAAATGGTGTTAAACGACTGTATTTCCAGTCAAACCTGTTTATCTTCAACCTTCGTAGTCGAGTGTCTTCGTTGCGCGTTTAGATTTTTATTCGAATTGACCCCGACGTCCCTATGTAACAACGTGTTATGATATGTCGAACATTTTTGGCAATGCGAACGCGTTCACGCGCCGCCGTGTGAACGTAAGCAATTTTTACATAATTTAAATTTTTTAACTATCTCCCGTCTCTCTGCTATCGACGCCTTATTGAAACCCGGACATTTGAATAATGAATGCTCCTTGCTCTTACACGCCGGACAATTTGTCGATTTTTCCTGGGTCAAGAATACTCGAGCGGATGTATTATCCTTTCTTAGTTTGGAACGATTTGCGTTAACGTTCGAAAGTTTCCGTTTGTAACCGGATGGTTGACATGTCCGTGACATGTGATGTTCTAATGCTTGTGAGCGATGTGTTGATTCCGAAACGAATGTATGAAATTGCGCGAGAGTGGGTGAATGGTCTGAATCAAGCGTTCTTTCCCATTCGGTACGCATGTCTCGCGGTAATGTTCTCTTCAATAAACGTCTGATCATTAATTCGTGATCATTCGCGTCCAATAAAGTTAGGATGTGTACGTGTTGACGTACGCTATCGCTGACTTGTTGCACTTCCTTCGATGAAAGTTTCGATTGCGCGGTTATTTCAATGATCGCGTCGAGATGCCGATCTGTTAGGAATCGCTTCTTTTCGTATGTATCTACTAAAAATTGCCATGCTCTTGCGTAGCTTTCCTCACGTAAGTCGAATACTGATATTTTTGTTAACGCGTTTTGTTTCAAAGAATCTTTTAAATAGATAAATTTTTGCAAGTCGGTTATATCATTACGCGCGTCAATCAGTGATTTGAATGCATTTTTATATGATAACCAGTTGTCTAACGAGCCGTTGAACTCTGGAAGTTCCGCGACCGAAAGTTTCATGGGTTGCAAATTATCGTTTTGGTTACGGGTTGTATTTAATGTTTCATTTCGCATATTATTCACGTTGGATAATGCGTCAATTTGCGTAGCGAGTGAGTAATAACGATCTTCAATATCCGTAATCTCGTCTTGATTTTCGTCGTCGTTGTTTAAAAGGTTAAGTTCGTCGTTATACTCTATGTACGCGGTGATTAATTCTTTTATACCCCTCAATCGAATTTTAAATTTGAAATATCTTGACTATTTTCGTTTACAAGTCTTTGTAAATTGGTTAATCGCGATTTAAGGGTCGTACGTTTTCGTGCCATATATTTTATCCATGATGAACATAAAATGAAAAGAGTGAAATAAAATAAAAATAAAAAAGAATCACGCAAATCTTGAAATAATAAGTTAAACGAGATCAAAATGAAAATTAAATGTCGAAAATTAATTATGTCGAAATATTCGCAAATTCGAAAAAATATCCAAGGTGATATAGATTTATAAAATGAAATAAGAAAATCAATTGATTGAGATCAATTCCGATAGAATATTAAATTGTTAATGTGAAATATCGGAAATGTATGAATACATGTTTTTAATATTCACTAAATAATTTGAATAAATTAATTATTAACCGATATTTTGTTATAAATGACGAATAAATATCGTTGTTGATCAAACGATTTTGTTTGACAATGTTATTAAAACAATGAGGAGTAATTGAATTGTTGATAAATAATTTGATTAAATTAAAATAAATTATAATTAAATTATTATTTATTAAACACAAAATTAAATGTTTATTATTATATATTAAATTCTTTGATTGAATTTGAATTATAAATTGATTGATTTTAAAATATAAATTGTAACAACTACTATGTACAGTCTGTCAAGTAAGAGCGTGGTCGTGTTAATTTATAAAAAAATTTATTTGATGAAACTTTCATATTTATATATACATTGTTCACATTACAAACAATGATGCAATTTGGTCAATTATGTGTCCAGTCACCACCGGCGTCAATAATTGCCTGGCATCTCCGAGGCATGCTTTCTACTAATTTGACGGCGTATTCTAGTGGCAAGGATCTCCAGATCCGACGAATTTCGTAAAACAACTGCTTCAAAGTGTATGTGCGTCTTCCACGAAGCTTCCGTTTAATATATGCCCACACATTTTCAATAGGGTTTGCATCGGGCGACTGCGACGGCCAATCCAATGTAACGATGCCAGATTAAGTCTTCCACTGAGTACAGAGCTTGCTGCGGTGTTTAGGATCGTTGTCCTCCTGCAGAATCCAATCTTCATTTTTTGTGATGAACCATCGTTTGGCAGATGGCAGTAAAGCCTTTTTGTAGATTTTTATCATTTTCTCGGCATTTAGGTTGTCAGTAAAGAGGTGCAAAGTGCCGAATCCCTGCTTTGAGAAGCAGCCCCAAAGATGCACCTTAATTCCATGTTTTACGGTCCGCTGAACAAGCCTATTGGTGGAAGTTGACCAGGCTCGCGTGAGGACAGAACGTGCCCATATAGAACATTCATCAGTAAAAATGACATTTTCAAAATCTCTGTCAATATTCTCATGCGCCCCAGCGAGTCGCTTTGTCACATGTTTTTCAGTCAACAGAGGCTTCTTCATTGTGTGGCGCCATTTCAGATGATGAGTACGAAGATGGGTTTGGATAGTTTCGTAGGATATATATAAACCTTTTGCCATTAATTTTGCTTGTCCTTGCCGCAGTGTTAAAGCAGGATTCCGCGAAAACAGATTCACTATTCTTTTTTCATCTTTTTTGTTCACTTTTCCTATCGAGCCACGTTCTGGTAAATCATCGACATTTTTAGCCACTTTATATCGCTGTATCCACTTCTGTACAAATGCCTTCGACTTTCTCATATATTTAGCAGCCGCTGATTGCGACATTTTGGGACCTTTCGGGTGGATGCAAAGGAACACAGCCTCGTAGTGCGACGCGTACTTAGCACTCATGGCGTTTAACGTGATTCTCTTTCAAAAGAGCAACGACAACTGAATCTTTGTTAACAATGCATCAAGGACAAAGCTTCCCTCTATCGGTTTGCGAAAAAATTAGAGCGAAATCTTTCATTACCTGTCGGTGAAATCGACCACGCTCTCACTTGACAGACTGTATATCAATATTAACAAATAAATTGAATTAATATAAAATGAATTATTATTAACTTATTATTCAATGAACACTAAATTAAATAATTAATATTAGTTAATTAATCTTTCAATTTATTCAAAGTATAAGACGAATCAATTATTATATTAATGAGATAATTCGTGACGTATTTCGGCTTCGCGTTGACGCGTGAACGCTAGAATTCCTGGAATTGTCCTTATGCCCGACAAAGAATTCGATTTTTCGCGCCACGCGAATTTTTACGCGCACAACACTAACACCAATGCACAATCCTTTTGAAACTCGTAAAAAATTGTATTTTTGACAATTTGTCGAATTAAAAAAAATATATAACACATCGTTTAATAAGTCCCGAGACTAACCCAGAGATGGTGCTAGTAGTACCAACTTGGCCACGTTTCCATAGAGTGCGAACCTTTACATGAAACGTGTAAAAATTTCACGTCAATCGGATCACAGACAGCAGAGTTATCGAGGTTACAGTAAAGTCACTTTGTAATTTGTTTGAAAAATGGAAAAAAGCGAGTTTCGCGTGTTGATAAAACATTGTTATTTAATGGGTTAAAACATTGTAGAAGCCCAGCAATGGCTTGAAAAATATTACCCGGACTCCTCTCCATCTAAACTAACGATTCGTCGTTGGTATGCTGAGTTTAAACGTGGTCGTATGTACACAAACGATGCGCAACGTTCGGATAGGCCATTGGAAGCCGTTACACAGGCAAATGTGAGTAAAGTGTTAAAAATTGTTATGAAAAATCGCAAAGTTAAGGTCCGTGAGATTGCAGAAATGACACAGAAATCATCTGGAAGCGTATTTACAATCCTTCAAGAAAAATTGAGCATGAAAAAGGTTTTTTCCAAGTGGGTTCCGCGATTACTTTCAGTGGAACAAAAACAGCAACGAGTCGACGATTCAGAGAGCTGTTTATCGCTATTTACTCGCAATAAAAAGGATTTCCTGCGTCGATACGTGACCATGGATGAAACATGGATACATCATTTCACTCCGGAGTCGAATCGGCAATCATCTGAGTGGCGCATGGCTGGCGAAAGCCGCCCAAAGCGTCCAAAAACGCAGCAGTCTGCTGGCAAAGTCATGGCGTCTGTTTTTTGGTATACACATGGCGTGATTTTCATTGGCTACCTGGAAAAAGGTAAATCGATCAACAGTGATTATTATATTGACTTGTTGGTACGTTTGAAGGAGGAGATCGCAGCAAAACGACCGCACATGAAGAAGAAAAAAATCCTTTTTCACCAAGACAATGCACCATGCCACAAGTCCATGAAAACAATGGCCAAATTGAACGAATTGGGCTTTGATTTGCTTCCCTACCCCCCGTATTCGCCAGATTTAGCTCTCAGCGACTACTGGCTCTTTGCCGATTTTAAAAAAATGCTCCAGGGAAAAAAATTTGGCTCGAATGAGGAGGTCATTGCCGAAACTGAAGCCTATTTTGAAGCAAAGGATAAATCCTTCTATAAACATGGTATAGGAATGTTAGAAAGGCGTTGGAAAGATTGTATCACTCTAAAAGGAGATTATATTGATGAATAAAAATGATTTTTGAAAAAAAATGTTGTTTTTGTTGTTAGTCTCGGGACTTATTGAATGATGTGTAACGTTATGTGTTATTAACGTTATGTATACGTTATGTGTTATAACGTTATATATTATTAGTTATGTGAACGCTCAAATAACTAATAACATAAAAATATATAAATAAAATATTAATAAATTTTTCCTCTTCATCGATAATATAAGTATCTTTTTTTATATACAAACAATTAATTCTCTATAATACTTTTCAATGTCCTAAAGCGTCAACAGTCGAATTGGAAGCATATTCCCTTCCGTACCTTATACTTGCTAAAAAAGTTTACTGTACATCTTGACTTGACCCCAAGCAGTTGGCACAAGCAAAGAAGGACTCTAATAGGTCAAAAACACTAATTTCGTCTTCTTCTGGATTAATTCCATGACACTGAAACAAGTAATATTCTAGAAAACTATATAAAATTTATTAAGAGCTTGAATAACGATCACCACAAACCATCAAATTAACCAAATTATACAAAAGATATATAAAAATAAATTATATATATATTTTACAATTACACTTAATCTAAATTAACATCTAACTTTTTACAATAAAACCATTAATAAAATTTCTTTTGCTTTATAACCAAGATAAAAGTCGATTTCACCTTTAATAATTATAAGTAATAATAGTATACTTATGCACACCGATCGTTAAAACTTAAACACTTTCTACTGTTTCCTTAAAGCACTTGACTCCAGGTAGTTTTTTTTTATTTCTTCGAGAATAAATTTACCTGTGCTAGGTATTTAAATATTACTAACCTCTCGACCCACTTAACTCTTGGCGTCGATAAGTAGGTTAGTTCCTTCGCGCATCACACCTTATTATATGTCGTATTTTACACGAAGTATACGACGCTGTACATGACGCGGACGGAAACGCAGAACCAATATACAGAGTAGCGCATACGTAAAGTCCATTTGCATAGTAGCAAGTTTAGTATTCTCTAGTATAAAAACACGAAATTGATAAATTAGAGAACATTGCATAAAAATTAATATAAGAACTACCTCATAATTAAAGTACGTGGTTTTGTAGATATAAGCTTTACTAATTGCGCAGAAGTTCTGCGCATGTTTAATAGTAATTCGACATAGCAAGGTTTCTTTTTTTTGACTAATTATCAAACTAACAAACGCACAATCTGTTAACGACTTTTTATACATAAAATAATTTATTAAGTAATTACTCATAACAAATTTCAATAATATCTAGAAAAATACAACGCGCGCAGAAGTCTGGCGCATAAATTTTTATAAATGAATAATTTATAAAAATGTTTGGATATATTACAGATGATTGATCTGAACCGTATTTCCGAGATACAAATATACAATTTGTTAACGGAACTCCTGGGTAGGATCGAGGAATTAGAAAACCGCAACCTTTGGTTACTGGAAACCAATAGATTTCTCCGGCAAGACGTCAATAGTTTAAAGGAATCTGAATAGGATACAAAAAAAAGGCTCCTAGACTTAGCAAATTGCACCGAACAACTAATTGACAAACAATTAAGAATTAGAGTTGCGCTAGGATTTAGATTAGGCAAACTAATTCAAGAAAACTGCAAATTCCAATATCGTATAAAAAACCTCGAAGCCCAAGTAGATGATATTACGGTCCTCATGCGAAACCTAAAAATATCTAGAGAAATGAACCAATGCCTAATAAAAGAATAACCCGCCTCTAGTCAAAAAGGGATTTAATTTCAAAGGAAAACGACGAAGCACCCTTTAAAACACGCATCCAACTGCCACGTACCCCGGACCAAAAAAACGAGTATCCACATCGATACGTAACCTCTGAATCAGAACGACTGGACAATTTAATTCTAGAAACGTCAAGTAACGAAACCACCCATCAGTTAGCCCCGAAACTCGAACCTATAAATTTACTCAACTCAGTTTCACCAAGCACTGATCGCTTAAAAATACCGGATTTACAACCCTTGAGTAAAATAGAAGGAACTTCGCCCCGTGTACCCGAGAATAAGAACATCTACGCGTTAGCACCCAAGGATGCAGCTAAATTAATACCTGAATATAACGGACAAAACATACCATTTAACCGCTTTGCGGAAGCATGCGAGGAAGCCGCGAAAATGGTAGGACCCGCTGGCGAACCGAGCTTAATTATTTTCATCAAGGGCATAATATCCGGAGAACGCCAAGTTACCTTATCTAAGATAAAATTTGCTGCGGTGAAGGATTTATTAGACACCTTAAGACTATCTTACTCTCCCGCCAAGTCAGTCAATAGGTTACGAGGAGAACTAAGTAACGAGTATCAGAAGGAAAATGAAACCGTCACTACTTTCACCAACCGTATTAAAATACTAGGCGAACGAATTTTAGAAGCCGAAGCCGCGGCTAACGGAATCATATCACCTGCTTTTAAAACAGAACTCGAAAAGAGCTTATCGGGCAGTTTTAAAATAGGATTATTACCCGAAATCAAGTATCGATTAACGACTCGCGATAATATAAATAATATGTGTAAAGAAGCTTTAAAGATAGAAGCTCAAAGGACTGCCGTCAGAGACTTACCACGCGTACCAGCCGAAGCAACATCTAGACCCTCTCGCAAAAACGTATTTTTATGCCAGCTCTGTCGATCTGAAGGGCACGAAGCAAGTACATGTAGACAAAAGCCAGAAACCAACAAAGAACCGCTTGAATTCAGAAATAAGTCAAACCTACCGTGGAAAGGAAACCCCGGTCAACCAGTATGTTATATCTGTAACCAAATCGGGCATTTTGATAACGAATGCCCTACAAGGAAGTGCCAACTATGTGGACGAAACGGTCATTCGGCCAAATATTGTAGAATCATACAACAACCAGTAAACTGCCAATTATGCAAAGGCCCTGGACATAAAGCCGACACGTGCCAGTTATTAAAAACGGAGCACAGACTCGAAAGCCGTGATAAAATAGAGTGCCAGTTATGCAAAAGGACAGGACATATGGCCGCAACTTGCCGAGGAAGATTAACATGCACTTACTGCAAGAATATTGGTCACGAAATAAAAGATTGCCGTAAGCGCCAATTTAACGAAAAACGGGTGGTGGGAAACGAACAAGGTCTCCCGACGACGAGCGCGAACGTGAAGACCCCAAAACAGAGCTCGGCCCATTCAATCGAGATCGCGGAATACCTAGACGGATTAATACAATTAAAAAACCAACGCGAGAAATTAACACCAATTTTAGCCTTCCGACACCCCGATATAGAATCAATCCTTGACCTTTTAATAGATACGGGATCAGAAGTAGGTATTATAAAACAAGGTTAACTGCCTATAAGCAAAATAAAACCTATCGACGGTGTTATTACAATCAAAGGTATCTGCGCCGCACCAGCGCCAACGATAGGCTCAATTAACATAAAGATTTGTAATCGACTAGTCAACTTCTTAGTCGTACCGAACACCCTTCAAATCCCTTATACCGGTATCTTAGGAGTCGACTTTCTATCTGGAAACGAAGCCAGGCTAAACTTCGACACCTTACGACTGGAATTCCCCGATAGCGTGATTTCGTTCGAACAAAACATAAACTATGCACCTCACGCGCGGTTTATCGCTAATATAAGCACCGACGAACTCAGTAGGAAACTACCCTTTATAAACATTATCAACCCTCCCACCTCTCACGAAGGAAGATTTTTGGTAGATTCCGGATCCGAAGTAAATCTTATTAAAAAGGAGTTATTATCCAAAAACGAACAGATTAACAACGAAAATACAGTACTACTTAGAGGTATAGGAGACGGTACAATACCGACATTAGGTACAGTTGCCACTATGATTTACGACATTGAAACAACGTTCCACATAGTACAGGACAATTTTAACATCCCTTCGGATGGAGTCTTAGGATCGGGATATTTTACCCAAGCAAAATCTGTTATTAACTTTGCATTAGGAACATTTTCAATCAACGGTAGGACCACGGTATTAAAATTCAAAAATGATGACAAGGCAACCTACTCCCTTGATGAGGAAAGCTACCAATCTGATTCAAACTCTTTAAAAACCGAAAGTTCAAATTCCGGATTCGAATTCGATCGAAGAACGAACTACGATTCTGACGAACTAAACGACTTATACGACGAAAATTCTATAAGCGGATGTTATAGTCTATATAAAGAGTACGCCAACACCTTCAGCGAATTAGGAGTAAATCCGAACGTAGAGATTTTTAATATCGAATCTACCTCTCGTGCTGACAGACTACTAACAAAAATTGACATTGACCATTTAAACAACCTAGAATTAGATCAGGCCAAAAGAATAATAGCTAAAAACGAAGACCGATTTTATTTGGAAGGCGACGAATTACAAGCGACTAACATAACACAGCACAAAATACCCACCACCGACGATATACCGGTTAATACCAAGCAATACCGATTGCCGCATGCATTAAAGGAAGAAGTAGACAAACAAGTCCTAGACCTTTTAAAAAAGGGAGTAATTAGACCATCAAGATCTCCTTACAGCACCAGCCTCTGGGTCGTCCCAAAGAAAGCCGGACCGGATGGCAAACCTAGGTGGCGCGTAGTACTAGATTTTCGACCTCTAAACGAGAAAACGATACCCATGGCTTACCCCCTTCCAAATATTACCGACATTTTCGACCAAGTCGGTAACGCCCATTATTATACCGTAATCGATTGCGTTTCTGGATTCCACCAAATTTTACTCCACCCGGAAGACTCGCATAAAACTGCTTTTTTAACTCCTAGCGAGCATTTTGAATTTCTTAGGATACCCTTCGGCTTACGAAATGCAGGTGTAGAGTACCAAAACGCTATGAACGTTACCTTAGACGGCTTAATAGGCAATGGAGTTTTTGTCTATATGGACGATATCGTTATATACGCTAAAACCCTAGACAAACATGAGCAGTTGTTTAATTTAGTAATAGAGAAACTTAGAAAGGCTAATTGGTAGTTAGAACCAAAGAAATTCAAATTATTAAAACAGCGAGTTACCTACTTAGGTCATATATTAAGCAAAGAAGGAATCAAACCTGACCCGAGGAATTTCCTCGCCCCAAAAACGTAAAAGGTGTAAGGCAATTTTTAGGTTTAGCGGGATATTACAGAAAATTCATAAAAGACTTTGCTAAGATAGCCAAACCATTGACCAAGCTACTACAAAACGATCAAGAATTTAAATGGATAGACACCGTTGAAAAATCATTTCAAACCTTAAAGGATAAACTGTGCTCAGCACCCCTATTACAATTCCCAGACATGTCGAAACCCTTTTTAATCACCACAGACGCCTCAGGATACGCTGCCGGAGGTATCCTTTCTCAAAGCAAAATAGGAAGCGATAAACCGATCGCGTATACGTCTAGAGTATTTAGAGGTCCGGAATTAAGCCACGATACGTACAAAAAAGAAGCGCTAGCGATGTTAAACGCTGTACAGACGTTTAGGCCATATATTTACGGAAGAAAATTTACAATAATAACTAATCATAAACCACTGTTATGGTTTAAGAATGCCGATCTGAATACTAGAGTCCAAAAGTGGCGATTCAAGCTCGCGGAATACAATTACGAAATACTCTACAAAGCTGGCAAACAAAACATTAACGCCGATTGCCTATCAAGGAACCCTGTAAAAATCAACGTCATAACCGAAAGACAAACATCACAGGAAAATTCCGACAAAGAAGGGGGCGGAACTGGCAGAGAAATTAACAGACCAGAAGCACCGCCGATAAGAAAAAGAGGAAGGCCTAAGAAAAACGAGGCACTAAGGCAAACTATTGACCCCAATATTAATGCACGACAAGACGCAGAGAAGATTTCTAGACCCCAGAGAATAAAAAAAAAACCAAGAAGATTTGTTGACAGCGACGACAGCGCATCCGAAGACATTTCCATAAATGACGATGTGTATAAGACAATAGAAGCAGCTTCACAGGCGACGAGTAATTGCAATAAGAATGACACAGTTATACGAAGACGAGGTAGACCCAAGAAAAAGGTCGTTACTTTAAACAGCAACACCGGTGACGAGTTAGCAACCGGCAGTAAAACCTCGTTCGCAGGAGGACGACCAAACTCGATAAGGAAATACATGGGTGAAGAAGAAGCACCAGCTTTAAGGGAAACTAACGACTACCCTCAGAAACACAGCACCAACGAAGACCTCAGTTCGTTGCCTTCGCAAATTAGCGAAATTTTACCCAAGGTAACTACTAATGAATTAACGCTATCAGAAAAAGGATCTCTATCAGCTACTTCTATAGCTAAAGAAGGAAATGTAGTTACCGCACGAGATCTTCTCTCCTACTGACACGACAATATAGCTTACTTCGTGGATACTAGCGGAGCACCGTTAGACGAAGGAGCCAAAGCCTTAGTAAAAGCAAATAAAATACCTAGTCACGAAAACTTACAACTACTACAACTACGGTTAAACAAACGGTCCAACAACAAGTTTTTTGCCCCTTTGTGTATTAAGATGGAAGAATCAGTATTACAGTTGATTATCAAGGAAAATATTTCGATAATTTTACAACAACTACAGATTGAAATGGTAAGAAAGAACCTAAAGGAGATTAGTATTGCTCAAAGCAAAAATATCGAGGGTATAGAATGGACGGAAGTCCTCAACCTAATCGAGACTATATTTCAGAGTTCAGATATAAAAATAATTATCTGCAAGGGTACACTAGAATATGTCTCATCTGATAGAAGAGACGAAATATTCTATGAATTACACAATTCACCCATTGGAGGACACAGGGGAGTATCCAAAACATTTAACAGAATAAGACGACGTTATTATTGGGAAAATTTGAAACAAGACGTACACAGACGAATTCAACAGTGTCTAGATTGTCAGCTAAAAAAGTTAGTACGTCTAAAAACTAGGCAACCAATGGTTATTACGGACACGCCCGGTACAGTATTTGAAAAATTAGCCCTAGATATCGTCGGTCCTTTACCCATTACAAAATACAGTAACGAATAAATTCTGACAATGCAGGGCCAACTCTCCAAGTACTGCCTCGCGGTACCCCTACCTAACGCACAAGCCGTGACTATCGCCGACGCCTTTGTCAAGAGGTTCATTTGTATTTTTGTTATTCCTAAGAGAATCTTCACCGACCAAGGACGAAATTTCCTTAGCTCTTTGTTACAAAGAGTAGCCAAGCGGTTTAAGATAAAGAAAATTCGCACCACTGCCTTTCATCCTCAATCCAATGGATCATTAGAAAGATCGCATCACGCCTTAGGAGAGTTCTTAAAGCAATATACCACAAGGGACGCTGAATGGGATCAATGGGTTGATATAGCTACATTAAATTATAGCACTTGCGTACAAGAAGGTACCAAACATACTCCGTACGAGATTGTATTCGGTAAAACAGCCCGGCTACTTTCTAGCGACCCCCTACGTGAAATAGACCTAATACCCACGTACCAAGGCTATATAAAATATTTAGTAACGCGTTTAATTGGTATACGTAAGTTAGCATACGAGAATTGAGTCGCGTCAAAACACAAATCCAAGGTTGACTACGATAAAAGAGCCAACGAGAAAAATTTAAAAATAGGAGACTTCGTATTCTTATTAAAGGGCCCCAAGCCTACGAAATTCAGTAACCATTACACCGGTCCCCATGAAATTCTCGAAATATTAGCAAAGGGTAACATTAAAATACAATTTAACAATAAAGGTAAAATTGTGCATGCCAATCGATTACGATTATCACACATTCATAACGAAACTCTTATTCCCAGGAAAAACAAGAAGGACCAATTATCTAAAACCAAATGAGCACTTATATCTTGTTCTGATTTCAGATGTACATTATACTCGCTTTTATCTTACCATCAGTGGCAGGAATGATCGGGTACGACTGTGGTTCCAAAATGATGGATGTGACTACGCTATTGCTAATCGAAGTCGGAAAATGCAGCATTCCGGAAGAAAACGTTACGGTATCCAAGCCGTATATCCAACTACTATAGATTAACGATTACTCAGAAATAACCGTCATCCAGTGTAAACTTGAGGTTCATCGGATCATTTATTATTGTGGAATGCACTCTCATGTATCAATCGTTAATAATGGAGAAGCAGCCTACATATACAGTCTGTCAAGTAAGAGCGTGGTCGACTTCACCGACAAGTAATGAAAGATTTCGCTCTAATTCTTTCGCGAGCCGATAGAGGGAAGTTTTGTGCTTAATGCATTGTCAACAAAGATTCAGTTGTCGTTAATATTTTAAAAGAGAATCACGTTAAACGCCATGAGTGCTAAGTACGCGTCGCGCTACGAGGCTGTGTTCCTTTGCATCCACCCGAAAGGTCCCAAAATGTCGCAATCAGCGGCTGCAAAATATATGAGAAAGTCGAAGGCATTTGTACAGAAGTGGATACAGCGATATAAAGTGGCTAAAAATGTCGATGATTTACCAGAACGTGGCTCGATAGGGAAAGTGAACAAAAAAGATGAAAAAAGAATAGTGAATCTGTTTTCGCGGAATCCTGCTTTAACACTGCGGCAAGGACAAGCAAAATTAATGGCAAAAGGTTTAGATATATCCTACGGAACTATCCGAACCCATCTTCGTACTCATCATCTGAAATGGCGCAACACAATGAAGAAGCCTCTGTTGACTGAAAAACATGTGACAAAGCGACTCGCTTGGGCGCATGAGAATATTGATAGAGATTTTGAAAATGTCATTTTTACTGATGAATGTTCTATATGGGCACGTTCTGTCCTCACGCGAGCCTGGTCAACTTCCACCAATAAGCTTGTTCAGCGGACCGTAAAACATGGAATAAAGGTGCATCTTTGGGGCTGCTTCTCAAAGCAGGGATTCGGCACTTTGCACCTTTTTACTGACAACCTAAATGCCGAGAAAATGATAAAAATCTACAAAAAGGCTTTACTGCCATCTGCCAAACGATGGTTCATCACAAAAAATGAAGATTGGATTCTGCAGGAGGACAACGATCCTAAACACCGCAGCAAGCTTTGTACTCAGTGGAAGACTCAATCTGGCATCGTTACATTGGATTGGCCGTCGCAGTCGCCCGATGCAAACCCTATTGAAAATGTGTGGGCATATATTAAACGAAAGCTTCGTGGAAGACGCACATACACTTTGAAGCAGTTGTCTTACGAAATTCGTCGGATCTGGAGATCCTTGCCACTAGAATACGCCGTCAAATTAGTAGAAAGCATGCCTCGGAGATGCCAGGCAATTATCGACGCCGGTGGTGACTGGACACATTATTGACCAAATTGCATCATTGTTTGTAATGTGAACAATGTATATATAAATATGAAAGTTTTATCAAATAAATTTTTTCAAAAATTAACACGACCACGCTCTTACTTGACAGACTGTATGAGATCAGCGACCGATCCTGTAAAGAAATTCATCATACTGGGATACTGAAGTTTGGTAGCGCAAACACTATTCAAAGTTTACGCGTTAATCACACTATTACTCATAGTTAAACTTACGCAGGTTTCCTCAATTCAGATGGCCGCTGTAACGGAGCGAGTTTTTCCGACCCATATGGTACTTGGGAATCAGTGGTAGTACTGGGGACCCTTCAGGTTACCTTGACGTCCTATACCGCCCAAGTTAAATTAAATAACGAACGAATTCACTTACGATCCGGTACAGTGTGCCCCTTGTCTGATGGAACTTGTTTACATGTGGAAGGAGGGTATACCTTTTGGAGACCCACCCCTATAGATGGGTGTAACTTTCGACAATATGGCGTCCTATATGAAGGATACGCTAATAAAATGATAGATTTTCAACTTGGCAATCCTCAAACGATATACTCTCTTACCACAGACGAAATTACCTTTGCGCTCGCAACTAAAGGAAGGGAAACCTTATGCGGATATACGCTGATTAGAACAGAACACCCGAAACTAGTGATATTTGGAACCATTAGAGGAGAAACCTTCACGTTAAAAAAGAGGGTCTCCGTTTCAAATTTAGATATATTTGCGTATGTAAATTCTAAGTGTATCTATGTAGAAAAACATATCCGTACACAAGTCAAACAATTATACCGCGACGTATTGAAACAACGATGCGATTTAGAAAGACAAATGATAAAAAATGTGCTATCTATAGCTACACAATCACCAGACGAATTCGCGTATAATCTCATGCGCGAACCTGGATACATGGCTGTGTTGGGAGGAGGAGTAGTCCATATTATTAAATGCATCCCTGTAGAGGTAAAAGTAGAACATGGAGAAGTTTACTTTACCGAACTACAAGTAACACATAAAAATGAAACCTTGTTCCTTACCCCTCGAACGCATATCCTTAAATCCAAGGGTACAAAAACCACTTGCAACGCCCTCATACCGTCGTATTATTACGTCGGCAACGTTTGGTATAAGATAATACCAAAGCCCACCGAAGCTATACATCTAACCGTTATGCAACCGCTAACGAAACCTACGTGAAAGTATACGAACCCCTCCGAGTTAGCAACCAACGGCATTTACTCGGACAGAGACATTAACGAATTAACGGATAGAATAATGTTCCCAATCGCAAAAACAGCATTACTTAACGACCTAGCCAGAGAAATACATGGTCATCCCATACCCGATCAGGGAGGAACGTTGTTAAAACTACTCAATGACAACGTCGTCGAAAAATTGGCCGAGTCAACGTGGAACCGCCTATGGCGTAAATTTATGACCTTCGGGTCGCTCAGTTCTGGCATTATCTCCATCCTTGTTATAATCCAACTTATCAAGGCCTCCATTGATGTACTCGTCCGAGGATATACCCTACACTCTATGTTTGGTTGGTCGACACGTCTCTTAGAAGCACTTTTTGGTTCAATAGCCCACTTCTTGACTTCAATAAAGATAGGAGAACCAATACCAACGAATTCGAATCCTGCTACAGGAATTAGCCACCACACCGTCGCCATAGAACTCGGAAACCTACCAACCGTTGATGAGAAGGCACCAACCATAGTAAGTAATTCTACTCCCCTATTATGCCAAAACAACCCACCACCTTACCCTTGTTCTTCTATCCAAGTACAACCGAATCCCGGATTATTTTCCTTCCTACAGCGTTAATAAGGTGGACTGCTTCAAATCTTCGCATTGTCAGGCTCAGATGGGCGATGAGACGTACGATTGCTATTCGTTACCCTCTAGCAACCGTTTTAGAGGGGAGGTGTTACATCCGTATCGTGATATTAGAATATATTATATACCCTTATGGTAAATAGAATTGCGTTACCTCTGGGAGAGAATAAGGAAGGAATCATCTAAGTCAATTTAAAACTATCAAGCTCGCACTTAATATATAACTAGCTCCAAAGACCGTTTAAAGCTTTTGTTTACTCTCTTCTTTCTTCGCGCTAGAAACAAACAAATCGCATACTTGAAAGAAAATCGATACAATCAGACGACCGATGACATAAGATATTATCCAGATTTAAACAACGTGTCTTTTATATACAATTATTTTATACAAAATCGCATACTTGAAAGAAAATCGATACAATCAGACGACCGATGACATAAGATATTATCCAGATGTAAACAACGTGTCTTTTATCTACAATTTTCTCTTTGTACCTTACCGATCACGAAAATAGCGAGGTTGCCGATATTCCTTTCCTTTTATTTAATTTAATTATTTTTAATTTCTTCTTATCGATTCTAAGAAAAACCTCCCTTTACTATATATTTAGGATAGGTATTTTGTAATTAGTCACTTCCAATTGTCAACTAGAGAATATTCATTCGTGTTACAAACATACATATGAACAATTTTTATAACGGAATTAGTATATCTATGAAGCACCCTTATATTCAATATTAAACGATATATTACTTAGAAACTTTTCTTTATGCAATAGCTAACATTTGATTTATCCTTATGATTGATAATTATTATTATTACTATTATTATTATATTATTAATTATTATCATCAATATTACACTACGTAAAATTTCGACTAAAGAATCGTATAGACTTTAATTATTTTAGGATAGTCGATTAAATATTTTTTTTTTTATGACACAATGCAATATAAACGTAATCCTCTTTTGACAATTTTGTAATTATTTTAAAAATTATAAAGATTATTAATAATCAGAATCTTTCAGAAGAATACATCAGGAATTTTTAGAATAGATTTGTCAATTTAAGCGCGATAATTATGTAGTTTTATTTTGAGTCCTTTTTTTATCAATATGATTTACGTTTTTCATATTCAAGTACAATTAATCTATCATTGGAAACTTATGAAAATAATTATAGGGCTTAGTATCGACCAATAAATATATAAATAAATATAAATATATTCATATTGGATAAATAAATACGTTAAACACATAAGCGATCTTAAACATAATTTATTAAAAATATATATTCTTTATATAACAATTTTATCATTGAAATATGTTCACTAATGCTTATAAATTATAAAAACTTTAATAAATAATAAAAACACTACTGGTATAATTAAAATTTCTGCGATATGCGGCGTAATAAGATCCAGCAGGCCCCCCACCACTGTCACTGGACCGCGCCGCCAAAAAAAAGCTCGTCGAACATATAAAAGCGCCGCACTATTCAATAGAAAAGTGAGATCAGATCAAATCTCCAGTCTAAACTCACGTCACTTGATTTTAAAATTTTTTTTCTTTGTTCAATTTCTTTTCTGTAAATCCGTGCACCGAAATCCGCCACCACTATTGTAACCAGCGAGTTTCGTATTAAGCCCGGCATATCCTTGTATAATACCAGCTAAAAGAAAAACCATCAATAAAAGTGAGTTAATTTATAGAACTTGTTCATTATTTTACTTACAAGCAATTTCCTTCCTATTTCATTATTAACAAAATAAAGTGCAGCTAGGACTGTAATACAGGCCGGACACTTTATTTTATTTTACAATTTTATTATACTAACTCATACATAAAATTTCATTTCATTATTAACAAAATAAAGTGCAGCTAGGACTGTAATACAGGCCGGACACTTTATTTCATTTTACAATTTTATTATACTAACTCGCATATACAATTCTGTTTCATTATTAACAAAATAAAGTGCAGCTAGGACTGTAATACAGGCCGGACACTTTATTTCATTTTACAATTCTATAACAATAATTTATTTAAATATATGTATACTATTTCCTTTCTAGTTGTTCACTAAATCTAAGTTATTAACAAAAAAAATAAAGCGCAGTCGGCCTATAACACAGGCCGAATATATTATTAGTATTTACAAATTTATACTGCTAATTTATTTTACTATATATATATATACTATAATATTTAATCAGTTAATTATAAAATTAAGCGCCAAACCAATGTACCCCTTTCCTTAAGACTGACAGGAAATTATCGGTCGAATGGTGTTATTTAAAACAAGCACGGTAACCTATCCCAAGCTATAAGACTAATATCTTGGCTTAAAAAGAGGTTAGGTGCGAAATAAATTCGTGGTAAGGATTCTACGAATTTAACGAGGATTATGTCTGTCACAAATAATCATTTGGACGTAACAATATTTTAAATCCTGTTCAAAACTATTTTATATATTTTTTATTATTTACTATCTGAAACTATAATAAACATTACAATTGATGCACTGATATTTTATCTATTAATTATTATTTGAATTTTTGCCAGAAAATAATTTCAGCATATTTTTTTTTTAATATTTGTGTAAAATAATTTCAGTTTTTCGAATCATAATAAAATTTATGATATTCGCTGAATCAAAATATTATATTTGAATAATAGTACAATATTAACAAAGTTTAAAGAAATACATTATAGAATATAATTTTATTATATTCTCAGTCTTATATATAAATTTTAGGGAATATTCAGTTGATTCTTTAGAAAAGTTTACTTTTTTTATCAGCAAATATTGAAATGCCTAAGGAAAGCATTAGTAGTATATCAATTTATTACAACCGTTATTTCAAAGAAATTAGTTAATTAACAAATGTTATTGAAAGAATGATAAAGTTTATGATGAAAAAAAAAATTGTTTGTACTTCATCCTTCATCTTTTTACAATTCATCAATAATAGAGTTTATTTGCAACTAGATGCAATATTCTTTCTTTAGCAACTACACTAGTTCTATAAAATATAATTCATACTGCTGCATATATACTCTAATAATAACCTCAATATGATAGGTAGGATATTAAATCTATAACATAAGTGAATTTGTATATTTCGTTTAACAAATTTTTTTGTTTAAAATATTTGACAGGAAATTAATATAAGTAAATATCTAAAATTATACAAATCTTTTAATTTAAATTCATCAATACATTTATTTCACATTTACCTGTTTTTTAAATAAGAAAACAGTAAATCTTATACACTGATCAATATCACATCATGATTAGTGAATGATAATAACCTCAAAAGACGCATTAATCAAATTAATTTAATTAGTTTTTAGTCGATCAAAAATTGAATGCAATACCTAACATAAAAAGGTATATAAAAGGATTAGCGACTTAGTAACATAATTAACAAGACGCTCTGATTACATGTACTGGTAGATAGGAGCTTTCGGTATACACATAAGAAGCTCACAAGTTCGGATCTACGGGTTAGTGTCATCAAGTAGCTGATTAAATAGTTAAATCATTTTAAATTGTTACAATACTGTGTCAACAAAATTTTTATATCTGTTTTAATTTGGCAATAAGTAACAAGAATCTGGTGTTCTTCAATCATCTGAAAAATAGACATACAAATTTAGAATTGTAATTTTTAATATAATAATAATATTTTTTTATGTAATAATTGACAACAAATTATGTGTGGACATATATGTATATATTTTATGTATTGATAAATATTTATTCATATTTTACAAAAAATAAGTTTAATTATTATTTATACACTGTTAGTATGACATAAAATGTCTCAAAACTTTGTTTGGTTGTACAGTTCTTTTTTTGAAATTAACACAAATTTATGAGATTTTTAATTTTTAATAGTATTCATTTTGTAAATACTACTGTAATATCCATGCACTGAAATATAAACTGCATTGTAAAAAAAAATGCTAACATAAAAATTACTGCATTGGTAATAAGTCTAGTACCATGAGGTAAAAAAGGAGAAGAAATAAGTAAAAATTACATATGTATACGTATATAATGATATACTTAACTTAGCTTAACAAAATATTTCAAAAATTATGTATTAGGTACGAAACTAAGTTCCCGGTGTTTGTCAATAGATGGTTCCAACAGTAGGTGCTTGTCAATTTCGACATCCAAAACGTCATGAAGCAAGCTTAGACACGTGGTAAACAAATCGCTTTGACACATTAGCGGCTTTATTTTGGCGTCATATACTTTTGGTTGTATGAAAATGTCTCATTTTGTGCTAAATAATCGTCATTTGCGGGAAGTACTGCTTTTCTTTTTTCATTTGAAGAAAACGGCAGCTGAAGCATATCGGGAGCTCCAAAACGTTCACGAAGTTGCTGCTCTAACTGAAACAACGTACTGTAATTGGTTCCGTCACTTTAAAGACCGCGATTTCGATATTGACGACCGTTCACGTGACGGAAGGCCAAAAACCTTTCGTGATGCTGAATTGGTGGCATTGTTCGACAAGGATCTATGTCAAACGGAAAATAAGCTTGCTTCAGTTTTAGGAGTTACTCGCCAAGTCATTTCCAAACGATTGCATGCGTTGGGAATGATTTAAAAGCATGGAACTTGGGTTCCTTATGATTTGAAGCCAAGAGACGTTGAGCGTCGTTCTTTCGCCTGTGAACAACTGCTCCAGCGGCAAAAAAAAAAGGGTTTTCTTCATCGCATCGTGACAGGTGACAAAAAATGGATTCATTACAGCAACCCAAAGAGAATGAAGTCATGGAGACTCCCCGGTCATGCATTAACGTCGTCAACTCGGCCCAATATTCACGCTACAAAAGTTATGTTGTGTATTTAGTGGGACCACGTCGATGCTATTTATTATGAGCTGTTGAAACTAAACAAAACCATCACTGGGCAACGGTATCGAATTCAATTGATATGATTAATCCAAGCACTACGTGAAAAACGGCCACATTACGAGCAGAGGCATGAAAAAGTGATTCAACTGCATGATAACGCTCTACCTGCCGAACCCGTTGAAACCTACTTAGAAACGCTGAAATGGGAAGTCTTATCCCACCCGCCATATTCTTCAGATTTTGTACATGGTTCCGTTCGATGGCACATGGTCTGGCTGATCAGCAATTTTGCTCAAATGAAGATATCAAAAATTGACTTGATTCGTGGATAGCTTTAAAAGACGAACACTTTTACCACAACGGTATTCGAGCTTTGTCAGAGAGACGGGAGTAGCTAGTGATGGGCAATACTTGATTGAATGATACATTTGTAACCTTTTTTTAACAATAAGATTGCATTTTCATCAAGAAAAACAGCGAGAACTTAGTTGCGCACCTAATATATAATCAAATCAAGAGTTTTATAAAGTTTAAATAGTTTTGAGGAAGACGCAGTATGTTTCTTTTTACACCAGCTTACGCCGGAAATAGCAATAGTACAATAACAGTACAATTTTTCATCCTTTTCTACACCCCAAAACTACCCCGCAACTAACCAACTGATGCTTTTTTTTTTTTTTTTCGTTCAATATACAGTATGTCGGAAAAGTTTCCGAGCTTTTGAAATAAAAAATCGAAAATTACATCTAAAGAAATTTATTCCAGTTAACTTTCAACATAGTCCCCTTCCCTAGATATACACTCATTTGAGCGCTCCATAAGTGATTCGAAGGCTCTCTGGTACTCTTTTGAAGTTATCGCTGTGAGACGCTCGGTGCAAGCCGCTTGAATGCTCGGTACATCTTCAAAAAATCGTCCTTTCAAGGCCATTTTTAGCTTGGGAAATAGGAAAAAGTCGGCTGGAGCCAGATCTGGCAAATATGGGGCGTGATTGATGCGTGTGATCTGATTTTCGGCGAGATAACGCTTCACAATGTTCGAAGAATGAGCAGGCGCATTGTCATCCAGCAAACTCCACGATCCCGGTCCCTTGTACTCGGGCCTGATGAGATTAATCCGGCGCTTCAGACGTTTTAACACCTCTACGTAATACGCAGCATTCACGGTAGTGTTTGGGGGCACAAATTCTTTGTGTATCAGCCTCGTTTTCGTCGGTAACAGCTGTTGACGGCCGGCCGCTTCTCTCGTCATCTTCTAACGACTCTCTACCCTTCTTGAACCGACTGAACCACGTGTAAACAGTTGTACGCGACACTACACCTTCACCGTAAGCCGAATCGATCATTTTTTTCGTTTCCGCGAAAGTTTTTTTAAGTTTATAGCAGAATTTAATTGCGCCACGATGTTCAAATTTCTCATCCATCGTAGAGCTTGCACCGGGGTACTACGAGGTCTGGCTATTAAATAACGAGACTGGTTATAAAAAAGGGTCTTATTATAAAAATTATTCTACATTCAAATGCTCCCCTTCAATATACTCCCCTTCCCTTGCCACACACCTTTCCATACGTTTTTTCCATTGATCGAAGCAGTGCTGGAAGTCTTTTTTAGTGAGGGCCTTTAGGAGCTCTGCCGTTTTTTGCTTTACCGCTTCCATCGACTCAATTCGGGTCCCTTTCAAAGCAGATTTTATCTTCGGAAACAAAAAAAGTCGCACGGTGCCAAATCTGGCGAGTACGGCGCGTGTTCGAGCACTGGAGTGCGCTTACCGGCCAAATACTGCTTTTCAGATAGCGCGTTATGGGCAGGTGCGTTGGCACCAACTTCGCACAGACTTTTGTCATGTGTAATTCCTCGTATAAAATTTGTCTAACCGTTTCTTTATCGGCGTTTACAGCCTCGGCAATCATCCGGATGTTCATTCGACGATCTGCACGCACAATTTGGTTGATTTTGGTCACTGTTTCCGGAGTTGAAACAGTGGCAGGGCGACCTGGGCGTTGGTCATCTTCAGTGCTCACTCGGCCCTCACTGAAGCGCTTACACCACTCAAAAACACGCGCACCAGATAGAGAAATGTCCCCATAGGCCTCTTGCAACAATTTACAGCACTCATTCGAAGTTTTTTTTAATTTAACGAAAAATTTAAGATTGATACGTTGCTCCTGTTTTTCGTCACACATGGTTTTCGGCACGAGAAAAAAACACGATCGTTTCAAACCGCTACTGCACAAATACAATAATAGTGACGAGAACGTGTTTTAGTACGTGCATAGACAAGATATCTAGATACCCAACGCACTACTCGTTTTTTTCCCCACCCCTCTACGGCGCCCTCTAGGCGCGCAGTCTCGTTATTTACAGTTTGTCAAGTAAGAGCGTGGTCGTTTTAATTTATAAAAGAATTTATTTGATGAAACTTTCATATTTATATATATATTGTACACATTACAAACAATGATGCAATTCGGTCAATAATGTGACCAGTCACTACCGGCGTCGATAATTGCCTGGCATCTCCGAGGCATGCTTTCTACTAATTTGACGGCGTATTCTAGTGGCAAGGATCTCCAGATCCGACGAATTTCGTAAGACAACTGCTTCAAAGTGTATGTGCGTCGGGCGACTGCGACGGCCAATCCAATGTAACGATGCTAGATTGAGTCTTCCACTGAGTACAGAGCTGGCTGCGGTGTTTAGGATCGTTGTCCCCCTGCAGAATCTAATTTTCATTTTTTGTGATGAACCATCGTTTGGCAGATGGCAGTAAGGCCTTTTTGTGGATTTTTATCATTTTCTCGGCATCTAGGTAGTCAGTAAAGAGGTGCAAAGTGCCTAATCCCTGCTTTGAGAAGCAGCCCCAAAGATGCACCTTTATTCCATGTTTTACGGTCCGCTGAACAAGCCTATTGGTGGAAGCTGACCAGGCTCGCGTGAGGACAAAACGTGCCTATATAGAACATTCATCAGTAAAAATGACATTTTCAAAATCTCTATCAATATACTCATGCGCTCAAGCGAGTCGCTTTGTCACATGTTTTTCAGTCAACAGAGGCTTCTTTATTGTGTTGCGCCATTTCAGATGATGAGTACGAAGATGGGTTCGGATAGTTTCGTAGGATATATCTAAACTTTTTGCCATTAATTTTGCTTGTCCTTGCCGCAGTGTTAAAGCAGGATTCCGCGAAAACAGATTCACTATTCTTTTTTCATCTTTTTTGTTCACTTTTCCTATCGAGCCACTTTCTGGTAAATCATCGACATTTTTAGCCACTTGATATCGCTGTTTCCACTTCTGTACAAATGCCTTCGACTTTCTCATATATTTAGCAGCCGCTGATTGCGACATTTTGGGACCTTTCGGGTGGATGCAAAGGAACACAGCCTCGTAGCGCGACGCGTACTTAGCACTCATGGCGTTTAACGTGATTCTCTTTTAAAATATCAACGACAACTGAATCTTTGTTGACAATGCACTAAGGACAAAGCTTCCTTCTATCGGCTCGCGAAGAAATTAGAGCGAAATCTTTTATTACCTGTCGGTGAAGTCGACTATGCTCTTACTTGACAGACTGTAATAGCCAGACCTCGTAAACACACGTTCACTCAAGCACGTCTATCTCGGCAACTAATAAACGGATACTGGTAAAAAAATTCTCAGACACTTCAGAGGGATGTAGCAACATAGTACCGGTGTCGTCCAAGAGGTGGCGCCACTCGTACAAGCGCTACAAAATAAGTTCGGGAATTCTTCCGACATACTGTGTTAAACCCCTTTACCGTTTATAATCGTTCAACTCTGGATAACAAATTTTTGTTGAAAATACAATTAGCCCGGACTACTTCATCTATTGTGCGACATTAGGAATAATACGGCAGAGATGAAAAGGGAAATCGCTAGACGCAATGTAAAGAAATGTGGCAAGTCTTTCGCGCAAGAAAGTGCTGCCTTTTACGGACGTGCGGTCGAACTATACACAGGTAGCTGTTCGAGCGAATAGGGACGGGAGAGCATATACACAAGTTCGATGCAAACGTACTTACTGAATTTAAAGACACAAGTTCGGTGCAAACGTTTCTAATAAATGATTTAAGATTGACGGAACCGAGTGTTTAAATTTTACTGACTCAAATAAAAATTTAATGTAAAAAATTAAAATATATAGCATTATATATTTTATTACTTTTTATATTACATTTAACATTTATTAACTAATAAATGTTTATAACAATATATTTGGTGTTTTTAAATTAAAACATTTATTCATATTGATTTCATATATTTTTCCTTTCTCAATTTCTATACAGATCTTTCTAAAAAGTATACAGCTCTTATTTTATTTAAATATTGTATAATAATAAAGAATATATAAATAAAACTAAAAATTTTAATATATATAAGAATTTGTGAAGTACGATTCTAAAACTAAGAAAAGTGTATGTTTTAAAAATATTTATATTTCATTTAATTTACATCATAATAATACTGCATCTCTATCTAAATTTTAAAATGAAAAAATAGAACGTAAAATATTATTTATAGTTTTCTTTTTTAATTTAGTTTCTTTTAGCTGGCTCTCTAAAATCAGATAGTATAAGTACGTTTGCATAAGTAAAAAAGTTAAGGCAAATTGATTTATTTATAAAAAAATTTTTTATAAGTTTATAAGTCTCGGAATCAGAGACTTAATATCCTCGAGGGAAGGGAGAGGTGAATAAATCGACACGTGTTTTTGCAGCAAGTGAATACTATAATATAACAGAGTACTATTTATAATTTGTACACGCGCTACAATTACATTGAGATTAATACCCTACCTAACTCAACACAATTGTCGGTATCTCGTTCGAATTGTGTATTTACAGCTTTATAGCGCACGTCTATGCCGCATGACGGCTATCCAGCGACTGGCTCGCTGCCTGTGCGTTGTGCTCAGTGTGCCTATGTATAACGAGTACCTCCCAGTATAAGGCGTCAAGCTTACAAGTTTCTGCGTAATTTATTATAATCATGTGAAATTTAGCTTAATCGACTATGGTATGAGCAACGATAATATTTTGCCTCGATTACACGCAAGGATCAGCGTTCGAGTCCTATAGAATAAAAAATTTTTTTTTAATACAAAAATTATACGTCTGTCAACAAAATTTAAAGATTTTGTTTGATCAATTTTGAATCATTTATTAATATAAGAAATATTAATTTTTTACATTAAATTTTTATTTCAGTCAGTAAAATTTAAACACTCGGTTCCATTAATCTTAAACCATTTTTTAGAAACGTTTGCACCGAACTTGTGTATATAAATTCAGTAAGTACGTTTGCACCGAACACATTATTAAGGGAGATAAGACAAGGATCTATGCCTACGATCCAGAAACAATCGATCAACCGAGTGAATATTGTGCCAAAGATGAAGCAAGACCAAAAAGATCACGTCGAAGTCGTTCAAAAATCAAGGTCATGTTGACAGTTTTCTTTGATTATCGTGGTGTTGTGCATTCAGAATTTCTTGCGCTGGGCCTAACTGTTAACAAGGAATATTATTTGAGTGTTATGCGTCGTTTGCGTGAAGCTATTCGCAAAAAAAGGCCAGAATTGTGACAAGACAACTCATGGTTTTTGCATCACGATAATGCACCGTCTCACACCACATTGATTATTCGCAACTTTTTAGCCAAAAATTCAACTCATATCGTTCCACAACCACCGTATTCGCCTGATTTAACGCCGTGTGACTTCTGGCTGTCTGATGAACTCAAAAGACCACTCCGGGGACATCGTTTTGATTCGATTGAGGAGATTAAACGTGAATCGCTGCGTCAATTGAAGGTAATTTCGGAAAAGGACTTTTCTGACTCTTTCGGGGATTGGAAAAAACGTTGGCAGAATTGTATTGTGTCAGGTGAGGACTATTTTGAAGACAACGAAATAGATTTAAAAGAATCAATAAAGAATTAAAAAAAAAAAAAAATTGGTCTCATTTTTTAATCATAGTAGTACATTAAGAAGCAAATAATGTAACTACGATGCTTCTATAACGATGCCTACAGAAAGACACGATGCAACTGATTGTACACTTCGTATACTTTATACGTAGAGTGTGGCACTGCATATGTGCGTATCTGCTTCAAAATGTAACATTAGAACAGCTGTAGAGCTGCGAGGAGTAGCGGGGATAGAAGCTGAGAGAGAAAGCGGAAATTTTACTGTGTAAAAGAGTTTATTCATTTTTCAAAAATTTCGATGCGCAAGTTATACGATATGCCCCAAAGAACGAAATATAGCTTTTTGTGTATTCTTTCTCATAGAATTGAATAGTTTGATCAGTTTTTTACATTTTTTAAACATTTTAACAAATTATCAACAAATACTGATAATTTCATAGTTGCCAAAGTCATTTATTACTTTAATGCATTTTCGAGTTTATTTAAATTTTGAGTATACATTCTCTTTATTTTATTAAGAAGAATGTATCAAATTAAAAAAAAATTATTCCCGGATGTATTCTGTAGGATGATTTTTTAATGTACAATTTTTATTTGAAAAAAAAGTTAATTTCTCTGAAAAAATGAATTTCTCGGAACTTCTTAATCGTTTCACTTTAAAAATATTGAGATTATTCTATAGATAAAAAGGTATACCTCCGCTAAGTTTTATCAAAATTGCATTATTTTTGCGGAAATGATAAAAAAAAAAACGAAAAAAAAAACGATTTTTCGCACTTGTCTTGGATATTTGAGGTTATGTAAAAAAGTGACTTTTATAAAAGTTATAGATTTTTGCATGATCTACATGTTTTCTTTTGAGCACTTTATTTTGACGCCAAATTTCGCCGGAAATAGCTATAGTACAATAATAGTATAATTTTTCATCTTTTTTCATCCCCCAAAACTACCCCACAACTTCCCTACTGGTGCTTCTATTCTTTTTCGTTAATAATAAGCCCCTTTACCATTTTCAATAGTTCAACTTTAGATAACATTTATTTTTTTTGTTAAAATGGTACAATTAGCCTGAACTAAAGAGGGAATATGGGTTCTTAAATTTTTATATAACCTAAGTGTTGAAGATGCATGATTGCTTTCGCGATTACTTACAACGTATCAACGTAGAATATTCCGTGTACAACAATTTGAAAAATACAACAAATCAATAATACGTCAGTTTATTATCAGATCCTGCGATAAACTAATATGTTTGTCAAAAACTATGCACGTTGTCAAGCGTTGTTGATGTGCATTTGTTGTACTATCTATAATAGTATTAAGATAAAACGCTTGTATAGTTTCTGGCTCGGCTACAGAGGAAAACCATTCGTTGACATGAGAGAGTTGCAATATAAGCCCTCCCTCAACCGTTACGTAGAATAATTTGCATAGGAGAAAACTCCGTAGCGTCGGCTGTGTTAGAAGCTCGCTGGCGCTATTCGGCGTCGTCAAAATAGGCTGATGTTTTTTACATAATTTTTTGAAATTTTACGATGCATTTATTTTTTTCCTCATCTTTTTTGAAAATGAATTCTTTTCCTGTATTTACTGCAATTAGTTTTCTTTGCGTGTATATTGTGATGGTTCGTTTTTTTACTCCCGGCTGAAACGCGGAAAGGGACATTATTTTGTATAATGTGCATGAGTTCAGCTCTAATAAAGAAAAGATTAATTGTACGATGACTTTTGCTCCTGATGAATATATTTTCATTGTTGCAATTTCATTTATTTTTGCAATATTTAACGTAACTATAGGACACGCAATTTGTGTCTTGGTTGTTGCCTGGATCTGTGTGAGAACTTGTTGTACTGCGGCGAGAGGATGAAATCCTTTCTCAACCGATGAATAAGTGGAAAAAGTGAAAATAAGAGTTTTGAACAATCGCCGAATCACAATCAGAAAAGTTGCTGATGATGTTAGCATATCGATTGGCTCCTGCTATGAAATTTTTTCAAATGTTTTGGGTATGGAACGCGTGGCAGCAAAATTTGTTCCGAAATTGTAAAATTTTGAACAAAAACAGCGGCGAATGGAAGTTGCTCAGAAGTCACTAAATCAAGTCAACAACGATGCAAAATTGCTGAAACGTATTATAACAGGTGACAAAACATGGGTTTACGGATATGACGTCAAAACTAAGGCTCAGTCGTCCCAGTGGAGGCATACTGGATCACCAAGACTGAGAAAGGCTCGACAAGTGCGGTCGAACGTGAAGGTTATGCTCACTGTGTTCTTCGTTTTTAATGGTATAGTGCATCATATATGCTTGCCACGAGGTCAAACGGTCGATAAGAAGTACGACCTAAAAGTTTAACGCCGTTTGCGTGAAGCAATCCGAAAAAAACGCCCGGATTTGTGGCAAAACAATTCATGGCTTTTGCATCACGATAATGCACCTACTCACACTTCATTGCTTGTTCGTGAATTTTTGGCCAAAAACAATACTGTAACGATGCCCCAGCCTCCATATTCGCCAGACATGGCTCTGTGTGACTTTTTTCTATTTCCAAAAATAAAGAGAACCATAAAGGGCCGTCGTTTCACAATCATAGATGACACTAACCGTTTGAGTCCCAAGCAGCGCGATCACGCTGTTGAGATTCTATGTCGAGAAAACCCAGCACATTTCTAGCATTGTGGACAACTGACGATGCGTTACCGATTGCCCAAGTCAGAAATGCACGCGATTTACTGAAGCAAGTGCACCACACAGCTCCTTTTAATGTTAATAGTACATTTTGCAACAGCTACATATAGTAGAATAATACTATAATAATGCAATAATACATTACAAAATAAAAAGTACTTATTAAGAAAAAGCGCGATTGCGCTGTTTGAGATTCTTTGACAGTGTTTTTTCAATACACCCTGAGACTCAAACGGTCAAAAGCGCATCGCTGAAAGAGCTAAAGACTATTCCAACGATCGAGTTTCAGAAGTGTTTCGAGGATTGGAAGAAGCGCTGGCACAAGTGCATAATATCTAATGGGGACTACTTTAAAGGCGACAACATTAATGTAGACGAATAAATAAATATTATTTTCAAAAAACGCAAATTCCCGTTATTTTCTAAACACACCTCGTATATGTTTCGTTTTGGTGCTTCTATGTATTTTGTGTTTGTCTTTTAGGCGATGATGCTTGCTCATATATATGAGTTGCTGTATCTATTTATATGGGTGTAACAGTTCGACTGAAAAGTTCGTAGGCTAACATAGTAAAACACATTTTTTTGGTAAAATTCGATTTTATTATTCAATATAGTTACCTTCGAGAGCGATACAACGATTAGAGCGGTCATATAATTTTCCGATACCATTTTTATAATACGATTTCTCTTTAGCCTTAAAATAGACCTCAGTTTCGGCGATTACCTCTTTATTAGTACTGAATTTTTTTCCAGCAAGCATTTTTTTGAGGTCTGCAAACAGGAGAAAGTTATTGGGGGCAAGATCTGGAGAATACAGTGGATAGGGAAGCAATTCGTAGCCTAATCCTTGCAATTTTGCCATCGTTTTTATTGATTTGTAACACGGTGCATTGTCTTAATAAAACAGCACTTTTTCGTCTTCAAATAGGGCTGTTTTTTTGTGATTTTAGCCTTCAAACGCTCCAACAATGTTATGTAATAATCGATATTGATGGTCTGGCCCTTTTCGAGGTAATCGATGAATATTATTATCGCTGACTGTCAATTGGACTCTGAAGTGTAGTGAAGGAGCCATGTTTCATCGATTGTCACATATCGCCTGAAAAGTTCGTCTTTGTAATATCGCTAAACATTGCTCCGAATCATCAAAACGTTGTTCTTTTTGATCAATTGTGAGCTCGCGTGGCATCCACTTTGCACACAGCTTTCGCATGTCGAAATATTCATGCACGATATGTCCAACACGTTCTTTTGATATCATTAGAGTCTCAGCTACCTCGATCAACTTCACTTTACGACCATTCAAATTATTTTGTGAACTTTCTTGATGTTTTTGTTGGCAATATCCTCTCTCGGACATCCACCGCGTGTATCGTCTTCGACGCTGATTTCGCCTTGTTTAAATTTAGCAAACCACTTGTAAACAGTTAATTTTCCTGGTTCAGAATCCAAATAATGTTTATAAAGCCAAGCCTTGGCTTTAACAGTATTTATTGTCAGCAAAAAGTAATGCCTTGCTAACACACAAAACTCTTCTCTATCCATTTTTCTCACAATAACAGAAGTTGTTCTACTCACAATTCTATATCTCACGAGCCACTTGTCCGAAAGCTGTTAAATTTATACACGCATCGTTTGAATGCTGATACTAACTAAAAATTATATGAATTTAATTCTAGTAACGCCATCTATATGTCAGTCTACGAATTTTTCAGCTGATCTGTTATATGTGTGCGTGCAAGTGCACCTGCAAGATTCACAGGGTCTTCAAGAAGTCCCGGGCCGGTTGTATAACCTGGAACTTAGGCATTGAAATCAGAAAAATGGTTGTAACAAAAGTTATAGGAAATTTCCCTGGCTACTCAACTGTGACCTCGGCCGTGACCTTATTCATGACTTTCAAAATTATTTTAATGTCAAGTCAATTTTTTTCATGGCAATCCCCATTTTCGACACCGAAAATGACAAAGGCGGACAATTTTACGTCCAAATACGATCTTCACCATGAGAAATGTTTGACCTCGGAAGGTCAAGTCAAGGTCAAGCAGTGACCGGCTGGATATCTTGAGAAGTAGGCGTTGCTCAAAAAAATAGTCAAAACATACTACTATGATCAAAAAGTAAGGCCAATTTTTAATTTAAATTTCGCGAGTTTATCGAGTTGGCCAAACTTTTTTTTTTTTTTTTAACTTGGTAGCACTGTAAGAGACATCTGTGTTAAATTTCATGTCAATATATTCATTAGTTTGCAAGTGACGCTCGTTTTTGTGAACATTAAAAAGTAATTTCGGCGATTTTTATAATGTCAGATTTTAGTGGGCAAAGCAGTTGCATTAAATTTTGTCTTCGGAATGACCTTTCTTGTGCAGAAACGTTCAGAATTTTGAAGAAAGCCTTCAGTAAGCAGACTTTGTCAGAAAGAAATGTTAAAAAGTTGTACAAACAGTTCAAAGAAGGCAGAGACAGCGTCGAAGACAAAGTGCGTCCAAGACGACTATCGATGTCAACTAATGAGAAACACACCATAGAAATCAAAAACCTCATGCCCAAAGAAGTTGTTCGCAAATGAAGGTCTTGTTGACAGTTTTCTTCGATTATCGTCGTGTTGTGAATTCAGAATTTCTTCCGTCGGGCCTAACTGTTAACAAGGAATATTATTTGAGTATTATGCGTCGTTTGCGTGAAGCTATTCGCAAAAAAGGCCAGAATTGTGGCAAGACAACTCATGGTTTTTGCATCACGATAATGCACTGTCTCACACCGCATTGATTATTCGCGACTTTTTGGCCAAAATTCAACTCACATCATTCCATAACCACCGTATTCGCCTGAGTTAGCGCCGTGTAACTTCTGGCTGTCCAATGAACTCAAAAGACCACTCCGGGGACATCGTTTTGACTCGATTGAGGAGATTAAACGTGAATCGCTGCTCAATACCCTCAGAAAGTGAATATCTCGGCTGGCATTATAAACAACAGTATTGTTAGGCCCTTCTTTATTAAGGAAATCTTACTGCGATTAAGTATGAAAAAATGCTCTGAAATGAAATCATCTTAGCAATTCATGCAATTATGGGCAATGATTTTAATCAAACGTTGTTCCAGCAAGATGGTGCATTATCTAATTATGGGCGAAGTGCTTATTTGAATGGAGTGTTTCCAGGAAGGTGGATAGGCAGAGAAGGTGCAATAGAATGGCCAACTAAATCTTCTGATTTTAGTCCGCTTATTTTTTGTGGGGTTACCTTAAAGATAAGGTATATCAAACGAAACCAGCGAACCTCGATAAACTCCAGCAGAAAATAAGGGATGAAATTATTACTATTGATTAAGGCATAATTCGTCAAGCTGTAGTAGCATTTTACTACCGCATAACACATTGCCCGGCAGTTGTGGGTGGAAGCTTTGGCACTTGCTAAAATAAAGAAAATTGATTGATATTTGACTAAAGTGATTCAACATTGCCTTCACTTGATAATCTTCACTTTGCCTTGCCTTTACTTGCTAAGCATCACACCACCTTGTCTTAGTTGACTGGAATGAACGCAAATCTAAGTTTTTAATGCTACTTTACCTTTATTAGCTGGTATGAATGCAAGCCTTATTTTATCGAATGCTTTAAAAACATTATTCCTTAATATGACCTTGAAGATCGAGATATTACCATGGAACAGCCAGGGCGATTTCCTACAACATTCTACTAAAACATTTTTTTTAAGTGACGCCTACTTTTCAAGATATCCAGTCGGTCACTGTTTGTACCTTGACGCAAAGTTGTTCGCCCTTTTCATTTCCGGTGTCAAAATTGGGGTTGCCACATAATAAAATGGACTCAACCTTGAAATGGCCTTGAAGGTCAAGGTCAAGGTCTTGGTCAAGGACGCGGTTGGATAGCTAGGAAAATTTTCGACAACTTTTGTCATAACCATTTTTTTGAGTAATGCCTATGTTTCTAGTTATACAACTGGTTCGGTACTTTTTGAAGCCATTGTATGCATATCCATAGTTAATGTGTTCTTAGTTATACGTACATATGAGTATATATTCTTTTTTAATAATCATTTTTTTGTATGCATTATTTATTCGGTGATGCAGTAGAAGGTTCTATATAAGATTTGCGTAGTCTGTTAATATACACCAACTTGGTTTTTATATTGCTTATTTGAACTCTTACGTTCTCATTTTCGAAAACGTCGAGTACAAGATATGGTCGGGTGTATTAGTTCTCCAATTCATGCGGTTTTGGCTCCATTTGTAACCATATATACTCTCCTATTCATAACATTTTTTTATTACATGTTTTGTCGTAATAGCGTTTCGATTTCCATTTTGCTTTCAAAAGGTTATCGCTTGCTGCTTTTTGTAGTTTATTCAAACGTGTCGCCAAGTTTTGTAGGTAGCTATCGGACGTCGGCAATAAATCATCTGCCTCGAGAGAGCCGCTTGTGGGCGTTCTCGCTAGATGCCCGATAACGAGCACACGAGCGGCATGTGCCCTGTTGATTCACTCACTCTATTGGAATTGAAAGTGGCTAATTCAATATTTCTATCCCAGTCAGCTTTGTTACTGTGTACAAGCATCTTTGGAAATTCCACGAGACTTGCGTACGAGCGTTTGAATGATTCGTTTGATTGCGAATGAAAAACCGTAGCTTTTGCCTGTTTTATCCGAAATCTTTTTGCCATCCTTTTTATAAGTTTACTTGTAAAGTTTGTGCCTTAATCTGTCAAAATTACCCGCAATGCTCCAAATGTGCCGATAACCGTTTTTATTAATGCATTTGCAGCGTCTATTGTAGCTGTAGCTGCTAAAGACTCGGCTATGATAAATTTTGTTAATGAATCTTGAAAAGTTAAAATATATATTCGTTACCTCTCGTCGTTTTGAGTAATGGTCCTACCACGTCCATCGCGAGACGATATATTGCGTGGCTTCCGCTATCTGTTATTACCATCGGTGCTCGAGTTCTTACTATTATCAATTTTAATTGGCAATTGAAACATTTTTTTATAAAATTTTGAATGTCATCTTTTGTATTTTTATTTATAATTATGCTTAATTCTATTGTATGTCTTATTCACTCCTCTATGCCCTCCTACCGCGAAGCTATGTGCTTGTTGCACTATTCTTTCGCGTTCCTCGAGCGGTGAATAGCGTATCAGGCTGAGGCAAATTATTAACATATTACCGACCTCCCACCAATTAATCGGCTTCTCGTCACCAACGCTTACCGACTGATAGCCTATTAATCGGCTTCTCGTCGCTAACTCTTATCAACCGATAGCCTATTAATCGGCTTTTGTCGCCGACGCTCACCAACTGATAGCCTATTAATCGGTTTTCTTGGCGATAGACAGTCATTATTATATGAACAGACACAGACATTCCCGCGCTAGTCTAAACCGAAACAGAGCTGGTGCCAGAGAGAATTCATGGCTGAGCCGCCGGTCAGACGTGCGTATGCTATTGAACCACTGGCGATTGGTAAAGTGTTAATTTTATTTTACTGTTAAATAATGTTTTTCGTAGTTTTTAAATAATTTCTTGCCAATCTAAGTTTTCTATTTGTTGAGATTTTTGTATACTGATTAATACAATATCTAGTTCCGCTAAAGTATTTCTTAGATTTTTGCATAAAAATTTTTAATTGATTGGTTTCATAGAGGCTTGATTGTTTCTTTCTCCGTATTGGGAAGTAAATATGAATTTTATTATTCACGTGCATCAATGCTGGTTTGCCTATATTTAAATTTTTAAAAACTGGTAGTTTGTTGCGTAGTTTTAATTGCATTGCACCGACATCGCATGGTTCTCTACTTGTCGTTATAAAATATAAATAGTTATTCTTGCGCATGAATAGTTGTTTTTTGCAAGTAATCGTGTCATATACCTACGACGAAGCCATTATATCGGCCCTCTCGTCTTCTTCCATGTTCGCTCCACTCTCTCCTACATCTTTCTCTTTTTTATTGTATTGTCAATTGAACTTTCGTTTTTTATTTCTCTCTCGTGTAATTTTTCCTGTTATATTTTCGTCGTTGTTCTCTTTCCCTAGCATTTTATTTTTTGTGCTCTGTATGCACGAAACCTCGTTGCACATAGCGTCGCATAAACTTTTTGCTAGAGGGTTTTGTGACTCTTCTATTTGCATAATATTCTCATCGGGGCTTTGCTCTACGCTCTTTGCTTGAGTGCTTTCAATAATGGGTGAAATTACGATCTCCTGTGAGAGCGCATCAGTTAGGTGAAGTCGCCCTGCTTTGTAAATAACCTCGAAGTTGTATACAGTAAGCATAACTCGCCATCGCGTTATTCGAGAGTTGGGATCTTTGTGTGTTTGTAGCCACACAAGCGATCTGTGCTTATGAGGAAAAATTTTCGGCCGAATAGATAAGGTCCAAAATGCTTTATGCGGTATGTGAGTGCAAGTTCCTTCTTATTAAATGTATCTCAAAGTTTTCTCACACCTGTGAGCACGCTAGACACGTAAGCGATGGGTTGGTCGCTACCGATCTTTCCTTGTGACAAAATGCCTCCTACCGCGTATGCCAACGCATCCGTCATTAGATTAAAGGTATTTTTGAGAAAAATCAATATCGGCTTCTTGCATGATGTATTTCTCAGCGTTTTGAACTCATTTTGAGCTTTGTGCGACCATGTAGATTTCGTGTCATTCTTTAGCAAACTCCTAAGCGACTTCACAATTTTTGCAAATTGGTCAATAAATCTTCGATAATAACCTACGTGACCTAAAAATTTTTTAATATTTTTCACGTTCTTTGGAACTGGGTAATTTTGTACCGTTTCTAATGTACGCGGATCTGACCGTACTTCTTTCGCGCTTATTAAATGTCTGAGGTATGTAACTTCTCGTTTGAAAAATTTGCATTTTTCTGACTGTACCTTGAAAACAGTTTGCTGTAGCCTTTCAAATAAATTTCAAATAAATTTTCTAATCTGCTTATATGCTCGGGAAATGTTTTTGGATAAGAAATTATATCGTTGATAAAGAAGCAAAGTTCTTTATTTGTTAAGCCCGATAACGCAATTGACAATGCTCGAGAAAAGATTGCCGGCATCGTACATACAAAGTTTGAAGTTTTCTTGATTAAAATCAAGTCTTCGTATGCCATAAATGGTGTTTTATGTCGATCTCGTTCATCGATTTCAAAAAGATGATAACCCGATGCTAAATAGAACACAGACAAATATTTGGTCCTCCTAATTGATCTGAAATTTCATTTATATTCGGCAGCGGGAAATAGTCATCAAGAGTTTTTGCATTTAACTTTCTATAGTCTATAACCATTTGGCACATCTTGCGTCCTTGCAAATTCTCTTTTTTTAGGACTAAAAGACATGGACTGGAGTAAGACGAAGTCAAGGGTTCTATCACCCCTTTGTTAAGCAGCTCCTTTACCTGCCTTTCTATTTCTGTCTTGTGCACCGATGGGAGGTGGTATTGTTTAGAAGGAATAGGTACTATGTCTATTGTAGAAATAGTTAATTTACGAATGTATGTTACAGTGAGTCTCTCTCCCAGAATATAAAAAAAAACATTGTATTCAGCGATTAATCTATGTATTTATCTGCGTTCTTCTGGAGCTAGGTGCTCGAGCCGTAATAATTTTTTATCATATCAATGCGTTCACTGTGTAAATTTTTGATTGAGAGTATTGCCCAACTAGGTTTTCTTCTTCGCACAACCCTTTTCTTTAAGCAACATTTTCGTATCTGCAACGTTCTTGAGAATTTCATTTATAATTTCCCCTGGAATGTTTTCACTTATATTTCTCAATTCAAGTACCAGGCTGTTCAATAAGTTTTGCGGTTTGATAAGAAAAACACAATTTTATGGTTTGAAATACACTTTATTATTAAGTATAGTCTCCCAGAACATCAATACACTTGTTCCAACGAGATTCCAATTTATGAATTCCATCCCTAAAGTGAGAATCTGGAAGGGCTGCAAAATACGCTTCCACATCTGTTATGACCTCGTCATTTGATGAAAAACGCTTTTCACGCATGAATTTTTTTAGGTCTGGAAACAGATGGAAGTCGCTAGGGGCCAAATCTAGTGAATACGGTGTATGCTCCAACCATTCGAACTTCAATTCATGGATTTGAGCCAGTGTCAAAATGCTCTTTTGATACGGTGCATTGTCCTGTTGAAAAAGGATTTTTTTCTTCTGCAAATCGGGTCTTTTTTCGCGAATTTTTTCCTTCAGCTGGTCTAAAAGGTTACCATAAAATATTTAGAATTTATTGTTTTACCAGTTTGCAAATAATCCACAAACAAAATCCCTTTCGCATCCCAAAAAACTGATGCTAACACCTTCTTGGCCGATTTCTGGACACGAACTCGTTTTGGAGCCGAAGAACTAGGTTCATACTACTCTTTAGCCTCTTGTGTAGATTCAGGATTATGGTGATAGACCTAAGTCTCATCCATAGTGATGAATCGACGCACAAAACCCACTTTATCCTTTCGAAAACGCTCTAAATGTTGCTGAGAAAGTCGCACTCGAATGTGTTTTTGTTCCATTGTTAGCGAATGCGACACCCATTGTGCACACAGCTTTCTGAAACCCAATACTTCAGTCAAAATATTGCTCACACTGCCCAATGAGATGCCTAGGGCTTCTACTAAATCACTTTCAGTCACTCGACGATTTTCCAATACGATATCCTGTATTTTTTCTACGATTTCTGGTGTTGTTGCTGTTTTTGGACGTCCTTGTCGTAAATCGTTTTCAAGGCTTGTACGACCACGTTTAAATTTAGCAACCCATCTTTATACTGTACTAATTGAAGGTGAAGAGCCTTTATTAACTTTCAACATTCGTTCATAAATTTCCTTTGCTTTTAAACCTTCCAAAAATAAAAATTTAATCGCTGCACGATACTTGATTTTTTCTATTGTAAAAAAATACTGTGACACGTCGATACTAAATGGTTTGTAAACAAAGAATGAATTAACAGATTCAAATGAAACTTTACATACGTTCATATGAAGAGTGTACCAACATAACAAAAAAAATTTAGGCTAGTAGCTACACCCTCTCTTATCGAACCGCGAAACTTATTGAATAACCTGGTAAATAAATTTTTATACTTTCTTTAATGTTTTTTTATTTTTATATCTGTTACAAAATATTTAAATAGCGTTCTGAATGAAACTTCCAGCTACTTTGAATTTTCACGTAACACCTGTTTCTCATATAGGCTTTTGTAGCTTGATTAAATTTTCCAAGAACTTGTTTTTGCGTCAGCTTCTTGCGTAATTCTGTTTGTACACCTTTGATCTGTATTTTTAACTCTTACAGGGTTAAACGAGACATCCTTTTCTTCCTTATTTTTATTTATAGAACTAGATAATGTCTTTTTTCTTTTCAACTTCTTTGTTTGGGCTAAAAATTTTTTAACAACGCAATAATTTTTTTAAAGAGTGCATTTGTTTCTCTGTTTTCCTACACTTGTTTTATTTTATTTTCTTGTGAAATATGAGGAGATATTTGACTTATAATTTTTAAGTTGTTAAGCGAGTCTGCTCTTATGTTTATCTTCTTTGGATGTTTCCGATAACTCATATCTTCGCGTAGTTGCATCGGAAACTTGTTTACTACTAGCCTTTTTTAATTAAAGTAAGAATCGAATCCTTTATTTCCGATTCCAAAATTTGGATTAGGGCTTTTATCGCGCCCCTCGATTTGTAGAACATCTACTCTCAATTCTTGACATACCCTTTGGATTGAGCTAGCATTCGATATATTTCGGCTTACAGCACGCTTTTCGTATTTTGGTTCGTATGAATTGCGCTGTTCTTATTTTCTCAAAACTCCCTGCTCTTTGTTGTCTCTTCATATTCATTCATAAATACCGCATAGCTTGGCCTAGAATTGTGTACCTGTCCCCTGCCGTCGAGCGGATATTGTCCCTTTGTTTTGTGGTACGGTAGAAGTCTCTCTTGTTCTTTATCTTTATTGCTCTCGGTTGCTTCCTTCTTCTTCCATTCTTACACTTGCAGTGTCTTAGCCACATTGGTTTTTTTTTATAAATGTCGATATTTTCGTAGTCGAGTTTTGTATTAAATTTTAAGGAAAATTCGTTTCCCAATAATTCTTCTTCTTAAATTGGAAACTTGTTCAAAACTAAGTGAAATTCAATATTGAACCCAGGAAAACAAATGTTGATTTTATCGAGCGTAAAAATTCTTTCACTTGTTATGCCTTTTAATTCCAAAATTTCTTCAATGTTTATTTTGCTATATTTGCTGACATTTTCAATTTTTAATAAATTTGGTCCTGCTCCTAAGTCTAAAATTAATGTTATTTCTCTTTTGCGCGACGCGTCAAAGAGTGCGATTATCGAAAAAATCACAACTGGTATTTATTACTTGTTACATAATTAATTTGTGTTGGATCTTTAGCAATTATTTTTTCAACATTCTTTTTATTTCGGTAAATTCGTCGGTCTTTCTGTAGTTAAACTCTTTTTGTATCTGGATCGCCTTTCCTGTCACTACCCCCAGGATGTTAGCCATGTTTATGTGCATTCTAATTTCCGCGCGTAACCCCTTGAAATAATATTTTACAATATCTTTTTCTAGTTGTCTTCAATAATATCTTATATCTTTATCTAAGATCTTTATATTCTAACGTGTTCCTTCCTTCACATTTTGCTGCTTCGAAAATTTCTTCTTGTAAAGATTGTGCTCTATTTCCATATTTAATTATTTTTTCTCCTATTTTTTGTTTAAAATTTGCTAGTTCGCTGAGTAATGCATGATATAATTTGTTTGAGCCAAATCTTTTATAGAAAAACTCTACAACTTTATCGATTGTTACGAAATTATTTTTATAAATTTTGAAAGCTTCTCTTGAAAGATGCATTTTTAAAAGCTTAGCGACTTCTGTTCCCGAGCTAAAGGTAATAAATCGCAGGCTCATGGCACCCGTCGAGAAATACATTCACGGGCATATTAGAACCATCGCGTCTTGGTATGAGTTCGAGCGCGTCTTTTATTGATAGCGGTCTTACTTGATTTAATGTGGAATTCATTGGGTACTATTGTGTTCTTGTGCGTTGTGTGTTTTTGTTACTACTAATGCTTTGTCTGGGTAGAAATTGAAAGGACGGTGTGTTATGTAAATTAAAATTTAAAGTTCGAGATATTTGCGGTATGTTAGAAAAATTCATATTCGCGATTACTGTCGCCGGTTGCTTGAAAAAGAAAAAGGTCGTTCTATCTTCCGTTATGTCCGCGTACAATTCCAAATTATTAATTTTATTATTTGGTAATTTTACGCGTTTACCGAGTAGCAAGCTAATAATATGCGAGGGATCTATTCTTTGTTTTAATAGATTGCCAAGTGCATTGGCTGCGAGTTTATCTGCGCAAAAATCTTCTACCTCATGCAGATCGACAATATCTCTTGATGATTTCATGCAAGATTTTATGACATCTTGTGATGTTCCGTCACCGGTATTTATCGCTTTTTTATGCCTATTTTAGAAAAAGATTAAAATTTCGTGCCAATTAGGATCTGCAATTAATGATAAATAATTTGGGTCCACACATAATACATGCTTCAAAAGAAGCACAGTCGCAACTTTTTTCCAGCTCATTTTTCTAGTAAGCTAGTTATTTATAGCACTTTCCTTTACTTAGAAAGAGCTCCCACATGTTACGTCCTAGAGGATGACGCAACGATCTAAAACTTGATTTTACCAAGTCTTCTAAATTAAGAAGATTTAAATTCCCTATTTTAGTCAACCGTAGCTGCCGAAGGTGAGAAGCAATAAATACCAGGTTGTTCAATAAGTTTTGCGGTTCGATAAGAGAGGGTGTAGCTACTAGCCTAAATTTTTTTTGTTATGTTGGTACACTCTTTATATGAACGTATGTGAAGTTTTATTTAAATCTGTCAATTAATTCTTTGTTTGCAAGCCATTTAGTATCGACGTGTCACAGTATTTTTTTACAATGGAAAAAATCAAGTATCGTGCAGTGATTGAATTTTTATTTTTGGAAGGTTTAAAAGCAAAGGAAATTTATGAACGAATGTTGAAAGTTTATAAAGGCTCTTTACCTTCAATTAGTACAGTAAAAAGATGGGTTGCTGAATTTAAACATGGTCGTACAAGCCTTGAAAACGATTCACGTCAAGGACGTCCAAAAACAGCAACAACACCAGAAATCGTAGAAAAAATACAGGATATCGTATTGGAAAATCGTCGAGTGACTGAAAGAGATTTAGTAGAAGCCCTAGGCATCTCATTGGGCAGAGTAAGCAATATTTTGACTAAAGTATTGGGTTTCAGAAAGCTGTGTGCACAATGGGTGCCGCATTCGCTAACAATGGAACAAAAACACATTCGAGTGCGACTTTCTCAGCAACATTTAGAGCGTTTTCGAAAGGATAAAGTGGGTTTTGTGCGTCTATTCATCACTATGGATGAGACTTAGGTCTATCACCATAATCCTGAATCTACACAAGAGGCTAAAGAGTAGTATGAACCTAGTTCTTCGGCTCCAAAACGAGTTCGTGTCCAGAAATCGGCCAAGAAGGTGTTAGCATCAGTTTTTTGGGATGCGAAAGGGATTTTGTTTGTGGATTATTTGCAAACTGGTAAAACAATAAATTCTAAATATTTTATGGTAACCTTTTAGACCAGCTAAAGGAAAAAATTCGTGAAAAAAGACCCGATTTGCAGAAGAAAAAAATCCTTTTTCATCAGGACAATGCACCGTATCAAAAGAGCATTTTGACAATGGCTAAAATCCATGAATTAAAGTTCGAATTGTTGGAACATCCACCGTATTCACCAGATTTGGTCCCTAGCGACTTCCATCTGTTTCTAGACCTAAAAAAATTCATGCGTAAGAAGCGTTTTTCATCAAATGATGAGGTCATAACAGATGTGAAAGCGTATTTTGCAGCCCTTCCAGATTCTCACTTCAGAGATGGAATTCATAAATTGGAATCTCGTTGGAACAAGTGTATTGATGTTCAGGGAGACTATACTTAATAATAAAGTGTATTTCAAACCATAAAATTGTGTTTTTCTTATTAAACCGCAAAACTTATTGAACAACCTGGTATAAACTAGCGCAGTTACAAAGAGCATTACGGAGAGATGGAGTCAGCGAGAATTCGGATGAGCATAAGAGCGTAAGATATATTGGGAGTACAATTTAGTTCGGTCCATTTTCAAAAGATGGCTCTGAATATTATAAATATTTAATAATAACAGCTAAGTCTATAGTTTCAGAGAGGTTAGACATCTGTTTAATTATTTAGTTTATATCACTTCGAGTTTCATAAAAAATCTTGTTTACAACTGTGTTAAATATGTACAATTTTGTGTTAACTAAGCAGCATTTGCGGGAGGTTTCAGTTTTCTATTTTAATTGGAAGAAAAGTGCAGCTGAAGTGCATAGAATGCTTGTAGAAGTTTATGATGATAATGTTTCAGCTAATAAATCTTGTAGGGAGTTGTTTCGACGTTTCAAGTATGGAGATTTCAGCGTTATAGACAAGCCTCGCTCTGGAGAGCCAAAAAAATTCGAAGACAAGTTGGATGTATTTCTGGATGAAGATCCGAGTCAAACGAAAAAGAAGCTTGCAGAATCATTGAAAGTGACTCAACAAGCAGTTTCTGTACGATTAAAATCCATGGGAATTCAAGATTGGAAAAGCAAGGCAATTGGGTGCCTTATAAACTGAAACCAAGAGACATTCACAGGTGATTTTTCTGTTGCAAGCAGATCATTCAAAGGCTACAAAGAAAAGGTTTTTTACATAGAATTGTTACTGGGGATAAAAAATGAATAATCTATAATAACCCCAAGGAAAAAGAATACGACGCTATGCCCGGTCAATCGTTGCCATTGACCTCAACATCAATACCAAATCCGAATATTCATGGTTTAAAGATCATGTTATGTATTTGGTGGGACTAAAAGGGTGTTATGTACTATGAGCTGCTACAACCTGGCGACACCATAACGGCTGATCGGTATAGGCTGCAATTGATTCGTTTGAGCCGTGCATTACGAGACAAACGGCTGGTATACAAGGGAAGACATGACAAAGTTATGTTTCTGCATGACAATGCTCGGTTCCATGTCGCAAAAGTCGTGAAAAAATATTTGGGAACGCTTAAGTTGGATATTTTGCCGCACCCGCCGTATTCTCCGGACATTGCTCCTTCTGATTACTGGTTGTTCCTAAGGATGCAGCACGAATTAGCATGTCATCGGTTTACTTCTTTCACAGAAATCAAAAATTGGCTCTAAACTTGGATCACCTTAAAAGTCGAGACATTTTTTCGAGATGGAATTCGAAAATTGCCTGAGAGGTGGGAAAAAGTAGTAACTAGCAACGGACGATACTTTGATGAATCTTTTAATTCTTTTTATTTTGAAATAAATGCATTTTTGACCGCAAGAAGATGGACCGTATTAATTTGTACCATCAATATACATATATATATATATATGTATATGTGTGTGTGTGTGTGTGTGTGTATACTAGTATATATTGCAATGGTACGTTTCATGATACACCGATTTTTGAATCAATAGTTATTTCGCGCCAGTCAGGAGCGGTAGCACCTCGTGAACTACCCGTAGCTTCGGCAGGGCCGTGCAATAAGCGCATCGATAGAAACACGTGCTCGAACCTTATATAAATGTAAATTAACAAATCATGCTTATATTGTAATAGAATCACCAAAATGTATACAGATTTATGAGCTAAAGTTTTAGTAAGCAGAATAAATCATAATAGTTTAAAAGAAATTGTATAAATATTAGTTTTGAAACGAGTATCCTATTTGCAAACGCTGATCTGCGATAGCCAACGAGAAATAGATACATTTTATAATTATATTCGCTGCCCTTTTGTAATCAAAATTAAATACAAAAATTAATAACGAAAATTTACTTCTGTTAAATAAAATATAAAACTTTATAATTTAAAAGAAATATCGACGATAATTAAAATATAAAAGTGTGTAAAATAGAAAAGGATAGACTATGCCCTGCGCAATTAAACATGTAAACAATGGCTAAATAGATCAACGAGCACGCGCCGCCTAATCTACAATTAGAGGTGGGAAGTCCTCGCTCGGCCTATATAAGGCGCAGCCGAAGCTAGAGCAGGAACTCAGTCCTTCGCCGAGGTCTCCCAAGGAGCAGGCCAGGGTGAGTCTAAAGGGGAATAGCTCTTTGTTCAATCCCGAGTTGGGTTGATCAGAGCTTGTTTCCCGCAATCTATCTTAGTTTGCAGAGCGTGCAGCTTACCTTCAATCTTTTTACAGGTTGATTCGAGTTGCATTCTTGCAAGCTATATCTTGGGTTGCAAATTCTGTCAAAGCAGTGTAGAGGACGACTCTGTCTTTTCAATCCCGAATTGGGTTGATTGGAGCTGTCTTCTACAAACTATTTTTTAGAAACTTCTTTCTTATCAATCCTAAGCTGGGTTCACTAGAGTTGTTTTCTCCCAGGGAATTTTTTGGAAACTCCTCTTAATTTTTCAATCCCTCGTTGGGTTGAATGGAGTTGTTTTCCATAGGCTATTTTAAAAGCATGACGTGCGGGTTAGTACTCCATCACCATGATAGGAGAGGATTTTTTTTGTCAAGTCGAAGAGAGTTCGGTCGACTTACCCCCGTGAATACTAACACATCGTTCAATAAGTCCCGAGACTAACCCAGAGATGGTGCTAGTAGTACCAAACTGGCCACGTTTCCATAGAGTGCGAACCTTTACATGAAACGTGTAAAAATTTCACGTTTATCGGATCACAGACAGCAGAGTTATCGAGGTTAGATCAAAGTCACTTTGTAAATTGTTTGAAAAATGAAAAAAAGCGAGTTTCGCGTGTTAATAAAACATTGTTTTTTAATGGGTCAAAACATCGTAGAAGCCCAGCAATGGCTTCAAAACATTACCCGGACTCCTCTTCATCCAAACCAACGATTTGTCGTTGGTATGCTGAGTTTAAACGTGGTCGTACGGACACAAACGATGCGGAACATTCGGGTAGGCCATTGGAAGCCGTTACACAGGAAAATGTAAGTGAAGTGTTAAAAATTGTTATGAAAAATCGCAAAGTGAAGGTCCGTGAGTTCGCAGAAATGACACAGATATCATCTGGAAGCGTATTTACAAATCTTCATTAAAAATTGAGCATTAAAAAGGTTTTTTCCAAGTGGGTGCCGCGATTGCTTTCAGTGGAACAAAATCAGCAACGAGTCGACAATTCAGAGAGCTGTTTATCGCTATTCACTTGCAATAAAAAGGATTTCCTGCGTCGATACGTGACCATGGATGAAACATGGATACATCATTTCACTCCGGAGTCGAATCGGCAATCATCTGAGTGGCGCATGGCTGGCGAAAGCCGCCCAAAGCGTCCAAAAACGCAGCAGTCTGCTGGCAAAGTCATGGCGTCTGTTTTTTGGAATACACATGGCGTGATTTTCATTGACTACCTGGAAAAAGGTAAATCGATCAACAGTGATTATTATATTGACTTGTTGGTACGTTTAAAGAAGGAGATCGCAGCAAAACGACCGCACACGAAGAAGAAAATTCTTTTTTCACCAAGACAATGCACCATGCCACAAGCCTATGAAAACAATGGCAAAATTGAATGAATTGGGCTTTGATTTGCTTCCCTACCCCCCGTATTCGCCAGATTTAGCCCCCAGCGACTACTGGCTCTTTGCTGATCTCAAAAAAATGCTCCAGGGAAAAAAATTTGGCTCGAATGAGGAGGTCATTGCCAAAACTGAAGCCTATTTTGAAGCAAAGGATAAATCCTTCTACAAACATGGTATAGAAATATTGGAAAGGCGTTGGAAAGATTGTATTACTCTAAAAGGAGATTATATTGATGAATAATGATTTTTGAAAAAAAATGTTGATTTCGTTGTTAGTCTTGGGACTTATTGAACGATGTGTTAGGTGCACCTGATATAAGGTGTAGTAAAAAGTAATCCATTATTTTGCCAATAGATGTCTTTAGTAGTCTGTATCTTTCGTTGTAAAAGTGCTAAAGGGTTACACTAGATGGCGTTAGAAAGATAAGATTTTGTACTAACAAAGTTTCTGATACAGTTTTGTGATTGCTTGACTCAGTATATTTTTTCGCACGCGTCAAAGATGGACACCAACAAAGAGAAAATACGCCATATTTTACAGTTTTTCTTCAATAAAGGCAAAAACGCAAGATAGGCAGCTGAAAATGTGAATAGTGTTTATGGTCCTGATACTGTAACAGCCAATCTCGCGCAATTTTGGTTTCGTCGATTCTGTTCCGGTAATTTTGACGTCAAAGATGCACCACGCTCTGGAAGGCCAATTGTCAAAAATGTCGATAAAATAATGGAAATCGTCGAGTCCGACCGTCACGTAAGCACTGTTTCGATTGCCCAGGAGCTACAAATTGCACAGAAAACCGTTTGCAACCACTTAAATAAGGCTGGATACAAAAAGAAGTTCGATGTATGGGTGCCACACGAGTTATCGCAAAGAAATCTCATTGACCGAATTTCCATCTGCGAATCGCTGCTGAATCGCAACAATATCGATCTATTTCTAAAGCGGATGGTTACTGGTGATGAAAAGTGGGTCACTTACGACAACGTCAAGTGACAACGGTCGTAGTCAAATCGCGGTGAGCCGGCGCAAACGGTGGCCAAGCCAGGATGGACAGTCAGGAAGGTTTTGCTGTGTGTTTGGTGGGACTGGTAGGAAATGATCTACTATGAGCTGCTTCCCTACGGCTAAACTCTTAATTCGGACCTGTACTGCAACAATTGGACCGTCTAAAAGAAGCAATCGCCCAGAAGCGGCCAGCTTTGGCCAATAGGAGAGGAATTGTGTTCCATCAGGACAACGCCAGGCCGCATACATTAATAGTGACTTGCTAGAAGCTCCGGGAGCTTGGTTGGGAAGTTCTTATGCATCCACCTTATAGTCCGGACCTGGCGCCAAGTGATTACCACCTGTTCCTGTCTATGACGAATGATTTTGCAGGTGAAAAATTCGCCTCAAGAGAAGATTGTGAAAATCGGCTGTCCCACTTTTTTGACAATAGGGACAAGGGTTTCTACGAGAGAGGCATTATGAAATTACCTCCAAATTAGCAACAAGTTATCAAACAAAACGGTGCATATTTGACCTAAATCGTATCATTCTATCTATGCTAAATAATACCTTTAGTTTAATGCAAAAATAATGGATTTCTCTTTACTACACCTAATATATAAATTTTTTTGAATGTAAAATAGCGATTTGTTAAGTAAATTTGCACGCACATAGTTTACGTCCCGAAAAAGTATTATGGATATGTATCTAGCGTTAAGTAGTCCATATTAAAGTTTTTTTATTTTTATGTATCCGTCTTATTTATTTATTTCTCCTCTCTACGTCCACTTGTGCCCATACATAGAACAAAGTCAACGTCCCACATAAAACATACGTTGCAATATATATATATATATATATATATATATATAGCACATCGTTCAATAAGTCCCGAGACTAACCTAGATATGGTGCTAGTAGTACGAAACTGGCTACGTTTCCATAGAGTGCGAACCTTTACATGAAACGTGTAAAAATTTCACGTCGATCGGATCACAGACAGCAGAGTTATTGAGGTATGAGAAAAGTCACTTTGTAATTTGTTTGAAAAATAGAAAAAAGCGAGTTTCGCGTGTTGATAAAACATCGTTTTTTAATGGGTAAAAACACCGTAGAAGCCCAGCAATGGCTTGAAAAACATTACCCGAACTACTCTCCATCCAAACCAACGATTTGTCGTTGGTATGCTGAGTTTAAACGTGGTCGTACGGACACAAACGATGCGGAACGTTCGGGTAGGCCATTGGAAGCCGTTACACAGGAAAATGTGAGTGAAGTGTTAAAAATTGTTATGAAAAATCGCAAAGTGAAGGTCCGTGAGTTTGCAGAAATGACACAGATATCATCTGGAAGCGTATTTACAAATCTTCATTAAAAATTGAGCATTAAAAAGGTTTTTTCCAAGTGGGTGCCGCGATTGCTTTCAGTGGAACAAAATCAGCAACGAGTCGACAATTCAGAGAGCTGTTTATCGCTATTCACTTGCAATAAAAAGGATTTCCTGCGTCGATACGTGACCATGGATGAAACATGGATACATCATTTCACTCCGGAGTCGAATCGGCAATCATCTGAGTGGCGCATGGCTGGCGAAAGCCGCCCAAAGCGTCCAAAAACGCAGCAGTCTGCTGGCAAAGTCATGGCGTCTGTTTTTTGGGATACACATAGCGTGATTTTCATTGACTACCTGGGAAAAGGTAAATCTATCAACAGTGATTATTATATTGACTTGTTGGTACGTTTGAAGGAGGAGATCGCAGCAAAACGACCGCACATAAAGAAGAAAAAAATCCTTTTTCACCAAGACAATGCACCATGCCACAAGTCCATGAAAACAATGGCAAAATTAAACGAATTGGGCTTTGATTTGCTTCCCCACCCCCCGTATTTGCCAGATTTCGCCCCCAGCGACTACTGGCTCTTTGCTGATCTCAAAAAAATGCTCCAGGGAAAAAAATTTGGCTCGAATTAGGAGGACATTGCCAAGACTGAAGCTTATTTTTAAGCAAAGGATAAATCCTTCTATAAACATGGTATAGAAATGTTTGAAAGGCGTTGAAAAGATTGTATTACTCTAAAAGGAGATTATATTGATAAATAAAAATGATATTTATAAAATATGTTGTTTACGTTGTTAGTCTCGGGACTTATTGCACGATGTGTTATATATATATTAGGTGTAGTAAAAAGTAATCCATTATTTTGCCAATAGATGTCTTTAGTAGTCTGTATCTTTCGTTGTAAAAGTGCTAAAGGGTTACACTAAATGGCGTTAGAAAGATAAGATTTCGTACTAAAAAAGCTTCTGATACAGTTTTGTGATTGCTCGACTTAGTATTTTTTTAGCACGCGTCGAAGATAGACAGCAATAAAGAGAAAATACGCCATGTTTTACAGTTTTTCTTCGATAAAAGCGAAAACGCAAGCCAGGCAGCTGAAAATGTGAATAGTGTTTATGGTCCTGATAGTGTAACAGCCAATCACGCGCAATTTTGGTTTCGTTAATTCCGTTCCGGTAATTTTGACGTCAAAGATGCACCACGCTCTGGAAGGCCAATTATCGAAAATGTCGATAAAATAATGGAAATCGTCGAGTCCGACCGTCACGTAAGCACTGTTTCGATTGCCCAGGAGCTAAACATTGCACAAAAAACCGTTTGGAACCACTTAAATAAGGCTGGATACAAAAAGAAGTTCGATGTACGGGTGCCACACGAGTTATCGCAAAGAAACCTCATGGACCGCATTTCCATCTGCGAATTGCTGCTGAATTGCAACAATATCGATCCATTTTTGAAGCGTATGGTTACTGGTGATGTAAAGTGGGTTACTTACGACAACGTCAAGCGACAACGGTCGTGGTCAAATCGCGGTGAGTCGGCGCAAACGGTGGCCAAGCCAGGATTGACCGTCAGGAAGGTTTTGCTGTGTGTTTGGTGGGACTGGCAGGGAATCATCTACTATGAGCTGCGCCGCTACGGCCAAACTTTTAATTCGGACCTGTACCGTTAACAACCGGACCGTCTGAAAAAAGCAATCGCCCAGAAGCGGCCAGCTTTGGCCAATAGGAGAGGAATTGTGTTCCATCAGGACAACGCCAGACCGCATTCATCGATAGTGACTCGCCAGAAGCTCCGGGAGCTTGGTTGGGAAGTTCTTATGCATCCACCTTATAGTCCGGACCTGGCACCAAGTGATTACCACTTGTTCCTGTCCATGACGAATGATTTTGCAGGTGAAAAATTCGCCTCAAGAGAAGATTGTGAAAATCGACTGTCCCAGTTTTTTGACAATAGGGATAAGGGTTTATACGAGAAAGGCATTGTGAAATCACCTCCGAAATGGCAACAAGTTATCGAACAAAACGGTGCATATTTGACCTAAATCGTATCATTCTATTTATGCTAAATAAAACCTTCAATTTGATGCAAAAATAATGGATTTCTTTCTACTACACCTAATATATATACGAGCTCTGGCTATTAAATAACGAGACTGCGCGCCTAAAGGGCGCCGTAGAGGGGTGGGGAAAAAAACGAGTAGTGCGTTGGGTATCTAGATATCTTGTCTATGCACGTACCAGAACACGTTCTCGTCACTATTATTGTATTTGTGCAGTAGCGGTTTGAAACGAACGTGTTTTTTTCTCGTGCCGAAAACCATGTGTGACGAAAAACAGGAGCAATGTATCAATCTCGAATTTCTCGTTAAATTAAAAAAAACTCCGACTAAGTGCTGTAAATTGTTGCAAGAGGCCTATAGGGACAATTCTCTATCTCGTGCGCGTGTTTTTGAGTGGTGTAAGCGCTTCAGTGAGGGCCGAGTGAGCACTGAAGATGACCAACGCCCAGGTCGCCCTGTCACTGTTTCAACTCCGGAAACAGTGACCAAAATCAACCAAATTGTGCGTGCAGATCGTCGAATGAGCATCCGGATGATTGCCGAAGCTGTAAACGCCGATAAAGAAACGATTAGACAAATTTTACACGAGGAATTACACATGACAAAAGTCTGTGCGAAATTGGTGCCAAAAAACCTGACTCCTGACCAAAAGCTCTTGCGTTAACAGGTCTGCTCAGATTTCCTTGAGAGGTTAAAAAAAGATTCCAGACTGATGAAAAACATTATTACTTGCGACGAAACATAGATTTTTTAATACGATGTTAAAACAAAGCGGCAATCGATGCATTGGAAGACGCCTGAATCGCCCAGAATCAAAAGAGCGAGGATGTCCAAATCAAAATTCAAGGCAATGTTGATCGTTTTTTCCGACATTAACGGTATCGTGATGATTGAATGGGTTCCAGAGGGTCAGACTGTCAACCAGACTTACTATTTGTCAGTTTTGGCAACACTGCGAGAACGAGTTCGCAAGAAACGGCCCGAGTTGTGGAAGAACAACTCGTGGATTTTGCACCAGGACAACGCACCTGCCCATAACGCGCTATCTGTGAAGCAGTATTTGCCCGATAAGCGCACTCTAGTGCTCGAACACGCGCCGTACTCGCCAGATTTGGCACTGTGCGACTTTTTTTTGTTTCCGAAGATAAAATCTGCTTTGAAAGGAACCCGATTTGAGTCGATGGAAGCGGTAAAGCAAAAAACGGCAGAGCTTCTAAAGGCCCTCACCAAAGAAAACTTCCAGCACTGCTTAGATCAATAGAAAAAACGTATGGAAAGGTGTGTGGCGAGGGAAGGGGAGTATATTGAAGGGGAGCATTTAAACGTAGAATAATTTTTATAATAAAACCCTTTTTCGTAACCAGTCTTGTTTTATAATAGCCAGACCTCGTATTTACTTATATATATATATATATATATATATTATTTGCTTTTAATTTGGTACCTAGATTGCTTTAGTATAATAATCCTTGCCTTTGTCGCATATTATAGTAAGTATAATAATCCTTGCTTTCGTAGCGTGTGCCTTCAAGATCTGCTTTGACCCTGTTCTGAATAGGTTTACATAAATTTTACCCTTTATGTTGTTTTTAAAGTTAAAAATTTTTTCTTATCAGTGAAGAGTGTCCCATATAAAATACCCAGTAAACTTTTTAAGGCCTTAGGCCACTCTAGAGATTGGAAAAATAGGCTTTTTTGCAAATTTGTTTTAAGGAAAAATATAAAATAAATCGAGATTTCAAAGGCAGAAGTTTATTGTACATATGATTAATTAAAAAACACAATTTTTATAGAATAAATAATTTGAAAAAGGCTGTGTGTTTGTTAGATGATCTCTCTAATTTGATCTCTCTATTTTGGAAGGGTTTACAGCCGTACCAACAGCTTCTGTAAATTTTAAATTATGATGAGTCATTAAATTTTTTTTTATTGTACATAACAGCTAGAGAAGTACGTAGAATTTTAATATATTGTTTTTTGGTCAAAAAACGCACTTCCAAAGTCAAACTTGCAAAAATCGCCAGAAAAGTTTTAATAACAAAAGAATTACGCCATATAAAAATAATCCTACGTACTTATTTGGACAATATATTTTTAAAGATCTAGGTCAACGCAAGTTAGAACCAACAAGATTGACGAATATAGAGGAAGAACTGGACGAATCAAGCACCGTCGGTAAAGAATCGAGCGAAGAAAACTGTGGAGGAGTACGATGAATTGATCCACTCGTCATATTCGGTGCAAATGTGAAGCACACCACAGCTCCGCGACAAAGAAGCAAGAGTACGTAGAAAAATAGACACAAATTTACATCAAGAAGATGAAGAAAGATGACGAAACAAGAGAATAAGCTGTCGATCGAAAGAAAGAAGGAATAATCGACGAGAAGAAGATAAAATGCGACACAAGACGAGCGAAGATAACCAGCAATATACAACCAGGAAACGACAAGAACATAATTAACAGGAAGAACAAATTAAACCGTAAAATGAAGGATTATCACTACAAGAAAGACAATAGAGGTGAAGATAAGCTAAGAAGTACCAGAAGTGATAGCAGCTGAGGCGATGGTACAGACAAAACCGAGCGTAAGACTGGAAATAATAGTAAGATAGGAAATAATTACGAAAATGGAGATGATATAGAAAATGAAAGCGATTATAGGGGCAATAATAGTTGTAGTGAATATATTAATTCCTACGATCGATCAGAAGGACGAGAATGACAGAGAACAATGGCAATAGGTGAAACTACGGAGGCGGCGGCATCGGAAGCAGAAGGACTTTTCCAGGAATATGAATCAAATCAACGAAACTATATACATTCTGCGCCTTCTCCGGCACCGAACGTTCCTTTTATAGGTACCTACTATGAGTACAAAGAAGTAGGACACCACGCAGCGGACAATCTGAAGCGAATCAGCTACATATGAAAAGCAATGGATCATCAGTCCTAGGAATGCTAGTTAAAATCACTTGCAACTAAAGAGTCGTGTCAAGTCAGTGGTCAGAAGAGAACTACGTTTAGTAACTACCCCAATTGCGCACACGTACGCGTAATATTAAGAATAGGCATCTTCTGGGAGCCCCACAAAGCGTCGCTCCCTGAGCCATCTAACGGGACATTAAAAAGACAATAAAACTACGACATATTTAAAGAAATAAGGAAAAACATGAAACAAGACTTGGCAAGAGAAACAAACCGGTCACTGAAAATTGGGAAGGAGATGTAAGTCATACTGTCTGTCAAAAAAGTACCGGGAATTTTAAAATAAAACAACATTTTTACGTTTAATTATCAAAATTTATTGGATCGCCTTCAAAATAGGCTCCATTTGCTCCGATTCATCTATGCCAACGGCACTTCCAATCATCAAAACATTTTTTATAGGCGCTTTCCAGGATGGTCTTCAGCTCGCGCGCCAAATTTTGTTTTATGGCTTCAATCGACTGAACACAGGTGCCATGGAGCGGCAATTTAAGTTTTGGGCAGAGGAAGAAGTCACAGAGAGCCAAATCCGGTGAATACGGTGGTTGTTCAAGCGTGTTTGTTGAGTTTTTGGCAAGAAAGTCGGTTACAATCGTAGCTTGGTGAGACGGCACGTTATCGTCGTGCAAAATCCACGAGTTGTTCGCCCACAAATTTGGCCGCTGCTTACGGATACGCTGATGCAAACGTTTCATAACGCCTAGGTAATACTCTTTGTTTACCGTCTGACCCTCTGGAACAAATTCGTAGTGCACCACGCCACGGATATCGAAGAAAACAATGAGCGTCACCTTCACTTTTGAGCGGCTTTGGCGTGGTTTTTTCGGTTTCGGCTCGTTTTTTCCCACCCGTTCCGATGCTTGCTGGCTTGTTTGCATATCGTACTCCTACACCCACATTTCGTCACCAGTTATGATGCATTCCATGAATGCGGGATCGGAATTGGCGCGATCCAGCATGTCCGAAGCGACCTGTTCGCGATAGCGTTTTTTAAGAAAATTAAGCTCTTCTGGAACGAGTCTTGCGGCCACCTTTCTTATGCCCAAAATATCAATTAAAATCGTACGTGTGGACTCGTGGGATATCTCAAGTTCATGTGATATCTCTCTCAAGCTAGTATGACGGTTTTCAAGCACTATTTTCTTAATTTTATCGACGTTATCTGCGGTCGAAGCCGTCGATGGGCGTCTGGAACGAGGCAAGTCTTCGACGACTTTACGACCCTCCTTGAAGGCTTTGTACCACTCATACGCACTGGTTTTCGATAGTGCTTTATCACGAAAAGCCTTTTGCAACATTTTCAATGCATCGGCACACGAAATTTCATTTGCAACACAAAATTTTAGACAAATTCTTTGTTCAACATAATTAATTACCCATTGTAAAAAATCGGCACGCACTATTGACATTGACTGACTTAACCAGCTACTGTAAACACACTCGTTGACAGATTTTGCTCAAACTTGGCATAGTCATTAAGGACAATTGTACCAACCTAGAAAAAAAAATTTTACCTGCCTAGATTGCCCCGCCAGATTTAAATCGACAATTCCCGGTACTTTTCTGACAGAATGTATGGAGGCAAATAATGAAGTAAAGACTAACCGAGAATTACGAAGTTATAAGAAACTGTTAAAAATGACAGAACCAAAGATTAAGTCGAGTAGTAAAAATAAACGCTTGCGGACAGCTAACTATGAAAGTTATTGTTCCGCAAAGGCGGAGGAACAAACATGGGAAAATGATAACGAAGTTATGAGAGCATTGACAGAGGGATTAGAAAATCTACGATTACGAAAAAAAGAAGCAAGAGAAGATGGGAACGGAAACACGAATTTAGAGAATGATTATACAGGTAACAGATGCGATAGAGATAACATTAACAAAAACGAGAAAATGGAAGCGGATATAGAAGAAAACAAAGCCTATGAGAAATTGAATGGGATACAGGAACGTATAGTAGACTTAGCGATTAATGAATAATCTAACAACTTCAATGTCGCGGCAAGGTAAAGAAGAAGGAACTAAATCGGCGACAAAGAGAAAGCGTAGCAAGAAAGCAAATCAGAATGAATCGATAGAAAGGAAGAAAATAGCCAGAACAAGTACCGAAAATCGACATTTCTTCAAAATCGAGCTCGTTGAGGAAAGTTATAGAGTATTTGGGGTAAGGGAAACAATATACACTATTTGACCCTGGAGCTGAAGAAACTTGTCGACGTGGGATTAGTCGTTAACCGAGAGATGTGCTAGTTCAGATGTTCGAGAGTAGCGTACCTAAGATTTTTATTGGATAAGGAAGGCCTGCGACCAGATCCAGAGAAGATAGCATCTGTAATTGACTACGTGGAGTCTAAAAATATCAAACAATTACGCCAATTTTTAGGTATAGTAGGATAGTACTTACGATTTATCGACATCGACTCGAAGATTAAGATACCGTTAATTAGGCTATTATACAAGGAGCAACAATGGTCATGGGAAGAGGAACAAGAAGAAGCTTTTGAGAAATTAAAACGCACACTAACTGAAGCGCCAGTCCTAGCTAAACCAGATTTTAGCAAAACGTTCACCATCCAATGCGACGCAAGCCACTTCGCCATAGAAGCCGTGTGCAGACAGGAGAGAGAGGACGAGGAACATCCAATTGTGTACATTAGTCACGTGTTAACGGCAGCAGAACTGAACTATTCAACGATGGAGAACAAATGTTTAGTCCTTCTATGGGCTATTGAGAAGCTTCGACCATACATTGAAAGATACTCGTTTCGTGCAATAACCGACCACAGCGTCTTAAAATGGCTACGGAATCTGCGAAGACCAACTGAACGACTAACAAGATGGGGTTTGGAGATGCAACAGTTTGATTTTAAAATCATACACAGGAAAGAAGCATTGAACCATGTTCCAGATGCATTATCAAGGATGTTCGAGAATAAGTAAGAAGAAATAGCTAGTTTCAGTGTGATTACGGAATCTTGGTATTTGCGACGGTGACAAGAGGTAATGGATCACCCAAAGAAGTTTACTGATTGGAAAATCGAAGACAATATGCTGTATAAATACCGTAATGACCCACTGCTGGACCCAATAGCGACACCGGAAAAAGTATGGCGGCTAGTGGTACCCTTGGAACAACGCCATCGAGTACTTAACGACTACATTCGTCAGGCCACCTAGGTATTAAGAAGACGAAAGACCGAATTGCAAGAGAGTACTATTTGCCAGGACTGTGGCATGATGTACATATTTTTGTCCGGGAACGTCCTTAATTTCAGGCCTACAGAACTGCGCTAACAGGCCCGCAAGGGCCCGTGGGATCAAGAATAACCGAGAAACCATGAGTGGTAGTCGCAGCTGACATGATGGAGTTCCCCCAAGCAAAAAGCAATTCAAGTACATCCTCGTTTTCCAAGATTTCTTTATCAGATGGATCAAACTAAAACCTCTGAGATCGGCGGATGGATGAGCGGTGGCAAAGGCCTTCGAGGAGTTCATTTTGTTTAGGTAAGAAACTCCAGAATATTTAATATAGGGGGGGGGGGGGAGACAGAGAGAGTGGGAAAGAGTGAGAGAGTGAGAGAGAAAGGAAGAGACAGAGAGAGAGAGAGAGAGTGGGAGAGAGTGAGAGAATGAGAGAGAGAGAGAGAAAGTGGAAGAGATGGAGAGAGGGCAAGAGGGAGAGGGAGGGAGAGAGGGAGAGAGGGAGAGAGAGGGAGAAGGAGAGAGAAAGAGGGAGAATCTAAAATTATCAACTAAAATTAATTAAAAATGTATAAAAACCATACGAAACCCATACAGCACGGAGAGTGCAGGGACTGAGGAGCACCATCAGCGACGAAGAAGACTCCAGCTTGACGCCGAAGAAGATGATAAGCAGCAAGCTGCCTGCCAAGTTTATGGTCGCTCTATACAAAAAGGCAGCGTGCCGGCTTTTCAGCGCGTGCACAAGCGACCATGTGAGCTGCCGCAGCACTTGCATACACCGCTGTCACCAACACTTACGATTTTCTCTCCCTCCCTGCACCCTGAGTGCCAGAAAGAGAGAAAGGGCACAATGATATGTAACCTAAATACGACGCGGCGATGGTAGAAGATATTACGTGCGCGTGGAGACAGTCGAGAGAAGGACGCGCGGTGATGAGTGAAAAGAGAACAAGAGAGAGAGAGAGAGAGAGAGACAGAGAGAGAGAGCCAGAGAGAGAGAGAGTGTGAGTAAGATAGCACGAGTACATACTTTAAGCGAGTACTACATTGCTAGCGTATGTCTTAAGTATTATATACTCAACGTGACGTGCCAGTTAAATTCAACTTGTAGACTCTCTCTTTCTGTTTCAGCCATTTCTCAACGTACAAACTCTGCGTAAACGGAATATAGCGTCATTTATGTGCGCGCATACATATACATGTGAAATTTAAAACTCGTAACGCCGCAAATGGGGGCAGCACTTATTAAAGATAAAATTCGAAGACTATGATGATCAGAAATCAATTAATTCTTAAATCAAACGTGCATATAGGTATGTATGAGATGTGCTTGCGTGAAAAAGAAACCTTTGTGTTCTACTTTCGGATCATTTCTTTTTTGATAAGGAACAAAGATGCATGTTTAGTTTTTGTCTATATAAAGGGGGTGGACGATGCACCGGAGATCAGTCTTTTTTCTGAAACCATCATCGTAAGCGGAAGCCCTGCTGGTTTTTTCAACACTAACGCGATGTTCCAACTTGGCCGCGAAGTATGAGAGTAGGTGTGACTGCGCAAAAATTGTAACTAGATAAAGCCACTCGCCAGGTCAAATATATTAAATAAAAACAAATACTTTGCAAGGAATTCTTAATGTTCAATTATTTTCAAATCCTTCTTCGTTCTCGCCAAGCCACAGCCAAGCCAGGTTCCAGCCAGCGGTACCAGCTCACTCAAAACAAAGTAAGAACAGTTCTCCCTCTCTGTCTTTCTCATAGAGTGTATATGAGCAAGATAGACATACTACTATGATCAAAAAGTAAGAGCAATTCTCAATTTAAATTTCGTGGGTGTATCGGTTTAACCAAACTTTTTTTTTTTTTTTTTTTTTTAATTTGGTAGCACAGTGAAAGACATCTGTGTTAAATTTCATGTCAATAGATTCATTAGTTTACAAGTGACGCTCGTTTTTGTGAACGTTATAAAGTGATATCGGCGATTTTTATAAGGTCAGATTTTAGTGGGCAAAGAAGTTGCATTAAATTTTGTCTTCGGAATGACGTTTCTTGTGCAGAAACATTCAGAATGTTGCAGAAGGCTTTCGGTAAGCAGACTTCGTCGGAAACAAATGTTTACAAGTGGTACAAACAGTTCAAAGAAAGCAGAGACAGCGTCGAAGACAAAGTGCGTCCAGGACGACCATCGGCATCAACTGATGAGAAACATATGAAAGAAATCAAAAACGTTATGCTCCAAGATCGTTGGTTAACAACTAGAGACCTTGTTAATGCTATTAACATTTTATTTGGATCGATTCAAGCAATTTTAAAAGATTATTTGGGTCTCAAACGCATCGAATCTTGATTGATTCCAAAAATACTCAATTTTTTTTAAAAAGAGCGTCGTGTTAATGTGTGCGAAAAGATGCTAATTTTGACTACCAGAACGTCATGGAACGCATTATTACGGGAGATGCCACATGGATCTATGCTTACGATCCAGAAAAAACCGATCAATCGAGCAAATATCGTGCCAAAGGTGAAGAAAGACCAAGAAGATCACGTCAAAGTCGTTCTAAGATCAAGGTCATGTTGACAGTTTCCTTCGATGGTCGTGTTATGCATTCAGAATTTCTTCCGCCCAACCTACCTGTTAACAAGAAATATTATTTGAGTGTTATGTATCGTTTGCGTTAAGCTATTCGTAAAAATAGGCTGGAATTGTGGCAAGACAACTCATTCTTTTTGCATCACGATAATGCACATTCTCACACCGTATTAATTATTCGCTATTTTTTGGCCAAAAATTGAACTAATATCGTTTCACAACCACCGTATTCTTCTGATTTAAGGCCGTGTGACTTCTGGCTATTCAATAAACTCAAAAGACCACTCCGAGGACATCGTTTTGACTCGATTGAGAAGATTAAACGTGATTCGCTGCGTCAATTGAAGGCAATTCCGCAAAAGGACTTTTCTGACTGTTTCGAGGATTAGAAAAAATATTGGCATATGTGTATTGTGTTGGGCGAAGACTACTTTGAAAGCAACTAAAAAGATTTAAAAGAATAAATAAGGAATTTAAAAAAAAAAAAAAAGATTAGTTTTATTTTTTGATCATAGTAGTAAATATATATATATATATATATATATATATATATATATATATATATGTATTTTAAATACATGTAAAATTGTTTAACTTAATAAGACTATGTGTCGAAGTATGGCCATTCTATTAAGAATATACTAAATAAATTTAAACGCAGGAGCTTTGGTTTCATTTAAGCTAACTAATTTCGAATTATTTTAATACAATTAAACAATAGGAACTAAGTATAAAAAGTATGATTATTTTTAAATATTTCACGGTCTTTTTAACACATTGTTGTCGGAACACGTAAAAATACGTTTTTTGCAAACTGTGAGTAGAGCACAAGCCACGTTTATAATAACGATGAAGAATACATTCTAAGACAAGAAAATATAAGTTTAATAAAGAAATTCAAAGCCTTTTTAAATTTATAGTGATTTCTTTGTAACAATAAAATTCACGCACATTTTTAAAAAAATTTCCCGCTCCAGCCAGAATGCTCCAGTACAAAACGCCCGACCACAATGTGTTAATATTTAATAAACTTAAAAAATCTGTTATCAAAAAATTTTTTTTTTTAAATTGTAGAATTAGAATTCGTACGCATTGCAATAACTATAACCAACTATTATTTTGTGTTAAAATAATTTAATTTCTTTGAATTATGAAACACAATTTGTTCATTTTCACAATATTTTCGACCAAAAAAAAGTGTTTCTTACCTTTAAGAACCATTAAATGTTAATAATGCATCAAATTATTTAGTTATGCGTTACAAATTCTTATAATATTTCAAATTATAAAGTTAGCAGAAGAAATTTTTTTATAAACATCTTTATAAGAACGTGCATAGAAGTACAATAACGTGTAAATGAAAAGAAATAATAGAAAAAAGTATGAATTCTCTCTCTCTCTCTCTCTCTCTATCTCTCTTTCTCTCTCTCTCTCTCTCTGGTGAGTAGATCTTACGCTTGAATTTTTGCTCCTCTTTGCAAACTCTTGCTGATTGATGTATTTTACTGGCTGGATTCTTAATTCCTTTTTACTGTCGTGGCTTTGAGGTTAGCTTGCTAACAACAATTTTTTGGCTCGCTTATAAGGCAACAACTATATACCAGTGCTACCATCTATTATCAGAAATTGGACATATTACCTTATCATCAAGTTGATAATTTACCGACATTTAGTGCATTTACCGACTATTGTACTTCTGCGATAATTCTTGTTTTATATGTATATATCTTTTATAGTGCTTTGTTATAAATTTCTTTTGTTATTGCTTGTTAATCTATAATTGTTTTTTATCCTAGTTGTTATTTAGCCTGCGTCTTTAATTTCATTAATTCAATTAATTAATTTCATTAAATTAGTTTATTAATTTTATTTTAATTTTATTTTATTTTTATATTTTTGTTTATATATTTTATATTTTATATCGTCGTTGTATTTATAGTCAAAACTTACGTTGTATTTAATATTTATATTTATACAATGCCGTTGAAATGCGCATTTTACCTTAAGGATTTTAAGGCTGTATCCATACCTTAGCAATGCACTTAATGTGGAAATCTCTTCCGTTCTACTTGTGCGAAACTATCAAAAATAAGGAATGATACTGGTGCTGTCATTATGGTTTGCAATTCTTGTTTTGGCTCTACTTCCAGCAACACTAATCCGGAAACTTCAGTAGATGCATTGTCTCGTCCTTCTACCCCTTCTACTTTAATTATTGCAACGCAGCAGACACAAGATCTACTTTCAGTTTTAGTATCCAAGATGGACAAACTTGATCAGTCCGACACTATGGCTACACAGATAAATTCGATGGTTTTAAGCGTTGCTGCTCTAGAATCGAAGATAGAGTACATTACTTGCACGCTTTCTCAACGTATCGATTCTAATGACCTCAGGATCACAAAACTGCATCAGGATCAACAGCTACTGATCGAAAAAGTGGATGCTCTCTCTAGTGGTATTTTAAGAATAACTCACTTGGCGACGTTAGCTCTACTGCTATCTCCGACTTAGATCGGGCTAACAATGCCCTAGCAAAGAAGATAAATGAGCTCTCTCATCAGCAACACAGGTTGGAGCACTCCGCTGATGTTGTTTTGACAGGTCTCGTCCCCTGTGAGTTTATCAACATCAAAGCGGCTGTTGGAGCCGTTTTTTCTGCGCTTGATCCGACTATCACTGCCGAGGATGTTATGTCTATTAGACAGCTGCGAGCACAGAACATAGTTAATACTTCATCCAATGGATCGGCATCTGAATCTTCTCGATCCACAAATAGACATATACCACTTTTGGTAACCCTGAAAAGAGCAGCGCTATCTTACGGTGTAATAGCGTCCAAGATTCGTGCAAAAAAGCTGCATACAGAACAAATTTCTCCAGTACTCTCGTGCTTCATACAACCATTAGTCACTATCACTCCGGCGCTTATCAACCTAAATGAGTTTCTCCCACTAGCTCTTTAACAGCTTAAAGTGCGCCTTCTGGAAAAGTCAAGGGACAAGAGGCTGAATTTCTCCGTCTTTGTGAGAAATGGACAATGATGCAATCGCATTATTCGTGCCTACGAAAACCGTCCGTCAGAGGAGCTCCCACCGGCCCTGGTACAATCCTGATATATATATAGACTACTAGATGACAGAGACAGACTTTACAGACGTTTTAAACGCTTGCGACTATTGTCAGACCTTTATAGATACAGGACGGCTCGTGATGCTGCTTTCAGTCTGATAACATCAGCTAAACAATGCTATTATCATGACAGACTTTCTCATATCTCTAACTCGAAAGCTCTATGGAAGGAGCTTCGTCATCTCGGTATTTGTGCGCCTGCCACAGCGTCCCATCAACCTTTTTCAGCTTCTAAGCTCAATAAATACTTTGCGGATGTGGCCCATGATCCTAATGCTCCTTCAATTGACAAATTCGTTTCTTCTCTCAGCTCTGGACTCACCTAGAAACCACTATTTTGCTTTAGTCCTGTTACCCTGGCTGAAGTACGCAGTGCAGCCTCTCATTCCACTTCCCAAGCTAGAGGATATGATGGTATCCCACAAGCTTTCATCATTGACATCTTCCCCGTACTTGGACCTACTATATGCCGTATCATAAACGATTCTCTTAAAGACTCTATTTTTCCTTCCATCTGGAAAATCTCTCTTGTAATTGCGCTGAACAAAACCGCGTCGCCTAAAGATATGAGTTACATTCGCCCCATTTCGTTGCTGTCGTCTCTCTCGAAAATTCTTGAGCGTCTTGTCCACCAACAGCTCTACAACTATCTGGAAACTAGAAAGTTGTTCGATTTTTTCCAATCTAGTTTTCGTAAGGGACACAGTACTCAGACGGCACTTCTTAAATTGACTGATGACGTAAGAGCAGGAATGTGTAAGCGCTGTGTCACTTTGCTACTCATGTTTGACTTTAGCAAAGCCTTTGATAAAGTCTGTCATGCTAAATTGTTACGTAAGCTACTTGCTCTGGACATCTCACCAGATGTGGTTAGGTGGTTTGCCTCCTACCTCTCTGGTAGGAAACAGGCAGTGTTGGATGCTAATGACTGCCCTTCCGCATTTCTGTCACTCAACACAGGTGTCCCTCAAGGCTCTGTACTGGGTCCTCTTCTATTTCTCATTTACATCAATGATGTTGCTGTCGGATTCGACTCCTTGGTTAATCATCTTGTTTATGCAGATGATCTTCAGATTTATTTTACGTTTCCTCTGTCAGATATCGATACTGCGATTCAACTAATGAGTAGTCAAGCGCAGCTCGTCTCCGAGTGGGCTGATGCAAACAACCTCAGCCTGAATGTTCGTAAAACTAAAGCTATAGTATTTGATTCTTATTACTACATTAACTTACTCTTACGTATAAAAATCCAAGGTGTTATTGTTAAAGGTTCACTTGTTAAATTCGAATCCTCTGTTGGTAATCTTGGAGTGCATCTTGACTCTAAGTTAAATTATAAAGAACATACGTCATATGTGTGTCGTAAAGCCAACTCGCTGTTATATCGCCTCAATTATTTCCGTCAAAATACGAACTTCTTATTAAGAAAACACCTTATTAAATGCTACTATTTTCTTGGTTGGATTACTGTTGTTTAGTTTACAGTGATATTTGTCAGGAACAAGACTTGAAACTTCATAGGGTCATCAACTCTGGTATACGTTACATCTATTGTTTAACTGGGCGTGAGCACGTCTCCTCGCATGGAATCTTCCTTGCTTGGCTGACCACTGGAGCTTGAAGACAATACTTTACTGCTTCTGCTCTCTTCTTATTGTTCAAACATTCGGCTCCTTCTTATCTTATTGAGAAATATCAGTGGACCCAGGTGGGGAGGCCTTCTCGGGGGGATGTGAGACCGTTGACCATTCCTCCCTCGGCTACGGTGTTCTACGATAAATCCTTTACTGTTTCCTCCTCTTCCTTCTATTCTATGTAATAACTAATGTATTCTAATGTAGTTCTACACTTTCTGGCTTGAGTTTTATAGTATTTGTATTTGTATTTCGCTTGTTTATAGTTTAGTTTTTAGTTTTATTTTATTTTGTTTAGTTTATTTTAGTATAGTTTAGTTTTTGGTTTTTAGTTATAATATCTTTTGTTAAATCTGCTTTACCTTGTGCAACAAAATGTATATTAATAAATAATTATTTCTCTCTCTCTTTCTCTCTCTCTTTCTTTCTCTATCCTTCCTTGTCTCCCTCCATATTTCTTACCCTTTCTCTTCCTATTCCGGACATTCCATGCGCACACCAGACAAGTTTTAGTCTTTTACGAACATCTCAACTAGGCAAATCATTAATAACTTTTGTAGCTTGCTTTGTTATCGATTTTAAAAATTTAGTCGCAAATTAATACATTTTTCTTATATTGTTTGAATTCTTTTAGTTTCTATATTTATCATATCTATAAATTTTAAGTTGGTGTTTTTTTTTTCGCATATCTCACCTAACAAAAATTGTACAATATATTATTAAAAATATTATTTATCCTAAAAAATATTTTTAATTATTTTTTATGACTATAATTATGTGCTTATTGAAATACTCAATTATTGACACTTGACCCGAAAAATATGAAAGTATTGATAGACTACAATTTTTATATTTCTCATGAATAATTTGCTTTCCTTCTATTTATAAACAGTTTTTCCCTTTGTTTTGTTTTGTGTATAGTGACTATGAACGCCAGTGCTTCAAAGTGAGTGTAATTTATTTTTTTTTTTTTTTCATTTTAACAAACATAATCCTGCTTTGATAACTTTATAGAAAATTTAATATCTTTAGACTTTCACCATAAATATAACTTATATATATGTGTGATTATTTAAAATAGAAAAAAAAATTTAAAAGCTCACTTTAAACAAAAACTTAAATTAATATAAAAATAAACACTACCAATCTATAAGGATTTTTTTTACTAATGGATTCAATATAGTTAATGGAATTGCAAAATTTTCATACCCATTATAGTATATTGTTTACTTTAAGAATTTTTACATATTTATTGGATTTAATTATGACATTTGCATTATATATATATATATATATATTTTTTTTTTTTTAATTATATAAGTGAATATTCACCAAAATATCAAAAATGAAATTATAAAATTTAATTTAAAAATGATTTAATTTGTGTTGTAGAAATTGAATCCAATACAAATAAGGTAATTTACTCAATATTTTTTTTACCATATTTGATTAACCTTTCTAAAAATATACAATTAAAATCAATTGAAAATAATTTCATTTTATTTTAAGGGTAGTTCATAATTGCGAGAATTACTATTTAATATTATTAAATTAAAAAATTTTAGAATAATTTTATTGCAAAAAATTTGAAGAAGTTCAATTATAATATATAAGTTTAATACAAACAATATTAAAATCAATAAATTTTAATAAACTTCTATTAAAATTTATTGATAGCATTGCCTACGCAGTATGGAATATTGCCGATATACGATTAAATATATTAAGTAAAATTTTGAAATCTTTCTACGTTCATGTTATGAAATATTGCGGCGATACAGCTATGTTCACAATATAGACGGCATTAAATATCGATTTTATATTCTATGTAAATTTACAAAAAAATAAAAGAAGTATTTTACAAAGGTTACAACAATATTTTATGAAATATTGTACCGTAACTCTTCTGATATATTGTTTCAATATTTTGTAAAAATTTTCAACTTATTATACTTATATACATCTGCATCAGCTTAATTATTTATTTACAACTCACAAATTTTTTTTAACATTATCTTACAAAAAAACATCTTACAAAAAAACGTAAAAAATACTTTGATTCTGTGGCATCAAACTCGAATCCTTCAGATAACAACGCTTATGATCAAATCACCTCTCTGTGGTTATGATCAAACCACCTCTTATACTTTTAGGAATTTTAATTTTAGCCATAAGTTGCATAAAAATTTATTTAATTCAATTCAAATCGATATTAATTTCTATGAAGTATACAAGCATATTTTCAGAACTTTTAATTTTATAGTAAAAAAAAATTAATTTTTAAAATGTTGGCACACTTTTATAACCTTTTTAACTGCACTTCTTTGGCGTTAAAAATAATAAAAAAAGACATATTTCTAAATTGTCTCTGATGTTTAAAACGTTACAAAGAAAAATAAAAAGAAATTAGTTTTTACTGCTGCAAATCGATTGTATGCTTGAATTTTTTTAGTTGATAAAAATCATGCTTTTTATTATTATATATATTGTATTAAAACATTTTAGTAATGAAAAGTGATAAAATTATATGTGAAAATCATAAATATTTAATTACTTATAAATTAATCCTTTAATAAAAGTAACAAAATCAATCTTATTTCGTCAGTTTTGTTAAACAAACAGTTGCAGTTACCTACATTCACAAAGTGTTCACATTAAATATTGGATAACAGTACACATTTAAAATCTCACTTTATTGACACTTTGTATTTATTTTATCAATTTAATTTTCTTTGTTTCTTAAATTCTTTATTTTTTTAAATAAATTAAATAATAATAAAATAATTTTTTTTCCTAATAACTATTAACTCTGCAAAAAATAGTTATTTAGAAGTTTTTAAAACTGATTAAAATTTATTTGAACCGATTTAAATTTAATCAATTCTAATACATTTTGATCGGTTTTAATAACTTTTAATCGAATATTTTTAACAGGGTTACGTAATCTGTAGATTCATAATGTTTTTCTTTTCATCGTTTTAAAATAGGTTTTTAGAAAATGAGATTTCCTATATATTTAAGTATTGATATAAAAAAATCTTATAAATCATCAAAAGTAGTTTATAATATTCTAAAAATTAGTCTATAATATTCTATCAAAATTATCGTGTGAAAATAAATTTAAACTATTTATGTATCAATTTTTTAATGAAACCTTTTGTTGGTAAATTTTTTAACAGTTATTATTCATAGTTTACATTATATTTTAAAGAGTTAGACAAAAATTGTATTTGTGTCATCGATAACTAGTCAATTTAGAAATGAATCGCGCGTCCACATCTTAATAAATTTTAATTTATAGTTTGATTTTCATAGTTAGCATTCTTTAAAATAGAATATTGTTTTTATATACATTTTTTTTCATGTTACAAATGTTCAAGAAATTATAAGCGTAAATTTTTATACATTTTTTGATGCGTAAAATCAAGTCATACTACTTTTCAATTCACTGCGATAAAACTATGGATGCGGTAATACAGAGAAAAAAATGTTCGTTAAATATTAATGAAGAAATTTTTTATTTAATTAATTTTTTATAATTATTCCCGTTTTTCATGTAAACAAAAAAGAATAAGATCATTTATTTTTACTATAGCATAAGAGTAAAAATTGATAAACATGAAAAATTAGTTAGATGTATCAATGTTGTTTCCTAATTTGATTGAAAATTATAGAAAAAAAATGTTTTTACTGTAATTTTAATAAATTTTAGCATAGTCTTTGATAATTATTATTATATATATATATATATATATATATATACAGGGTGGTCCATTTCAATCTATCGGTCGAAATAACTTCAAAGGAAGGTGGTTATATCAAAAAATGTTTTAGACAAAAGTTGTAGGGCTTAAAAGGGGTCGTCCAACGCTAACCTTGGCGTTAACCTTGAGGTCAAATTTGAAGGTTACTTGAGGGTCATATCGCGAATTTTAAATAGAAATCCCAATTTTTTATTACAGATTCTTATTCTGCGTCGAAAAATATGAAAGTTATGCCTCAAACATTTTTTTCGATGCGTAACAGATGGCGCTGTAATCGGCAGTTTTCATCTATCGATGCGAATATCTCAACAACTACGCATCTGAAAAGGTAAAAAAGGAAAATTTGTTAATCTGCGGAGCCGTTTTAACTTGAAAATTTGAAATGGGTACCCCAATTTTATATTGCAGATTCTGATTCTGCGTCGAAAAATATGGAAATTTCGTTCGGAACGTTTTTTAAATTCGTGACAGATGTCGCTGTAATTGACAAAATTAAAAATGCGTACAAAAATCGTTACCGAATTAGAATTTCTCAAAGAATACACATCGTGTTCTGCGAATTAGAATTCTGTGGATAAATACGTGTAAAAAAAATCTGTTTTGATGAAAATGTTTATTCTACTTTTAGCGTTACCCGGGGACAACAACGTGGACGTAGTAGAAGCATGTCCCCATGGGGTGTTTTTTTAATGTGAGCCCCCTTGCCTCTTACAATTCGGCCTTTAGAACCAGGCTACTGAAGCTGCAATGCTAAATTTTCCAACGCTTAAATTCATTGCAATGGGCCCGATCTGTGCTGCCGACGCTCTTAGAGGAACTGAAATCCATTATTGCTGCCAATACATCACGTGTACATGCGCCATTGAGCATATATGTACGAAAAAGTCGACTGCTCTATAGGTTGCGATATCCCGCACAGTAGCGTTTCGTCGCTTAGGTCGACCTTGACCTCCAGGGATCAAACCTGAAGATAAAGGTCATCCCCATTTAACCTTAAAATGGTTTTTCAAGGTCAAATCGAAAATGACTTACGAAGCCATTCTACGGTCAAATCTAGGATGACTTTGAAATGACCTTGATTGTCCACTTCAAGGTCAAATGGGAAGACCTTTAGATGACCTTCAAGGTTGATCCCTGGACATCGGAAACTATGAAGCTGTCGACCTGGACGACAAAAACCTTCGATGCACGTCAGGTAGACATCGAAAACTAGGAAGCGGTTACAATTCTCGTTTATGTACTATAGGGAGATGCTAGTGAAAAATAAGAAATATGACTGGAAATGCCGAGAGATCATAACAATTCCGTAACTTTATTGTCATTTGGAAATTTTGGCAAAGAATTTTGAAAGTTGACAGCGCGAAAATTCGAATTAGGTCTTGACGCATAGAAAAAAGTTTACATTGGCAAAATCAGCGAGTGAAAATGTCCATGAAAATCATTAGTGACCGAAAATAACAACTCGATTCGTTTTTCTTCCCGAAAAGACTCAGAATCGCAGAGATTTATTATTTCGGCTTCGGATCATCGTTCTCGATTTCATTCTTTTAATCGGTTAAGAAATAAGGTTGCACTACTGTGGCCGTACTGCGAACTTCGATTTATTAGTGCGGTCAGACTTCACTGTCAGAACTCTCATTGAGAACATTAATTGAGAAACTCGATAGTTTTTCCAATAGCCGCCATACTTTCCAATACATAGGTAATTTATTTGAGATAAACATGTCGGATTATACTCATACAGAAACTGTTGACATAATTATGATTTTAGGCGAAACTCAAAATAAATTTACAGCTGCTGCACGACTTTATGCACAACGTTTTCCGAACAAGAGACATCCAGACAGGGTAACCATTCGTGATCTGGCTGCAAGAGCTCGAGAAGGGAGAATGACACGTAAACGCCCTCACCACGAATATGATGAAAATGACGCACGTGCCATTACTGTTCTTGGACTTATGCATATGAATCCCAATATTAGTAGCCGTCAAATACAATGAGAAACGGGCATATCTCGGTCAGTACTGCTAAAAATTCTGAAGGCAACAAAGTATCATGCTTACCATATTGCATTAACGCAAGCATTAACACCAGCTGATATGGTAGCACGTGTTCGGTTCTGTCAATGGACTTTGCGCAAGATTCAACGTAACAACCAATTTTTCAGGTACGTTCTTTTCTCTGACGAAGCTACCTTCCAAAGCACTGGGCATTGAAATAGACACAACCGTCATTATTGGTCAGACGTTAATCCTCATTGGCATAGATCTATTGACAATCAACATCGATGGTCTGTAATGGTCTGGTGTGGTATTGTAAACGGGTACTTAATTAGACCCTACTTTTTTGATGATAATGTAACTGCTGCATAATATTTGCAGTTCCTCAGAAGTGATTTGTTTAATTTAATGAAGAACGTGAATTTAGGAACCAGGCAACGGATGTAGTTTCAACAAGACGGGGCACCTCCACATTTTGCACGCATTGTACGAGATCACTTAAATGAGCAATACCCCAATCGATAGATTGGACGCGGTGGACCATTTCAATGGCCTCCCCGTTCACCCGATTTAACATCACCTGATTTTTACTTATGGGGGATGTTGAAAGATTGCGTTTACACACAGCGGCCGACGACGCATGATGATATGAAAGAACGTATACGAACAGCTTGTGCAGCAATACCCCGGACTGTGTTATTACAAACATTGGACAACTTTCATAAAAGATTAAATTTGTGTTTACAGGAAAATAAAGACAATTTTGAACAGCATTTTTGTCGTTAGTTCTAAAGGCCGAATTGTGAGAGGCAAGGGGACTCACATTAAAAAAGCACCCTATGGGGACATGATTCTACGTCGTTGTCCCCGGGTAACGCTAAAAGTAGAATAAACATTTACATCGAAACAAATATTTTTTAAACGTATTTTTCCACAGAATTTTAATTTGCAGAACACGATGTGTATTGCTCGAGAAATTCTAATTCGGAAACGATTTTTGTACGCATTTTTAATTTTGTCGATTACAGCGACATCTGTCACGAATCTAAAAAATGTTCTGAACGAAATTTCCATATTTTTCGACGCAGAATCAGAATCTGCAATATAAAATTGGGACACCCATTTCAGATTTTTAAGTTGGAACCGCTGCATACAGGGGTTAGAGGAGGGGGGGGGGGTCTATTGTGGTGTCATTGCATGTCCCCTATCCAGATTAACAAATTTTCCTTTTTTACCTTTTCAGATGCGCAGCTGTTGAGATATTCGCATCGATAGATTAAAACTGCCGATTACAGCGCCATCTGTCACGCATCGAGAAAAATGTTTTTCACAAAACTTTCATATTTTTCGACACAGAATCATAATCTGTAATAAAAAATTGGGATTTCTATTTAAAATTTGCGATTCGACTCTCAAATAACCTTCAAATTTAACCTCAAGGTTAACGCCAAGGTCAGCGTTGGGCGACCCCCTTTAACCCCTATAACTTTTGTCTGAAATATTTTTTGATGTAACCATCTCCCCTTGAAGTTATTTTGACCGATAGATTAAAACGGACCACCCTTTATGTATATATATATATATATATATATATTACTTATCTAATTATACATGATCCGACAACAAAACCTTTATTCTTTTAGTAGGTTGTCACAGAAAAACTAAAAAAGATAAAGAAAAAATACTTTTATTCATGAAAAATATATACTTTGCCATTTCGGATTATTTTGTTTTAAAAATTATATCCGCTAAATGACGTTCTCCATTGTTGACACATCGACGAAGTCTTTTCCGAAAGTTCTCCATACATCTTCGTGTCATTTGTCTTAGAACTGTCACATGAGGGCTCTGTAGTCGCTGATGAATTTCATGAGGATTTTCTGCAGCCCAGTATCATCTATCAGCTCATCAAAAATTCTGATTGTTTACAGTTTTTGATAAGTGGAAGTGGGCCTCATCCGAAGAAATAAATAAAGCGCTAGGGGGAATGTTTTAAAGGGTTTCCTCACACTCAGCTCTGCGAGTTGCAAAATCTCTTTTATTTAATTCCAAAGTAACCATCATTTTTAAGGGGTGCATACGAAGTTTTCTATAAAGAATTCTTCTTACACTTCTATAAGATAATTCCAGCTGAATGTTTTAGCACTGAACGCCTTGGTAATGGTCGGAAAGACGCTCTCACATGCGCCACATTTTCCGGCACTGTTGCAGTCCGAGGTTGGCCATTAGGTTTTCTTTTCAGTGCTAAAATTGTATTACTATAGTTCGACACCCACAGTTGAATAGTTTTTCTATCCGAGATACGATCATGTCAGCCAAGTTTGAATCGTATCCGAAAGGCTTGCTGAGTACTAATCACAGGATCACCGTTACTAATAAATTTCTTCACAACAAACGCACGATGCTCACCAAGCCAAGCCCTAGCGCACACTGAAAATGGCACGTACACCGCTTTCAAATAATACCCCCTCCACATTAGTACCCCCACTGCAACTCGCACGCCAATACGGGAGATTTTATTGTTGGACCCTGTATATAGACTATAGGAATAAATAAAAATCAGTATAAAATAAAATTATGAAAATTTATCAAACTTAGTTATAATCAATAGAATTTTAAGTTAATCATTAAAGTTAATTAAAATGAACCTAACACATCGTTCAATAAGTCCCGAGACTAACTCAGAGATGATGCTAGTAGTACCAAACTGGCCACGTTTCCATAGAGTGCGAACCTTTACATTAAACGTGTAAAAATTTCACGTCGATCGGATCACAGACAGCAGAGTTATCGAGGTTAGAGTAAAGTCACTTTGTAATTTGTTTGAAAAATGGAAAAAAGCGAGTTTCGCGTGTTGATAAAACATTGTTTTTTAATGGGTAAAAACACCGTAGAAGCCCAGCAACGGCTCGAAAAACATTACGCGGACTCCTCTCCATCCAAACCAACGATTTGTCGTTGTTATGCTGAGTTTAAACGTGGTCGTACGGACACAAACGATGCGGAACGTTCGGTAGGCCATTGGAAGCCGTTACACAGGAAAATGTGAGTGAAGTGTTAAAAATTGTAATGAAAAATCGCAAAGTGAAGGTCCGTGAGATTGCAGAAATGACACAGATATCATCTGGAAGCGTAATTACAATCCTTCATGAAAAATTGAGCATGAAAAAGGTTTTTTCCAAGTGGGTGCCGCGATTGCTTTCAATGGAACAAAAACAGCAACGAGTCGACGATTCAGAGAGCTGTTTATCGCTATTTACTCGCAATAAAAAAGATTTCCTGCGTCGATACGTGATCATGAATGAAACATGGATACATCATTTCACTCCAGAGTCGAATCGGCAATTATCTGAATGGCACATGGCTGGCGAAAGCCGCCCAAAGCGTCCAAAAACGCAGCAGTCTGCTGGCAAAGTCATGGCGTCTGTTTTTGGAATACACATAGCGTGATTTTTATTGACTACCTGGAAAAAGGTAAATCGATCAACAGTGATTATTATATTGACTTGTTGGTACGTTTGAAGAAGGAGATCGCAGCAAAACGACCGCACATGAAGAAGAAAAAAATCCTTTTTCACCGAGACAATGCACCATGCCACAAGTCCATGAAAACAATGGCAAAATTGAACAAATTGGACTTTGATTTGCTTCCCCATCCCCCGTATTTGCCAGATTTAGCCCTCACTACTGGCTCTTTGCTGATCTCAAAAAAATGCTCCAGGAAAAAAAATTTGGCTCGAATGAGGAGGTCATTGCCGAAACTGAAGCCTATTTTGAAACAAAGGATAAATCCTTCTATAAACATGGTATAGAAATGTTGGAAAGGCGTTAGAAAGATTGTATCACTCCAAAAGGAGATTATATTGATGAATAAAAATGATTTTTGAAAAAAAATGTTGTTTTCGTTGTTAGTCTCGGGACTTATTGAACGATGTGTTATAACTACTAAAAATTTAAAGGTTTGATTCAAAGTTTTATGTAGATCTGTAATTCCGGGAAAAAAAAAATTAAACTATGGTTACCAATGTGTTTTCATCCGTAGAATTCAAGTTCAAAGTCAAGTTAGCTGTATTATTTCCTGTTGTTTTAATTTTAAAAAGCTATATAAAAAACATATTTTTTCCATTTTTCACGACAAACGTTACGAGATCCTGTAATCTAACTTTAGATTTTAATTTAGCGATGAAAAAATACATAAAAATATGTAAGGCTAGTCAGAAGAACAGATATGTTTTTTATTTGTGGATTTGTGTTATTAATATTTGTTATTGCATTTTTCTATTATAAAAATATAAATCTTATTACTGTACCTAATAGATAATTATAGTTTATATATTAACTAAAGTGAAATATTTTTCAATAAAATAGAATATTGTAATCGAGATAATAAATATTTACGTAAAAAAATCTAATATCTATTTTAAGAAGTTTAAATTAAACTTCTTACACTATTATTATTTATTGGGAGTACAAATTAATTCGGTCCGTTCTTTTTCGGTCGAAAATGCACTTATTTCAAAATAAAAAGAATTAAAAGACTAATAAAAGTATTGTCAATCGCTAGTTACTACTTTTTCCCACCTCTTAGGCAATTTTCGAATTCCATCTCAAAAAAATGTCTCGTCTTTTGAGGTGATCCAAGTTAGGAGCCATTTTCGATTTCTGCGAAAGAAGTGAACCGATGACCTGCCAGATCGTGCTGCATCCCTCGGAACAATCAGTAACCAGAAGGCTCAATGTCCGGAGAATACGACGGGTGCGGCAAAATATCCCACTTGAGTGTTCTCAAATATTTCACGACTTTTGCGACATAAAGCCGAGCGTTGTCATGCAAAAAAATAACTTTGTCATGTCTTACCTTGTATTCCGGCCGTTTTTCTCGTAATGCACGGCTCAAACGAATCAATTGCAGTCTATAACGATCGGCCGTTATGGTATCGCCAGGTTGTAGCAGCTCATAGTACACAACACCCTTTTGGTCCCACCAAATACACAACATAATCTTCAAACCATGAATATTTGACTTTGGTGTTGATGTTAAGGTCGATGGCAACGATTGACCAGGCATAGAGTAGGATTTTTTCTTCTTGGGGTTATCATAGAATATTCATTTCTTTTCCCCAGTAAGAATTCTATGTAAAAATTCCTTTCTTTGTTGCCTTTGAATCAGCTACTCGCAACAGAAAAATCGCCTGTCAACGTCTCTCCGTTTTAGTTCATAAGGTACCCAATTGCCTTGCTTTTGAATTATCCTAATGGATTTCAGTCGTACAGAGACTGCTTGTTGAGTCACTTCCAATGATTCTAAAAGCTCCTCTTGCGTTTGACTCGGATCTTCATCGAGTAATGCCTCCAACTTTTTGTCTTCGAATTTTTTTGGCTGTCCAGAGCGAGGCTTGTCTTCAACGCTGAAATCTCCATTCTTGAAACGTCAAAACCATTCCCTACAAGATTTATTAGTTGGAGCATTGTAACCATAAACTTCCACAAGCATTCGATGCGCTTCAGCTGCATTTTACTTCCAATTAAAATGGAAAACTAAAATCTCCCGCAAATGCTGCTTAGCTAACACAAAATAGAACATATTTAACACAGTTGAAAACAAGATTTTTTTATGAAACTTGAAGCGATATTAACTGAATATTATTGACAGATGTCTAACCTCTCTGAAACTAACGACTTCAGCTGTTACTATTAAAAATTTATAATAACCAGAGCCATCTTTTGAAAACGGACCGAACTAATTTGTACTCCCAATGATATATTTTTATTACAAAGAAAATTAGAAAGAATAAAATAATCTATAACGTAAAAAATCTTTTGTTGATTATTTACATTAAATGTAATAGTATACCTAATAATTAACTTAAAACTTATAGTGATTATATAGTTGCAATTATAGCTAAAGTCAAAAATACTTTTTTATTACTACTAGCACTAATACCTAATTTATGTTTAATATTGTTACGTCCGAAGAGTAACAAATTAAATACATTAGTTAAAACGACTAGCTGCAAAGAATCGTAATGATTTCTCTGGCTGGACTCTCTTTCTTTTTGGCCAACGCGTAACGCGATAATGTCTCCGGGGTACAACAGTCGTGGTGACGGAAAATAGACATGTTAGGTATGAATGAAAGATTTGAGATTACAGATATTTCAAAACTACTTTTATTGAAAATAAGTAAAAGGTGAGTGTAATGGTATCCTTATCTTGTCTATGAACTAGTGCGGACGCGTGTATATATGTGCCTGGTGCTCTGGTGTTGTCAGCGGTAAGCAAGTTTGCCACGTCGTCGATATAATTTTTAGTGGAAACTGGCTTATTAAAGCGGACATATGAGGTGTGTCCGAAATGTAATGAGAATAGCAACACTGCAAGCGATTTGGCAAAACTGCGCTGTTGCCAGATTGCTTTAACGTGTATCAATACCCTCCCGTGGCTTAGTGCGAGTTTCAACACTTTCCGTTAACTACGTAATTTTTGTAACTGCTATTAGTGAAGTTGAGTTTTGGTTTTGCGTCACGCAAAATGAAACACTTATGACAACGCCCCATGTCTCACTGCCTCAAAAGGCATTCCTGTGGTTCCCCAGCCCCCCCCCCACCATATTCACCTGACCTCAGTCCCTGTGACTTTTTCTTTTTTTCTAAACTGAAAAATGTCCTGAAAAGACGTCATTTCGGGACTAGAAAACATCGAGAAGAGTGTAACGGACATGCTGAAGACCATACAAGTTAAAGACTTCCAGCGCTGCTACCAAAAGTGGGAACAACGTCTCCATCGGTGTATAGCTGCCCAAGTGAACTACTTTAAAGGGGATAATATTGATGTTCGAAAAAAATAAAAATTTTGGTAAATAAAAAATCAGTCTCATCACTTTTCTGCCACACCTCGTATTGCCTACATGACCGTAATTGCATGCATAGAATGATCATTATTATATACTCCATCTACAACAACACTGCATTCTTATTAGTATTTGTATAGTATAGTATTTTATTGTTATACGAGGGTGGTCTGAAAAGTTTCCGACCTTGTCAATAAAAGCTAGCGAATTTCGTTGTTCATCTGTTGACAGTTACTCACCAAAGTTTTAGCCATTTTGGATGCGCTGTTGTTAGTTGACAGTCGTTTGAGTGAGTCGATGTGAGTGTTGTTGTAAAAATGGACAAAATTGAGTATCGGGCCAGATCGGGCCAGTAAATATTTGTTTTTGAAAGGCAATACGCCTACGCAAATAAAAAATGAGTTGAACTCTGTGTATGGGGACTCTGCACCATCATTTACCACAGTGAAATTTCGGGCAGCTGAATTTAAATGTGGCCGTGAGAGCTTGGGAGACAATGAACGTTCGGGACGTCCAAAAACTGCAACCACTGACGATAACATCGCCAAAGTTCACCAAATGGTGCTAGACGGCCGCCGAATTGAAGTGAGAGAGATAGCAGAGGTTATGAACATGTCCAAAGAACGTGTTTGCTACATATTAAATCAAGATTTAGGCATGAGAAAGCTGTCCGCACGTTGGGTGCCGCGTTTGTTCACGTTAGACCAAAAACATGTTCGAATGAACATTTTCAACGCTCTATAGGCGCAGTTTAGGCGCAATAAATCCGAGTTTCGGCGCCAATTAATTACTGTAGATGAAACTTGGATACACCATTATACGCCCGAAACAAAAATACAGTCAAAACAGTGGACTGCAACGGGGAACCGGCTCCAAAAAAAGCAAAAACTGTTTTTTTGGCTGGGAAAGTGATGGCGACTGTTTTTTGGGATAGTCATGGAGTTATTTTAATCGATTATCTTCAAAAAAGAAAAACCATTATAGGAGCATACTACGCATCATTATTTGACAAGCTGAAGGCAGAACTTCTGGAAAAACGTCCACATTTACAGAAAAAGAAAATCCTGTTTCACCAAGACAACGCGCCGTCTCACACCTCAGCGGTTGCCATGGCGAAAATCCACGAATTACGGTTTAAGCTGCTTAAACATCCGCTCTACTCACCAGACCTAGCCCCAAGCGACTTCTTCTTTTCCCTCATATGAAAATTGCACTCGGAGGACAGAGATTTTCGTCAAATGAGGAGGTAATCACCTTCGTGAACAGTCATTTTGCAGAGAAAAACGTCGAGTACTATTTTGATGGGTTAAAAAGATGGGAGCATCGCTGGGAGAAGTGCGTAGAATTGCAAGGAGACTATGTTGAGAAATAAAAAAAAAATTAAGAAAAAATGTCTTGTATCTGTGTTAGGTCGGAAACTTTTCAGACCACCCTCGTATAATGTATTATAATTTAAGTTTGATCTATAACAATTTTCTAATCTACGTTATATTTTTTCTACTGGAATTATATTCTAATAATTAAAATTATATTTAAATAGTTCAAACATTTTAATAATTGTAAAATATTATGTAAAATAAAAATACAAACTTTTCCAAAATAAAAAGAATGTTATAAATAATTTTCATTATTGAATTTTAAACATAAAAATTACATAAAAAATATAAGTGAGTACATATTTATGAATTCGGGTTGCTGATGGATTTTTAGATACTCAAAAAATATATTTGATTTTAGTAATAAATAACTACATACCTATATTGAGATCCATAGTCTCTTACTCCATCACATCATGATTGAAACGCGCAACTGCAAATTAATATAAAAAAGATAAATATGATTTAAAATTATTTATATTAAGATAAATTAATTTTATAAAATAGTTCTTACCTGATATGTCTTTAATCATGTCAAAGTGATGATTTTTATCTCCTAATAATTTACAATAAAAAAACAAATCTTAACAAGTTTTTTTGTTATTACGTAAAATAGCCTCACAATATATTAGGTGCGCAATTAAGTTCCCGCTGTCTGTCAATAGATGGCTCCAGCAATAAGTGCTTGTCGATTTCGACATCCAAAACGTCATGAAGCAAGCTTAGACATAACACTAACAAATCGCTTTGACACATTAGTAATTTTGTTTTGGCGTCATATACTTTTTTTATTTTCAACTGTGTTAAATATGTCCAATTATGTGTTAACTAAGCAGCATTTGCGGGAGATTTTAGTTTTCCATTTTAATTGGAAGTAAAATGCAGCTGAAGCGCATCGAATGCTTGTGGAAGTTTATGGTTACAATGCTCCAACTGATAAATCTTGTAGGGAATGGTTTTGACGTTTCAAGAATGGAGATTTCAGCGTTGAAGACAAGCCTCGCTCTGGACAGCCAAAAAAATTCGAAGACAAAAAGTTGGAGGCATTACTCGATGAAGATCCGAGTCAAACGCAAGAGGAGCTTTTAGAATCATTGGAAGTGACTCAACAAGCAGTCTCTGTACGACTGAAATCCATTAGGATAATTCAAAAGCAAGGCAATTGGGTACCTTATAAACTAAAACGGAGAGACGTTGACAGGCGATTTTTCTGTTGCGAGTAGCTGATTCAAAGGCAACAAAGAAAGGAATTTTTACATAGAATTCTTACTGGGGAAGAGAAATGAATATTCTATGATAACCCCAAGAAGAAAAAATCCTACTCTATGCCTGGTCAATCGTTGCCATCGACCTTAACATCAACACCAAAGTCAAATATTCATTGTTTGAAGATTATGTTGTGTATTTGGTGGGACCAAAAGGGTGTTTTGTACTATGAGCTGCTACAACCTGGCGATACCATAACGGCCGATCGTTATAGACTGCAATTGATTCGTTTGAGCCGTGCATTACGAGAAAAACGGCCGGAATACAAGGTAAGACATGACAAAGTTATTTTTTTGCATGACAACGCTTGGCTTTATGTCGCAAAAGTCGTGAAATATTTGAGAACACTCAAGTGGGATATTTTGCCGCACCCGTCGTATTCTCCGGACATTGAGCCTTCTGATTACTGGTTGTTCCGAGGAATGCAGCACGATCTAGCAGGTCATCGGTTCACTTCTTTCGCAGAAATCGAAAATTGGCTCCTAACTTGGGTCACCTCAAAAGACGAGACATTTTTTCGAGATAGAATTCGAAAATTGCCTAAGAGGTGGGAAAAAGTAGTAACTAGCGATGGACGATACTTTTATTAATCTTTTAATTCTTTTTATTTTTAAATAAATGTACTCCCAATATACGTATAATATTTATATATTAAAAATAATAATAATTGTACATATTACAACAAGTATTACAATACATGTGAAAAATATTACAATAAATATAAATGATGTTACAGTAAATGTAAAGAATATCACAATAAATATAAAAAATACAATAAATAAACTTGAGAAATTAAATTGTTTAAAGTATTCCAAAGAATATTTGTGGTTATGCAACTTAATACCAAGCAGAAGGTGAACATTATTTCGAACTATTTGTGCCAAAAGTATTTCAAGTGCAAGGTCCACTTTCTGCTTAGTGTCAAGTTATATGACCACAGATATTCCTTGGAATTTTCTCAGAGAGTATGCTCGAGCTTGTGGAGATTTAGAACCAATCATTGGATTAGTCACTAGCTTCGTTCAATCACAACAGCTTTGCTGCCAGCAGTCCAAGAACCATATCTTCCGTATCAATATCTTTTTGTGCTCCCATTCGATAATTCACTTATTGTGGATTATTAATATTACATTTTACAGAACATAACAACTGATTTTTTTCTGATTCTCTGCAATAGAAGTAGAATAATTATTTATCGACGAGATGATAACATTTACTTATTATTAAAAAGAAAAATTTTTTTTTCAATATAATTTATTATTGTTTGTTTAGATCTTTGTTTTATCAATCTGATTTTATTTTAATTAAATTTAATGTACCGAAATATAAAATATAAATGTAGTTTTTTATATTTTAAATGTTTACCTAGTATAAATATTATTTCAAGAAGAATATTAGAAAATTCATTCTCGCATTTCGAGAAAAATCAGTAGAATTTTCAAATTAAATCAATCATTTTGTAGAAGCATTATTATAATCAGCTAAAACTTTTACGGAAACCATGTCATACACACTCAATAAAGCTGGTTTAGCATTTAGTTCACTAGCTTGTAATGTTGCTACTTATTCATTTGCATATGTAACTAAAATATACTCGGTATCTAACAATTGCATTTTCCATATTCTAAAGAATTAAGCTGTAAACATAAAAAAATCAGTGGATAAAAATTTGCCAAAATTTTTTTCCTTTAAGTTTTCTATTTGATACCTGATCAAAATACTGATAAAAATGCCTTGATTACGTTGCTGCTTTTTTGTACAAACATACAAGCAGTTTATGTTTAAGACTATTGATTGTTGCATCTTTAAAAAATCTGGTATTCACATCGACCAGACATTTACCATTAAATATACCATTAAATATGCTTCACTTTCGAGATAAAACCTTCAAATAAATGAACGATATATAATTGTTAAAGAAAATTTTAAATTATAAAATTAGACACATTTAATAAGTCTTACTTGCATATCAGTCTGAGATCTACAAACATTTCATCCAATAATTGAACAATATGAATAGTTCGGTATTGCACTGATAAAACTGCAAGAATACCTTTATACAAATAAAGACCTATTAACAAATAATAATGTAGATAATTCTTCTGTTAATGAATTAAGTTTTTCAGTCATTATTTTTATGTTATTTAATAATATCCTGATTTCGAGATAAATAAATTTTATCTACTTTAAATGTCTTGTATCTTGAAAGTTTTACACCCCAAATATCAACTAGATGAATGCTATAATCTTCTAATGGAGATCTTGGATTAGGTGTTAATGCTTCATTATTAGAATAAATCTGAAAGTAAAAAGATATTCAATTTTATTATTTTATTACATTAATTTTTAAATCATAAATTCAAGTATCACCTGATAAAAATGAGGTCTTAGATGTTAAGTGTTCCTTTTTAGGAATTTTGCACATACTTGTACACCGCATATTTTCATATAACTTAAGCACGAATCGCCACATCTAATAATTTTGATGCTATTAATTAGGCATGATTAGTTCTTTTCATACTTATTGCTTCAGGAGGAACCGATATATACCTATTAAAATAAATTATACATTGTGGATTACAAATACTTTTTTCTATTTTTAAATTTTTTTAAAAATTGAATTCTAATTTTTAATTTGTTATACTTATTAAAATTATAAAAAAAAATTTTGGATAAACTTTTTAATATTCACTGAAACAATTTATAAAGTTATGAGAATTATTTTAAATAAAATTTTTACATTATTTGATAAAATGTAAAATGTTGAAAGCATCGATGTATACATTTTCAATAATTTTGCAAATTGTATGTAATATTAATATTTTTAATTAAAATATCTTCGATTAAAATTATTTTAATCATTAACCTTGATTTACGAACATATTTCAATGATTTTCAAGAACAATTCATCTCTGTACATAGTGCTCTCGATGAACCATAAGATCTTTGTGCCTGCACACTTTTTGAATGATTGTTTAATATTTTCGACCTTGCTAATGATCCCAAGTATTTTAAATTTTGATCAGTATCATCGATGAGTATCCTTAGTTTTTGTAGATATAATTAAATCAGAATGATTCGGTATACCTGATGATATTAAAATAAATACAGCTATGGTATGACAGTCGTGCTACAATATAAATTTAATAATGATTATAAATTTGAAATGAACTTAAATAGAATTTTAAAAAATAATTAACACTAGTTGTTCGTTACTACTTTAACAAATTTGAATTAAATACTAAAAAATACTTACCTAAGCTTTATATTACTTTCATGGCTATTTCTGTAAATGTATTCTGGTTATTGTTGTTGTTGCTCCAAATGTAGCTTTCTTTGGTTATACTGTAAAAAATAAATAAAAATTATTTGAGGAATAAGTGAGAGGGGCCCCGATCTTGCCCCTCTCTGTGGGGCTCATCCACAGCAATCAGCCCCTCCAACGCTCATTAACATTTTTCAAAGCTACAATAAAATTATAATTATATGTAATAAAAAATAGTATTGGGTGTACAACTTTGCTTCTGCCGTTTTTTTCCGAAATTTGAGGCTTTATTGTAAAAAACTGGTTATACATTTATGATTCAAAGTATTGTCCATCGCTGGCCACTACTTTCTCTCATCTTTCGGGCAGCATACAAATCCCGCGTTAAAAAAACTGGTCATCTTTTGAATCGATCCACGAATCGATCCAATTTTTTACTTCTTCATAAGACCGGAAGGGCTGGTCAGCCAGGCCGTGTACCATTGATCGAAACAAGTGATAGTCCGAGGGAGCAACGTCTGGAGAATACGGCGGGTGGGGTAGGACTTCCCATTTCAAAGTTTCCAAGTATGTCTTGACCACTTTTGCAACATGGGGTCAAGCATTGTCATGCTGTAAAATCACTTTATCATGTCTCTCGTTGTATTGCGGCCGTTTGTCTTTCAATGCTCGGCTCAAACGCATTAATTGCGTTCGATAACGATCGCCTGTGATTGTTTCAGTCGGTTTTAACAACTCATAATACACTACGCCGAGCTGGTCCTACGAAATACTGAGCATGACCTTGGAACCGTGAATATTCGGTTTGGCCGTCGACGTGGAAGCATGGCCGGGATATCCCCATGATTTTCTAAGCTTGGGATTATCGTAGTGAACCCATTTTTTGTCCCCAGTCACAATGCGATGCAGAAATCCCTTCCGTCTTTGCCTTGCAAGCAGCTGTTCACAAACACACAAACGCCGTTCAACATCTCTCGGCTTCAACTCGTACGGCACCCAATTTCTTTGTTTCTGAATCATTACCATGACTCTCAGGCGTTTTGAAATGGCTTGTTGCGTCACTCCTGCCAATTCTTGTTGCATTTGACACGAGTCTTGATCAAGTAATGCCTCCAATTCTGCATCTTCGAAAACCTTCTTACTTCCACCACCATGCTGGTCTTCGACGTTACAGTCTGTCAAGTAAGAGCGTGGTCGTGTTAATTTATAAAAAAATTTATTTGATGAAACTTTCATATTTATATATACATTGTACACATTACAAACAATGATGCAATTCGGTCAATGATGTGTCCAGTCACCATCGGCGTCGATAATTGCCTGGCATCTCCAAGGCATGCTTTCTACTAATTTGACGGCATATTCTAGTGGCAAGGATCTCCAGATCCGACGAATTTCGTAAGACAACTGCTTCAAAGTATATGTGCGTCTTCCACGAAGCTTCCGTTTAATATATGCCCACACATTTTCAATAGGGTTTGCATCGGGCGACTGCGACGGCCAATCCAATGTAACGATGCCAGATTGAGTCTTCCACTGAGTACAGAGCTTGCTGCGGTGTTTAGGATCGTTGTCCTCCTGCAGAATCCAATCTTCATTTTTTGTGATGAACCATCGTTTGGCAGATGGCAGTAAAGCCTTTTTGTAGATTTTTATCATTTTCTCGGCATTTAGGTTGTCAGTAAAGAGGTGCAAAGTGCCGAATCCCTGCTTTGAGAAGCAGCCCCAAAGATGCACCTTAATTCCATGTTTTACGGTCCGCTGAACAAGCCTATTGGTGGAAGTTGACCAGGCTCGCGTGAGGACAGAACGTGCCCATATAGAACATTCATCAGTAAAAATGACATTTTCAAAATCTCTGTCAATATTCTCATGCGCCCCAGCGAGTCGCTTTGTCACATGTTTTTCAGTCAACAGAGGCTTCTTCATTGTGTGGCGCCATTTCAGATGATGAGTACGAAGATGGGTTCGGATAGTTTCGTAGGATATATCTAAACCTTTTGCCATTAATTTTGCTTGTCCTTGCCGCAGTGTTAAAGCAGGATTCCGCGAAAACAGATTCACTATTCTTTTTCCATATTTTTTGTACACTTTTCCTATCGAGCCACGTTCTGGTAAATCATCGACATTTTTAGCCACTTTATATCGCTGTATCTACTTCTGTACAAATGCCTTCGACTTTCTCATATATTTAGCAGCCGCTGATTGCGACATTTTGGGACCTTTCGGGTGGATGCAAAGGAACACAGCCTCGTAGCGCGACGCGTACTTAGCACTCATGGCGTTTAACGTGATTCTTTTTTAAAAGATCAACGACAACTGAATCTTTGTTGACAATGCATCAAGGACAAAGCTTCTCTTTATTGGCTCGCGAAGAAATTAGAACGAAATCTTTTATTACTTGTCAGTGAAGTCGACCACGCTCTTACTTGACAGACTGTAAAATCGCCGTTCTTGAAGCGTTAAACCACTCTCGGCACGTTTTTTCACTATTAGCGGCCTCACCATAGGTATTTGAGAGCATTCGATGAGCCTCAGTCGCAGATTTCTTCATATTAAAGCAGAAAATTAAAACCTCCCGCAAATGACGAGAATTTGGCTCGTAAGCTGACATGTTTAATCGAGAATAACTTTATGATGCGGACACAAATCGACTAATATTTCGATGGCGTTATGTTTACAAATACCTAAGCTTATTGTATGACATCTATGATCTATTTATTTCAACTATCACTTACCGCTACAGCCATCTATTGCAAAACGGCGGAAGCAAAGTTGTACACCCAATAAATATAAAATGCGAATGAACGTTTAAATAAAAGGATACGCACAATATTAATTTTCGAAATTTCAATAAAAAAAAATGTACACAATTTGAAAACAATAATTTAATATTAATGCGTATCCTTTTATAGGCTGAAAAAATATTAAATTAAATTATATTAAATAAATAATAAAAAGAAAAACTTATTCGTCGAATATGTTCTCCTCATCCGAGTCGTTGAAGATATCCTTATCCCAGTGGTTGACGTTGGCCTCGCCTCCGTTGCTGTTCTTGCTTCCGCGGAAGAGATCCTCGTCTTCGCAGTTGTTCTCGATTCCGTAGCAGTTACCCTCATCTCAGTTGTCGGCATTATCGTCACCACGTGGTTCAGTAATGTCCTGCTGCCACTCTGGTGGGATCAGTCGAATTCTTTGAGGTGGTGGCTGATCAGCGATGATATCCATAGTAGGCTGCTTCCTCTTTCGTCGATAGCTTTCTTTGTTATTTTTTAGCGCTTTTTTTATTGCCCAAGTAAATTGGACTTTATTTGGTTTTTCCAGTGTATCATCGTTTACCGGCATGGATCCTGTAAAGAAAAGTATTATATATTCATAAATATATAATTTTAATATTCATTGTTGGATATGCATACCTTCGCAAGCTCTCAAAAACTTGGTATTTTTCAGTGCTAGTAGATGCTTATAAGTCTTAGAGCCATTCCAAGTAACATTTCGAAATAAGTCTTCGTCAAAGATGAAGCAGCTCTTCATATATTTGGCAGCTGCATTGGTGGGATTTAATCCTCTTTGATAAACGAGGTAGTCAACCTGAAAGTAATTTATTTTTCACAAAACAATAAAAAAAGCAAATTTATATTTAAAAATTATATACTTACGAGATGTTGAAATTCCTCGTTACTGGCATTGTCGAATGCTAGCAAATCAGCGGTCGATTTAAACGGAAGAAACTAAGGTCGTAACATTGCTTTCTTGTTTCTCCCCGTTAAATTTGTAAGCATCTCATTAATCGATCTGCAAATATCGATTAATTTTCAAACATGAGTTATATCTTCAAAAATATAATTCACATTTTAAAATTTGCTTACTGAGATATTCGCTCCACGCTTTTCACTCTCTCTTTTATTTCACTGAAAATAAAACTTGCATATTATTTAAAATCCAATATATGATTACAATCAAATGATTAATGCGTACCTTGCAGTTCTCTCTACCTCAAGTAGCCTGGCATCCATAGAACTGTTAATTAATTGCATAAATTAATTATGATTGTAATGTAATTTTAAAAAAATATACATAGTTATTTGAATAATAATAACGCGTACTCGTTCGAGCCTTGCAATTTTACGATCTTTCGATTTAGAATTTCAAAAGCAAAAATTATTATAATATTGTCAAAATTATTTAAATGTAAAAAGTTAAATGTAAAATAGAATGTTACATACTCAATTTTCTCCATTAATTGCTGGTCCACTGTTGGATCCTGCTGCACCCCTGTATCGCGGCTCTGAACACCTGACGTAGATGCTACAACATAATAATATTCAAATTAACGGTCAAGCAATATAAAATATATTGTTCGTCTTCGTAAAAAATAATTTTTTACCTTCATCGTTGAAGCGATTTATCGGCAGCTGTGTTGGCGCTGCACGCGTGAGATGTGAAATCGTTTGGAGTGGTAGACGCTTTTTATTTAGAAGCGACTGCGACATTGTCTGGAGTAATTGCGGTTGTCGGCCGATCGGAAGCCTTTTGATGGTCTCATCCACTTCATCGACCGTTATAAAACTGCAGCCGCAGCATTAGAATCCAGTGCTCCAAAGTTTTTCTGCATTTTAACTGTAAACAATCATAAATTAATATATAAAAAATTAGTGTCTATCACTTTTCTATGGAAAAAGGTTAACCATTTCCCTTAGAGTGGTCTAATATGCCTTTTTTCATAGTATAGTGAGCTATGGAATGATAACATGGGAAGGAGTCTATGTTAGTCATCGCAAACCTACGCACAGGTAACAAGATTAATAAATTAAAAATTAGTGAGACTAAATCCTACAACAAAAAAGTCAATTTAACAAATGGGCTGACATGATTTTAATAATGGTGCAGAATTCAGAGCTGCACACGTCTTCCGAAGTTTCTTCGGGCCAATACGGCATTTGAAAGCACTTATTTACCACTCGTTCGTGTTTAATAAGCGTGCTTACAGGATTTAGATTCGAACACTGAAAAACATCGATCAAAGAGGAGCTGCACGGAAGATGAAAAATATTATCGATTTTCGTAAATTGATTTATCAGAAGATAACAACCCTGATTAGGTCAAAAACATTTTTAATTATACCAATCGATCCATACGAACAAAACAGTATTGTTTTGCTGCAAAATTTACAAATAAATCAATCCTTTGATAACCTTTTTATATTGAATATATTCCTTGCAATTAAGAATGGGGGGTGTAGGGCCTCTCGTGTGGCTAGAAATATATTTTAAACTACTTGAGTCAGTATATTTCTTCGAAGAAGTCCAACAATTTTAACCTACTTTCTTTGACATCTGTTGCAAATGTTGATGATGTTTTCTAAATAATTTTCGACAGAAGGTCATGTTATGCTCGTACGGAAAAGCTGAAAAATTGTCTATTGAACCAAAACGTCTAACATCATCTGGTAAATGAAGCAATATATGCACATTATATGAAAGGAGCTCTACACCGGAGGCAGTCTCGATGAGCAACCTGATGCAATTATCAGGAAAAGCAACAGCTTTCTTAGAACTTAAGAGATTTCCAAGAATTCAAATTGCTGTATGAAGTAACAGGAAATACTTATATACAGCAGGATTCGTCAATCCACGAAAAACGACTGAACCAATGTAAAACAGAAGTTGTCTATGCTTGGTGGCCTTAAACTGGCCATGCTTGTTAATATTAACATGCTTCCGAGCAAAATCTGTTGGACAATACTCTTTTACTTATTCAAGCCTACTATTCAAAATATTTATACTGTCTTTACCGAGCTTTGTCGATCTAACGAACCTAACATCAATTAATCCTAATAAAATTTTTCCATTACACCGAGGCACACCTGGTGCATATAATCCCATACTGAATTCGAAACTTAATTGAATGGAAGGTTTTCGAGAGTACACTCAGCACCATTGTGATGCTCTGAATCTAACATGGAATGATACTTCTCGAGCGTTCGAAGCCTATGACCTGTCCTCTTGTAAACCATGACACCAGCTCGTACACATTCACCTCTGACCTAACACCTTGAGCAAGGAGCTCGTGAATTATGCCCACGATGATCTAGTGCAAAAGCACGAGTAAGTGTATCAGCGATAAAGCACCTCAAATTAACTCGCTTACATTCATTCTGAAATATCACACCATTTTGAAGAATTCAAGCAAGTTCTTCTAAAAAAGCTTCGAAGAAAGCCAACCCGCTAGTTGGTTTTGAAGAACCTTTAAATATTCCAACTATCTCTGGACCACTACTGGGAATATTCGCCACCCTAATCTGAATAAGCCACATCAATATATTGCCAGGTTTGTCCAGAGATGCCTCATCTGTATTAAAATCTACTTGAAGAGCACCAGCTGGATGCAAACGCGGAGGAGTTGATGTTAAAATTTTGCAGAGAGCGTTCTTGAAGTGCAAATATTCTCTTCCGGTAACTAGCTGTATAGGAGTAGAATGAGCCGGTGTTCGCAAAACTGTTCTCGGATCCAAGTGCATACTAGAAAAACGACGATGGATTTTCAGGAATCGCAAGACAGCTCAGGCATGCTGGTGATTGAAATTATTCTCCGTAAAAATCGTGGCTAGTTCAGCTTCGATCTCTTTCAAGTTCTTTTCTGCAGACGAAGGATCAGATTCAGAATCGACATTCCTCACATCGTCTAAAAGAGAATGAGCATTCGATATGAAAGAATCCGCGGCCTGCTGCTCATCATTATAATCAGCACGAAACTCTGAAAAAGCCTAACACTTCCTAACTCGTTTTCAGAAAAATCAAAAGAGTTTCGAACGAAAGATGATTCATGATTATCTGCGGAACGCTTATGCTCCTCAGAAATAGATAAATTATTAAAACAATCTATTCGAACTCTTTCTATCAATCTATTGATACGAGCTCGATTATCTGGAGTACGAGTATATCGTAAATATACTATTAAATCATACACAGTCACGCAAATACAATAATCTATGCATATATATATATATATATATATATATATATATTCATATATATAAAAGCTAAAGGTCACTCACTCATTCGTTCATTCACCACTCATTAAACACGAAACGTCGAAAACTACTGAACCTATGAAGTTGAAATTGGCAAGTAATTTAGCGGTCAGTTAATAAAAAGCTTATAAAGGCTATCACAGACATTCTGAGCTCTGGCAAAATCGATGCGGGTGATGCTAATTGTATAATAAATAAATTAAAAAATAAAATAAAAAGTATACAACCAATTATGATGTGAGCCCAGAAATAAGCTCTACCTTTCTATTGCCGACTTTGGATTTAGCTGCTTCAACAGCTAAATAAAATAATATATTAAGTTATTTTCTAATCGATGTAATTCGCTCACAAAATACCAAACATTTAATTAATTTATTTTTATTTTTGCTCTAGAATCAATAGATTTTCCATAGAATACATTCAGAAAACTTGCATATTAAATTGTATGTCGTAACGATGAACAATTATAGAGAAATTAAGTTTTTTCTAAATTTTGAGACATGAAGCTCAATTTTTTTAAAGCTGATTCATCATAGAGACATCTTCTTAGATATACGAGCTCTCTGGATGTGTTCTATGAAATATATGTTGTAATATAACTTAATACGAAACAGAAGGTGGACCTTGTCCAAGAAATGTACTTTAAGCGATAGTAGTTTATAATAATGTTCACCTTCTGCTTGGTGTTAAATTACATAAGAGCAGATGTTTCTTAGAAGTTACTCAGTGATCTTGCTTAGGAAATTTCATGTCTTTACGATGAATCAGTTTTAGAAAACTTTATTTTAAAATCTCTAAAATTTAGAATAAATTTATTCCCTAACAATGGGCCATCGTAAAGACGTGAAATTTTGTGAGCAAGCACTCTGTGTGCATTCAATCCAATATCTCTTATTTTATGACTTAACTTTAAGCAGAAAATGAATATTTCTCTAAATAACTTGCGCCAAAAGCACATTTCCAGCGCAACGTCTACCTTCTGCTTGGTTTCAAGTCATAAAACAACAGATATTCCTTAGAACACATCCAAAGAGCTTGCATATCAAATTACATGTCTTTACGATGAATCAGTTTTAAAAATTCAAGTTTTAAGTCTTAAGATTGAGAAAAAATTTAATTTCTCAATTATTGTTCATCAAAAAGACATGTAATTTGATATGCAAGCTCTTTGGATGTGTTCCATGGAATATCTGTTGTTTTATGACTTTTCACCCAGCAAAAAGTGGACCTAGCCCTATAAATGCGCTTTTAACGCAAGTAGTTTTAAGTAATGTTTACCTTCTGCTTGATGAAACATATATATTCCATAAAACACATCCAGAGAGCTAGCATATCAAATTACATGTCTTTACAATGGATCAGTTTAAAAAAATACAAGTTACAAGTCTGAAGACTGAGAAAAAATTTAATATCTTGATAATTGTCCATCGTGAACTCATGAAATTTTGTCAGCAAGCTCTCTGGGTGTATAAAGACAAGTCCTTAACTAGCAAACGACATATTAATAAATATTTTAGATATTTACCTAGAAGAAGAAGTGAAGGTGTTTGTAACCGCCTAGTAGCCGAATGTAGGAGATGGTTTTCTTCTTTATTCCTCTATACCTGTAGCTATGAGGAAGCTGAAAATGAACCTAGTGACAATGACATAAAATAATTAGTATTAATTAATTGAAAAAAATAAAATATAAATTGTTTCATCAGTATGTAAGTTGCTTGTATTTAAATAATTAATTAGAAAGTTTATTTAAATTCTTTAAATAAAAAAGTAATTTAAACTACAAAATTAAATAAGTCCAAAATATGAAATTATCTAAAAACTTGAAATTTATAAATATAAAATTCTAAACACTAACCTAATGAATAAAAACCAAATAATAAATTACGAAAATCCTTCTAGCCAGGTTTTGTCATTTTTTTAAAAACGTAATATGTGTCTGTTAAAAATGTTCGATTAAACTGAAACCTATTTCAAATAAAAATAACCACTTCACTGATTTAATATGTATTTGTATTATTTTTTTCCCTGCACTCATCTCAAAATTATAAGTGATTACTTTAGGCAACTTCCCATTTGTCACCCTGTAGGTTATAGCAATTATATACGGCTGTGGCAAAACCCCGATAACATTGCCAAATCAAAATGACTGCACAGCGACGTGAGCTGTGGCACAACCGTGACTAAGTCCCGCCTCGGCTTTTGACCGTCATATGCCAAGCATTTGCAAAGCAATATGCAAACACGTATGTTAGCATTTTGCCAAGCTGTACTCTCGCGTTTTGCCGGCATATTGCACTAATAATTTTTTGCTGCACACGCGTTATCCCAATGTGCCAACATATTGCAAATAATAATTTTTTGCTGCGCACGCATGCTTCCAATGTTCTAGCATATTGAAAAAATATTTTTTTTTCATTTGCACGCGTGCTCCCAGTGTGCGAGCATATTGAAAATATAATAACTTTTAATGCTGCACACGCGTGCTGCTGATTTGCCAGCAATATGACCCGAAATTTTTTGAAATAAATATAGGGAAATAAATAAAAATGATTTTTATTTGAAATTATAATTTATTAGAAATAAATACAATAAATACAATAAATTAATAAAATAAATATAAAATTGATAATAATTATAAATAATAAAATAAATATATAAAATAGAATAAATTAAAAAAATACAATAAATAAAATTCATTTTATTATCGTACTCTTGCTGCTTTTGCTCCTCGTACTGCTGTCACTTATGCTGGTCCTACCATCGATGCTCCTACTGTTTCTTTAAAATAGAAAAATATTATAATTAAGTAAAAATGTTTTGATGCTATATAAGAAAAAATAGTATACACTGTGTAAAAAAATAAAACACAAAATGTGTAGAAAAAGATAAAATTACAATACCTTATAAATTGCTATTTCCATCGTAACTGCTGCTTCTTCTGCTGCTGGTGCTGCTTTACTCCTTCCTGCTTGTATCCTTACTCTTCCAGATGTACCTTCCCCTGTTTACGATGCTCCTGCTGTCTCTGTAAAATATGAAAATTATTAAAAATTTACTCAATTATAATAAATATTGATAATAAAATATGAAAAACATGTATCGGTTGTAATTAGCAGAAGGTGGACCTTGCTCGAAATGTACTTTTGGTGCAAGCAGTTTAAAGCAATGTTCACTTCTGCTTGGTGTAAAGTCATATAACAACAGACATTCAATGGATTACATCTATAAAGCTTGCTTACAATATTCCATGGAATATCTAGTAAGCTGTGTATGTACTGTATTTCCCTACTTTTGCTGCTGCTAAAAAAATTAAAATAAAGTTAACAAATATTTTGTTTTAGGTGTGAGGGGGCCCCGACCTCGCCCCTCTCTGTGAGGCTCATCCACTGGCATTAGCCCCTCCAACGATGACTTAAAAAGAATTTATCTAATTATAGTCTTATGTATCGTTGAACATATTCTTCGATTCCTCTTCAGATTGAAGCTGCGATTCGTCGTATCCGTGGTATTAATTTTCATCATTGACTTCTTCTTCTTCTTCTTCGTGGTCGTAACCGTGATTTGCTTCGTTATCATCTCTGTCTGCGTAATCCTCTTGAGTCATGATTTGAAAGCCACGTTCATCTTGTGTCTCCATGGAAACAAGACGAGGTCTTTGTCGGGGTGGTTGTCGGTCCTCGTTGATTGGATGTTGAAAATTCCTCTTCATTTTGCGGCGATAGCATTCCTTGACACTCTTGAGAGCTTTGGTCATAGCCCAGATGAATTCAACTTCATTGGGTTAGATAAAGTGTGCCTATTTATTGGCATTGCGTCTATAAAAAAATAAATTATTAAATTTAATGCTAAGTTATACATTTTTAAATAAATCAGAATACGCTTACCTTCGCAAGCTGATGCAAAACGAGTACTCTTAAGCGCCACAATGTCGTCCGTTTTCGAGCCATGCCAAGTGACGTTACGGAAAAGATCATCGTCAAATTTGAAACAGCTCTTAAAATACTTTGCTGCTGCGTCCTCAGAATTGGCTCCTCCTGTGTATACCAAGTAGTTAACCTGAAATTAATTTGTTTGGAAATAAATATATAAGCTGGAAATGCCTGTTTGCAATTCTAATACTTACGAGATCATTGAACTCTTCGTCAGTAGCGTTGTTGAAAGTCAAGAGGTCAGCAGTTGATTTAAATGGTAAATATTGAGGACGAGCTCTTGCCTTCGGACATTGTTTTTTTATCAACTCCTTGAGTATCTCATTAGTCAAGCTAGAAAATTAAATTAATTGATTAATCATTTATATAAATATAAATTATATTTCAAACTAACCGACGTACTTTGTTATTTTTTCCATATTTGCAATCCTTTTGTTAATTGATCTAAGAAAATAAGCATTAAAAAGCATTAAAATTGTATATATCCAATTTAAAAATAATTAATTACTTACTTTAAACTGTCTTCCAAGTTTTTCATTCTCGTGGCCATAGCGCTGTAAGTATAATTCAATGAGATTGAGAATGTATTATTAAAAATGTTATACTGTTAAAATAGAAATTTCTGTACCTATTACTATTTTCTACGCTGACAATTCTTCTATTCAGTGAGCTACATAAAAGAATGAATTAATTAATAAAATATAATCGCTCTAAAAATTTCGACAAAGTAGCGACGTACTCAATTTTGTCCGATAGTTTCTGGATAACCGGAATGTGGTCCACCGGTGGTGGAGGAAATTGTGGTGTAGCACTGTGACGTTCATCATAAATCGATGCTGTAATACAATATTAAAATTAATTAGCGGTATATAACAAAGAAAATTATCTATTCACATTTGAAACGATTTCTTCTTACCTTCATTAGCGAATATCTGATTATCTGTTGGAGCTAGTGTTGCAGATGGTTGAAGATTTACCGTTGATTTGTTCCACGTTGCTGATGTATTTGGTGTACATGTGCGTGCCGGCAATTGCTGTTTTGCGTTTGTTGATGGTGTATACGATGTAGATTAAGTCATTGAGAGACTTTGTATATATCTTTTTGTTACAGTTGTCGTTGGTGTTTGCGGTATTGGTTGTGTGATTGTTTTTTTTTATCTACGTCTGCTTAGAATAAAATGTCGATGTGTACGAATTCGGTGATGTTTTTCCGTATTTCTGAGAGACTGATGGTTGTGAGTGTGATGTATTGTCTGCTTCTTTGTGTACGATGAAGACAATGTCATTGTCTGCTGGCTCATAGTTTGTCTGAAGTCACTTAATGGTTTCATGGACGACATTTTCAGAGCAAGATTTGCCGACACATTATCAGGATGACCGGCTCCAATGTTTCGATCGCTCTTATTCATCATGAAAAACTAATTTTACAAGATTGTATAAATATAATGATAATAATAAAAATAATTGTAAGCATCATAAAATTAAAAAGATTATACAGGGTGAGGCAGGGAAGTATCCTTATTTTCGAGATCTCGTTTTCAGTAGAGGGAACGTATTGGAGGAGTGGGGATAAGCTCGAATGATGCTGTGACATTAGAAGTTTTCATTAGTGCCGCTGTCAGCAGCAGACATGGCTTGGTCTAAAAAAAAAAAAAAAAAAAATTTTCGACGGGAGATTGATCTCCCTGTATGGTGACAATCCATGGCCCGAGCAATTGCCGGATTTAACTCCGTGTGATTACTTTTTATGGGGCTACCTTAGAAGTGAAGTGTTCAAACATCGACGCAGGACCCTGGAAGCCTTGAAGCATGAAATTTGCCTTGAATTTGGCCGCATTCCACCACATATTCTTCGCAGAGTTATGCAGAACTTCAGAACTAGACTACAGCAGTGTATTGACAATGAGGGACATCACTTTATTGGTGTGTTGTTTAAAACAAGGTCAAACTAACTTCCAGCTTTACCCTTCAGATATCACAATAAAGATTTTTTTGACTTCTCTCTTAGCTTGAATTTTACTAAAACGTTTAACTAAATCTATAAACAATGTGACGACATAATTTCAGTTACCACAAAATAATTCGGTTTACACTCTTCTGATTTATTTTCTACTTGCCAGTAGGGCATTCTAAAACATTTACTTGCAACTTGATCAAGTCTGACAAATGATGTTTCATCATTCAATTCAGAGCAGAGAAATACACCGATTAAAGATGACCGACAGGGAAGATTAAAATAGTCTTCAACTTTTGAAAATATAGTTTTAAAATAAGATGGCAGCCATGATTTTTATAATCTATGATATTTTCAATCACGCAAATGAACCCACTCTGAAAAATAACTGTACTATCCTGCTGTGAAATCGATAAGAGAATTATCCCTAAAACAACCTTTCTATACTGACTATAATCGTTACAATCATCAATTGGAGGTTTTGGACCTTTTACGTGAGTTCCAATGAATTTTAAAGTTGTTGGATCAACGTATTTCGTAGATGCTGTACGACAATTTTCTGCTCTCCTCTTAATAATCTGCTGTAAATGCTGACTAGGATTCCTACATAATTTTCGGCAGTAAGTCATGTTGTTTTCGTCGGGAAAAGCTGAATATGAATCTAACGACCCAAAAGACCTGACATCATCTGGAAGGTGTAACAAACAATGAGAATTGTACGATAAAAATTCTATGCCATAAACGTCAGAGGCTGTGTCAACGAAGAGTTTGATACATTCCTTGGCGAAAACAACTGATTCCTGTGTATGAAGAGGGTTTGCAAGAATCCTTATAGACAAATGTAATAAAAGAAAATGCTGATAAACAGCAGAATTTAGCAAACCGTTAAAAATAACAGGACCGCTGTATAGGAGTATCTGTCTTTGCTCGATTGCTTTCCAATCGCCAAACTTGTCGATGTCAACAGGCTTCCGGGCAAAATCTCGTGGACAGAACTTCGTTAATTGTTTGAGTCGATTAGATAAAACTTTTTTTTCGTTGGAAGAGAGCTTTGCTGATCTTACAAACCTGCCGCCGATCACACCTTGAAGGATTTTATTCATAACACCAAGACACACAAGGTGCATGTAATCGAACACTGTATTCGAAAGCAAATTTAACGGAAGACAACCAATAGAACATTGTTCACCCGTGTGATGATTCATATCCGTCATTGATGAATATTCGTCTTGTGTGCGAAATCTGTGATCGATTCCTTTAAACACCATCACTCCTGAACGAATATATTTACCTGTCACCCAACATCTGGAATAAGGAGCTCTAGAATTATGTCCTCGATGGCCCAAAACAAAAGCACGAGCAGGTGCATCTGCAATGAAACACCTCAATTCAACAATTTTTTTTTTCATTATTGAATTGAATACCATTTTGTAATATGTAGAGCAAATCATCCACAAATGGCTTAAAAAAATCTAAAGCACTCGTCGGCTTTTTTGATTGGCTACAATTTGGAATATTGGCTATACGTATTTGTATAGGCCACATTAAAATTTTAGTCGCTTTGTCTAATGAAGCTTCGTCTGTGCTAAAATCTACTTGTAGAATACTAGGAATCATGCTTGGAAGGGTCGATTGAAGAATATTGAGTAGACCTACTTTAACGCCCAAATGAATATACTTACCTCCAGCGATCTCGGTGATAGGAAAAGAATAAGCCGGGGTATTTAAAATAGTTCGAGGATCGACATGCAAATTTGAAAAACAACTGTGAGTTTTTAAGGTTACTAGAATACCTCTTATTTGTTGATGATTTAGATATAATTCGGTGAAGGTTGAAGCAAGCTTACTTTTAAAATCTTCCAAGCTTTCTTCGAATTCACAAGATGACGTACGAGACAAGACGGAACCACTACAGTCACCTACTTCACAACTTTTATTGTCAAGAAGGCACCCTTCATCTACAGTATCATTACGACTATCCATCATATACGATAAGTTTTGTTCATTACAATGCAATAATTGACTAGTTAACTTACTGTTTTTGGAATAACGTCGATAGTCAAAAGACTCACTGTCAATTGCAGACACATCTGCAACTTGATATAATTTTTTATAAAAATAATCCTGACGCGCTCTATCATATAACTTGTTTACACGTGATCTGTGATCTGCAGTACAAACTTGCAGTGATTTCCTCGTGCGTATTAAATTTAAAACATACATTTTTATTGTTTAACGAAATACAATCGTAAAGAAAATTTAAAATAACGATGCGAAAATTTAAAATAAAAATGATGAAAAGATCGTGCGCAAGTTCAGCTCTAGTCTATAACTAACTCATTTGATTTTTCTGTTAAGGGGAGGTTCTCATCTAGCGATCCAATAATTACGTGATTTTCGCGATTTTTTTCTCATGGAAGGAAATAAATAAAGTAGTCAAGTTTTTTGGTACTCATTAAGTATGTTATTAACTACTTTTACAAATTTTTTTGAACAAAAATACCGAATAGTTTATTAGTTATATGCATTGAAAAATAGTCATCGAAAAAAAAGACATCTCAACGGGCGGCAAGGTAACTCATCCAATTTTGTGTCTGAAATCAAAAAATCAAAGTTTGTCATAAACTAGAAAGCATTTGCTAGATTTTGAACTAAAATCACGAAGGAAAATTAAAAATTAACAAAATGGCGGACTTGCAAAAAAAAAATATTTTTTTGCACTTTCTTTTGCTCTAAAAAGTGCAATAACAATAAAAATAATCATTGTAAAATTATAATTTTAGTTCAAAATCCAGCAAATTTAATTATCTTTAAAATTAAAGAAAATTCATCTTGATATCTATAATAGTTTTTGAGATATCTTGCCGCTCGTCTTAAAAAACATGGTTTCGAGAAAAACGCGTTTAAAGTTTTAGTACGCGATTTTTTTGACTTAATGACAAAATAACGTACCTCTCGGCTAATCAACGATACCAGCCCCATACATTAAGCCTTCCTCGGTCTCATATAACTCTGATTCACTTGCTCGTTTAGCTTTTTTTGATTGTGCAGCTGATCTTGCGACATCGGACATATTTAACTCAGCATTAGAAACTCGCTTCTCGTCGGCTGTTTGACAAAAGTTGAATATTTGATGACTAATGTTGATTCCCAACAACTTCATTATTTGTAGGATAGTCGTGTACCCTTTATTAAAGAGTGAACAACCGATGTATGCGGCAATTTCCACAGTTTTGGCACCACAGTGTAAATGTTTTGGCGCTAATTTCCATATACAAGCGTTAACTGACTCATTCGAGTTTTGGGTATTACCGCTGGTACATCGCTCTAATAGATCGTCTGATGATAAGGCTTCAAATACAGGTTTAATAGCATCTTGTACTTTGTCTTATAGAGCAGGTTTGTGCTTGAATGATGTTAGATTGTTATAAGCCTCGGCAACGCGCCACTTGCACCAGCTGTCTTTGCCTCCAGGACAGTACATATGCTGAGGATTTTCATTCGTTGAGATACTATGATAATAGATAGCCCATATAGCATTTTTTATATCTGTTACTGAATTGGGGTATCTTCTAATCGTTAATCCATCATACATAGTAAGGTACCTCCATTTTTCCTGCACTCCCTTTATGATTTGCACTACATGATTCTTCATGACTTTCCTTCCATACACTAAACTCGACAGTACCTTGCTTGTGTTTCCAATTGGCGCAACTTTGACAAAAAGCAGATTTAACTTCAATATCTAAAACTTTGTTTGTATATTTTCCTATCAATGTAGCAAACCCATAGAGCGACGAAAAACCCCTTTTTTACCACGAGCCATCTCCCGAAACAGTTAAATTCTTAGGCTCGTTTCCATTTGCTGTATTTTCACGTATCTCTTCATTCGCAGCTTTCTTTTGATTAACTTCAAACAAAACTTTTGTTGCCGTGTGTAAATTTTAAATGAAAGTATAGTAAATATTATTACTAAATGAATGTGTTAGATCCAAAACAGAACATAGCATTTTCGAATTTTGAAGACCTCCTCCCATCAGTCGAACGGCAAGCATTAAGCGTCTGTTTATTTCAGAAAAACGATTAACAATTGGATTTGAATCACACGTTCGCTGTGAGCAAGAGCACTCGGCAACTAATTTAAAAGCGACGCCAGCACCAATTGTTTTTTTAAATTTCACTTTACTATAACAATCTTTGCACCTTACAAATGTACTAATAAATGAAAACATTAGTTGAAAATGTAATATAACATAGTTCGCATCGGAATCTATGATGATATCATCGTAATCCGCACTTTTTAATTATTTCGCCGATGTACTAACGAAGTCTGTGTCACATTCTACAGTATAGCGGTTACCACTAAACCTTCTTTTACTTTTTCTAGTTGGATTGCTTCCTTTCGTATTTTTTTTTTTTTGTAAGTTAGGCATTTTTTAGAATATATTTAACACAATAAAACTTTGTACTTTAGAGTACGTGGGCGACTAACGTTATACTGAAGTTACGGTCGATTTCAGAATACAACATGTATATATGTGTGTGTATGTGTGTGTATATATATGTATAGACATCTAGCGGCATTCGAGGTTGCTAGAGATACATATAAATACCATGCCATGGTCACAAAAGTGTGGGAAATTCAAAATTAATACCGAAACGCAAATTAATACGCGCTACCGCAAAAATTCGATTTTCGCGTAAAAAGACGACTTCGGTTTTTTGACTATAACTTTAAAAATAAATTGAATTCGGCAAAACGGGTTTCACGAGCGTATTCTATAAGACATTTGCCAACTTTTTAAGCAAAAAAAAAAATCGATTTTTTAGTCGTGCTTGATGAGAACCTCCCCTTAATAAAATATACTTATATGTATAAAACAATAAAAAAAGCATTTAAGCGCAGTGAAGAACAGGTGATAACGTTGATTCCCAAGGCTGTAGTTCTGGATCATTTATGAAATAGAAAACAAGAAAATAATTAAAAATTCGATATATATAACGTGCACTAATTTTCGTAATTAATCTGGTTGAGGATGAGATCGTTCACTAGATAGATGTTTCATAAAAATCTGTAAACAAATTAAGTTTGTTATTTTATGTGTATAAAACTGTATTTCAATTGAATCTTTTTATCACAATTTCTAAATATAAAAATTTTTATAAATTTTCAATTTTTTATTTGAAAATTAAAATATTATTTTTAAATAACGCTATAATAAAATTTTTTTTTTATATATAATTTATGCATCTCGTTAATGACATGAAGAATTTCATATAATAACGAAATGAAAACGAACATTTTTATTATTTACTTAAGAAAATTGTATAATGAATAAAATAAATTAAAAAATAAAGTTTTAAATTCTATTATAAATTTCAATACTCATATTCACATTGTGATATATATATATATATATATATATATATATATATATATATATATATATATATACACATAGAATATAAAGACGGAATAAAAAAAAATCATTGTATGTAGATATTTTCTGGTAAATATTTTTAATTTGCAACTACGATTGCGCGGCGTTGCAACGGGTAAGTGGGGTCCGAAGGACGGCTTCTCGCACCCGGACCCAGAAGCAAAGTCATCCGAGACTTTAGCTACCTAAAAAGGGGGCGCAACGGGCATATTCGTACCTTTTGCGAATTGCGCGTCCCCCGAAGCTAATTGCTCCTGTGGCGGTAAGCTTTATAACTGCCACCCCGTTACAATAAATATATATATATATATATATATATATATATATATATATATATATATTTATATATAGAGACTTAATAAAACAAATCAAGGTATCTAGATATTTACTGGTAAATATTTATAATTTGATTATTTTAAATTACCACTGTATTTGACAATTTTTTATTTAAAAATTCAAAAATCAGTTATTTAATAAATGATGATATAATTAACTTTTTTTTATCTATAATTTATTCATCTAGTTAATGCTACAAAGAATTTTATATAATATCGAATAGAAAATTAACAGTTTTATTATTTACTTAAGAAAATTAAAAAATGAATAAAATACATTAAAAAATGAAGTTTAATATCTTCTGATTATGATTTCTAATTTAATTATTTTAACGTAACACTAATTTGCTTCAAGACTTTAAACATGTTTTTATTACATCTGAGAAATGATTAATGAAGATCTCCAAATAATAAACAATTTTAATTATATTAATATTTATAAAAATTTAGTCTGACTTATTTTAACCATATAATTTATATATATATATTCTGAAAAATTGCTTCAAAATTGACCCAAGAATGTCAGCAAAATGTCAGCAAATTCTTGGCAAAAAGTTTTAAAAAATGCAGAGACTGCGAGAATCATATGTGCCGCCAATTTTCCGAAGTTCTATGTTGCCAAAATGACGTGAATATTTGCTAGCATTTTGCCAGCGTCGTGCATTCTACATTGGCGACAAAATTTTTTTGACCACTTGTGACTGCAAAATGACGGAAAATCTCAAGCACACGAGACGAGCACGCGTGGTTAAAAATTGGCGAGTACGTGCTGCTATTGGGGAAATATCAAAATGGTCAGCAAAATGTTGGCAAATTGTCGGCACCAAGCATGAAAAAAATGCCGACATGACGATATCACATGTTTTGCCAATTTGTCGAAACTCTATGTCGCCAAAATTATGTCACGGCGTGTTAAATTTCCGCGCTCACATTGTGCCTGCATCGTGCTTTCCACAGTGGCGACAAAATTTTTTGACCACCTATGACTGCAAATTGACGTCACAACTCAAGCATACGTGACGAGCACACGTGCATATTGGAGGAAACCGTGCAGCACGCGTGTCGCGTTCGTACATCGTCGTTTTGACGTCAATTTTCGGTCAATTTGGCGAAAACGTGCTTGGCCCCATGTTGCCGACATTGTGCAGACAAATTTTAGAGCTGCGTCGGCACGCGTGCGCCGATGTGCCAGCATTATGCGGTTCCATTTTTTTAAAATCAGGGAAATAAAGTTAATGCTAAATTAAAATTAATAATTATATTTATTTAAAATAATAAAAATATATACATATTACAATAAGTATAAAAATATTACAATAAATATAAAGAATATTACAATAAATATTAAAAATGTTACAATAAATATAAAAAATATTAAAATAAAAATAAAAAATACAATAAATTAACTTGACTTATTTGTAAAATGTAAGGTGCAATTTACTATAACAAAATGTAAGATATTAAGCCTATAAAGGACAATCGAGTTTTTCTTGATATTGAATTTTTATGAACACTTTCACTAAGTTTCACTAAAAACAAACCATAAACAGTCTTCAGTTTTTAGTAAAGACTAAAGGTTGCGATGCTTGTATGTTTATTCAACCTCGTTGATAAATTCCTTGCCAGAGTTGTTGCAATTTATTTAATATTGGAACTTTTGGTATTACACTAAAATAGATTATTTTATTACTAATTTTTTTCCAAATATATGTTAAATTTTCTATAAAGTAAATCCAATGCTTGCAACACTTTCAACTTTATCAACTAAGCATTTCACAATGAAATTTTTATATGCCTGCACACTTCTTGGATGAGTTATTAATATTTTTGACATTGCTGATATTCCCAAATATTTAAATTATGATCAGTATCTTCAATGAATATTCTTGATTTTTGTAGATATAATTAAATGGTATCAGAATGATTCGGCATGCCTGATAATGTTGAAATTAATACAGCTATGACATGGCAGTCGTGCTAAAATTGATATAAATTTAATATAAATTAACTTCAATAATAGAATTAATTTAATAATAGAAATAATTAATTCTTTAATACTAGTTTTTCATTATAAATTAAAATTAAATACTAAAGAATGTAAAAGAACATTTTAAGGCATATTTAATTTGATTTTTAGCAATTGTAATATAAAAACTTTATAATTTACATATTTTTTACAGTAAATAGTTATAAATTTTAATCCATAAAAACAATATATCTATAATAAGCAGCAAAAGTTATAATCCAACTACTACCATAACCTAACATTTGTATAGCTATGAATAAACTTGAAGTAATTTTAAAACTAATATATATATATATGTAAGCTTCGTGCGCATGGTCTAAAGTTGCTGGTAAGAAACCGCCTCGTGACGGCCACAGCTGATGGACCACACGAGGCTTATGAAGAGAGAGAGAGAAAGAAGATAAACAAGGATAAATTGAAATGTTTATACCAGGGAGCATTACTGAAAGTTGTAACCTCTAGAGTGACGATAATAAAATAAAGCATACAGAAATAAATTATTAATTTTGAATTAAATAGAATTTTATAAAACAAATTTAGAATTGTGAAAAACAAATGAATAATAATTAAGAGTTTTAAAGCTTTATAAGTTGTTAAAGAGATCCGTGAAGCAATAGCTTTGATTGTTGATTCTCTTGATTTTAGGTTAATACAAAACGTGCTCCTTTTGTAAATATTGTAATTTTGTAAATAAACTAATGAATCTCTTGATTTTAGACGAATCTAATCTTGTTGCTTCAACTGATTTAATACCATCCTTATAAATCAACAATCACATTTTGTGGGAAAATGGAAAAATTAAAGTTTGAAATTGCAATAATACCTAAACCAGATGATAACAAAACAAACATTTATGGGTTGATGTCAATTACAGATACACAAAACAATTCTTACATCATGCCAAAAGATTATCAACCAATGAATCTACATCAGGAAATAATGAAAGATAAAACATTTGAGATGGTAAAAAAATCGATAAAAAAAAGGCATGATAGAAGAGAAGTGTGGATAAACCTAACCCCTGAAATAACAAAAATTTATTTTGACAATGAGAATATGCAATTTGATGGTTTTCTACTTGAAAAAGTAGAAAATAAAGAAGAAAAGTCTACAATAGACACTGAACATATGAAAAACAGACAAAATAAACTAAAACTAGCAGACAGATTCTCAATAGAAAAATTTTCAAAAGCCACAACAAATGTTACACAATGGCTAAATATTTTTGAAAAGGAATGTGAACGCTTAGAATTAAATACAAATATAGAAAAAATTGAGATGCTGAGATTGCTGCTAGACGACTCTTGCAAAGACTGGTACATATCAATGCTGATAAAGCACACAGTGGAGTCAGATTGGTCCACATGGGAACAAAGCTTAAAAGAAACATATGCTGATAAAGGTTGGTCGCCCATCAGGTATGCCATAAATTTTAAGTATTTAAAGGGATCAATATTAGACTATGCACTCAAAAAAGAAAGATTATTGCTAGAAGTGGATAGTTCTATTAATAAGTCTTTACTTATAAACATGATTGCCACCGGCTTACCAGATTTTATAACAGATAAAATAGATAGAGAAAAATTAATAACGGTCGATGACCTTTTCAATAATTTGAGAGGGTTAGAACACCTAGTAAAAGAAAATAATAAGCCAAAATTTCAAAAGCCAGGGGGTACAAAAGAAAAAAGTCCATGCAAAATATGCGAATCAAAAGGAAAGAAGAATAGATTTCATCCTGAAACTACATGTTGGTATAAAAATGAAAAAAAAAAGGATAGTGAATTAATAAACACACTTCTAAACGTGGAATTATCAGATCAAGATCCAAAAAACTAAATATCCCCTCACTAATTGAAATAAAAGTACGGTTAGAAGAATCTTTGGAGGTTAAAGGACTTTACGACCCAGGTTCAAGAATAACGGTAATAAATGCAAAATTGATGAATAAAGAAATTATGAAAAATAAGAAAAGCTATCATCTAAAAACAATTAGTGGGCGGGGCAAAAGTTATGGTTTTGTAAAATTAAATGCAGACATATGTGGAGTAAAAAAATATTTGAATGCCTTTGTGTATGATAATGAAAATTTCAATTTTGACCTAATCTTAGGTCTAGATAGTGTACAGAGATTTGGGTTGACTCATGATGAAAATTTAAATATCAAACTCCAAAACACAAAAGATAAAAAAAATAATGAAAAGACAGTTAAATTAACTGAAAACAAAAATCCAGATATAAAATTTAAAAACGATAAAAAGGATAAAGTCAACGTAGAAATTGATGATAGATATGAAATAAATTTTAATGAGTTTATAAATACAAATGAATTTAAAATAGATGTAGATCACTTAGATGAAGATAAGAAAGAGAAAATAAAAATTTTATTGAATGATTATAAAGATATTTTTGCTAAAGATAAGTATGATGTAGGTAAAGTAAAAAATTATGAAGCTTTTATTGACCTACAAATTGAAAAATACTGTTATAAAAGACCATATAGATGTACAATAGACGATAGAAGAGAAATAGAAGATCAAATCTCACAACTTTTAAAAAATGGCTTGATTGAAGACTCATATAGTCCCTTTGCTGCACCAGTCACACTGGCCTTTAAAAAAGAAGAAAATAAGAAGAACAGACTGTGCGTGGATTTTAGGGAATTGAATAAGATAATTGTTCCACAATCTCAGCCATTCCCGCTGATAGAAGACTTAATGGTAAAAACAGTAGGTTGCCAATATTTCACAACATTGGACATAAACTCAGCTTTTTGGTCCATTCCTTTGAGAGTTGGAGACAGACAAAAAACGGGATTTGTAACCCAGGAAGGGCATTACCAGTGGACGTGTCTCCCTTTCGGGTTAAAGACGTCTCCAGCCATCTTCCAAAGAATCTTGGTAAATATAATAAAGAAATATAACTTATCTAAATTCTGTGTAAATTATATAGATGATATAATGATCTTTTCGAAGACATTTGATGAACATTTAAACCACATTAGATTACTGCTAGACGCAATAAAACAAGAAGGATTAAAATTGAAGTTTACAAAATGCAAATTTGCAAAAAGCGAGGTGAAGTATTTGGGTCACTTAATAAAAAACGACACAATTACACCGCTAAAAGATAATTTAAAATCAATAAAAAATTTCAATACCCCAAAGAATAGAAAACAGATAAGGCAGTTTTTAGGAAAAATAAATTTTGAGAGAAAGTATGTACCAAAAATCACAGAAATTCTTGATCCGTTGCATAACCTGCTTAAAAAAAATGTAAAATTCCATTGGTCAAACGAATGCCAAGACGCGTTCGAAAACATAAAAGAAATTTTGTGCTCAGAACCAGTTCTAGCCATCTTTAATCCAAAATCAGATATTTTTATATACACAGACGCAAGCATTAAGGGCCTTGGAGCGGTGCTAAAACAACCTCAAACAGATGGCGCGATGAAACCAGTCGCATATTTTTCAAAAAAATTAAATGAAACACAGAAAAAGAAAAAGGCAATTTTCCTGGAATGTCTAGCCATTAAAGAAAGTGTAAAATTCTGGCAACATTGGTTGATCGGAAAGCCCTTTACAATATACTCTGACCATAGACCTTTGGAAAACTTAAATGTAAAGAATAGAACAGATGATGAGTTAGGAGATATGGTATACTACATATCTCAATATAATTGTACCATTAAGTATAACCCTGGGAAAAATAATGCGGAAGCAGACTTCTTTAGTCGAAACCCGGTCTTGGAATCGGATGAGAATACAGATGAGGTTTTGAAAACAGTAAATAATATTACCCTACAAGAAATAATTGATGACCAAAAACTAAATAGACAAATAACAAAAAATACACAAAATCTTACAGTAGAAGATGAAATCTACTACCGAAAATTTAAAAACAAGAAAAAAATTGTACTAAGTGAGGAATACAGCAAAACTCTAATAAAACGGGCTCATGAAAAATACTGTCATACTGGAATAAACCAGACTACACTTAAAATAAAGCCATTTTACACCGCGCCAAATTTGTCGAAGAATATACAACATATATGTAAAAATTGCGAAGTCTGTATAAAAAACAAAACGAGACTAAACAGAAAATATGGACTTATGTCACACCTAGGACCAGCAGAAAAGCCTTTCCAAATAATGTCGTTGGATACTATCGGTGGATTTGGCGGACAAAGATCAACAAAAAGGTATTTACACTTATTAGAAGATCACTTTACTAGATTCGCATATATTTTATGCTCAAAAAATCAAAACGCACCAGATTTTATAAAATTAATAGAAAAAGTTCCAACAGAAGAGAAAATAGAAACCATACTTTCAGACCAATACCCTGGAATAAATTCAAGAGAACTCAAAAACTACCTTAAAACACGAGACATAGAATTAATCTTCACAGCCGTAGATACACCGTTTTCGAACGGACTAAATGAGAGATTAAACCAAACATTGGTAAACAAAATACGGTGCACACTAAATGAAATAACAAAAAAAATATCATGGGCCACAGTAGCAGAAGAATGCAGAAAAAAATATAATGAGACGGACCATACAGTTACAGGTTTTTCACCTGAATATTTGCTGCATGGAAAATCCACAGATCTACTGCCACCGGAGCTAAAAAAAAACCAAACATACAGAAGAAATTTAGAAGAAGACAGAAATCTAGCGCTACTCCGAACTCGTAAATCACATGAGTATAATAAATCTTTATTTGATAGAAACAGAATAGACTATAAGTTCAAGGAGGGCGACATGGTGTATGTGGAGAATCAAAACAAGATGAACAGAAAAAAATTGGACGAAATTAGAGTCGGGCCCTTCAAAATAGAAAAGAAGATATCGGACTCCATCTTTAAAATAAATACAGAAAACAAGAAAAATTCAATGGGTTTATACCACGTCACAAAGCTTATTCCCATAGACAATCCTACGTGACATTAATTTTCATAAAAATTAATGTTTTTGGGGGGGGGGAGATGTAAGCTTCGTGCGCATGGTCTAAAGTTGCTGGTAAGAAACCGCCTCGTGACGGCCACAGCTGATGGACCACACGAGGCTTATGAAGAGAGAGAGAGAAAGAAGATAAACAAGGATAAATTGAAATGTTTATACCAGGGAGCATTACTGAAAGTTGTAACCTCTAGAGTGACGATAATAAAATAAAGCATACAGAAATAAATTATTAATTTTGAATTAAATAGAATTTTATAAAACAAATTTAGAATTGTGAAAAACAAATGAATAATAATTAAGAGTTTTAAAGCTTTATAAGTTGTTAAAGAGATCCGTGAAGCAATAGCTTTGATTGTTGATTCTCTTGATTTTAGGTTAATACAAAACCTGCTCCTTTTGTAAATATTGTAATTTTGTAAATAAACTAATGAATCTCTTGATTTTAGACGAATCTAATCTTGTTGCTTCAACTGATTTAATACCATCCTTATATATATATATATATATATATATATATATATACTATATATATGTTCAGCAATCAAATAATTAAATTAAAGAACTAATTAACTTATAAATTTAATTATTCGATACAATTTAAACTCTTAAATACTTACATATGTAAGCTTAGTACCTGCATTTGCTTCAACATCTACGTTAGCTTATTGCCTTTCTTTCATACACTGCGTGTCATATATTTTACATTGCCCACAAAAAATTCAAAATAAATGATTTTAAAAATACTTTAAAAAATTAATTTAATATATTTATTCATTATATTTATTAGTTAAAAATAATTTTATAATGATAAATGTGGCACGTGATAAAAAATCAAAACGGCCAGCAAAATGTTGACAAATTGTCGGCAACAAAATTTAAAAAATTGCTACACTCTGCACTCGCATTATGCTCGCATCGTGCATTCCACAGTGACGACAAAATTTTTTGACCACCCGTGATTACAAATGGACGGCAAATCTCAAGCATACGTGACGAGCACGCATGGTCAAAAAATGTAGAGCGCGTGCTGCTATCGGGGTAATATCCCCGTGCTCGTCACGTATGCTTGAGATTTGCCGTCCATTTGCAATCACGGGTGGTCAGAAAATTTTGTCGTCACTGTGGAATGCACGATGCGAGCATAATGCGAGTGCAGAGTGTAGCAATTTTTTAAATTTTGTTACCGACAATTTGTCAACATTTTGTTGGCCGTTTTGATTTTTCATCACGTTTAAGCTATACCAACAGTTGGTTGAAAAACAAACCGGATATAAAATAAAGTGTTTGCAATCAGACAATGGTCGTGAGTATTGCAATGTTGACTTTGACAAGTATTTAGGAGCTCAAGGTATCCAGAGAAGGCTGACGGTACCTCGAACACCGCAGCAGAATGGCGTGGCGGAGAGGATGAACCGCACGTTGTTAGACATGGCAAGGTGTCTATTGTTACAATCTGGTTTGGCGGCATCTTTTTGGTCTGAAGCCGTGGCGAGAGCATGTCATATCAGAAATCGCTGTCCAACATCTAGCTTAAAAGGAAGAATTCAATACGAGAAATGGATGAAGAAGACACCTAATGTTGGTCATCTGCGAATGTTTGGTTCTAAAGTGATGGTTTTAGACAAAGATCCTAACAAGGATAAGCTCACACAAAGAGTTAGTGAAGGTGTGTTTGTGGGGTATCCTAGAGATAGGAAGGAGTACCGAGTGTAGCTGCCTAACACCCATCAAATTGTAAATGTGCGCGATGTGAAATTTATAGAGGACACTAACAAGAACTCAGGTGACACGCGTGTGTTGAACGAGTTGTTTACATCGCTAGATAGGGATAACAGTCAAATAAGTCAGCCCAAGATTGTTGAATTCTCGCCAAGACGAAATGATAATGTGAACGAGTTAGAAAAAGAAGAACGACCTATTACTCCGAAGCAAACTTAATCGTCTGAAGCAGAGTACAAAAGAGCACCTGGAAGACCGCGAATGTTACGTACTGGGAGCAGAGGGCGACCCAGAAAGCTATTCAATTCTCGGCAAATGACTAACACAGAAAATGAATCTGGAGAAGGGATTCAATGCGAAGATGGTCTTGACGATGACGTTTTCGCTGGTGCTGTTGAAGTTAGCGTATAGGACGCTTTAAATGGAGACGATCGTAGCGAATGGATGGATGCCATTGAATCTGAGGTCAGAAGTTTAATCAAAAATGATACATTTGACATCGTGAAGAACAGTGAAAACAAAAATGTTGTTGGATGTCGATATGTGCTGGCTAACAAATATGGTCCAGAAGGAAACGTTGAACGCAAGGCTCGTTTGGTAGTAAAAGGTTACAGTCAAAAATATGGTATTGACTATTATCAGATTTTTGCTCCTGTCGCAAGATTAGAGTCATTATTAGAGATTATTATTGGCTTTGGCTGTACAATTCGATATGCAGATATGACAGTTTGATATTGTGACTGCATATTTAAACGGTGCCTTAGAAGAAAAAGTGCTCATGAAAGTCCCTGAAATGCTAGTGGAAATGCTAGAGAGAATTGTGTCAAAACAAAATAAATCGACTGAAGTCAATGCTAAAGCTTGGAAGATGCTCAATAGCTTGCGTAGTGGTGGGGACGTGTGCCATTTAAAAAAGGCGTTGTATGGTCTACGCCAGGCTGGACGTCAGTGGTACGTGAAACTTCGAGAAAAATTGGTAAACATGGGTTTCAAATCGACGAAGAACGAGTCATGTTTATTCTTCAGTGATGCAGATGACTTAGTGTTAGTGCTAGTGTATGTTGACGATTTACTTGTGGCATCAAGAAATGAGAAAAACATTACGAAGTTTAAGACTGAACTATTAAGTGAATTCGAGGTGAAAGATCTCGGTGAGACAAAGTACTGTTTAAGCCTGGAAATAAATCAAGGTGATTGATTTATCGAATTAATTCAGACTGGTTATATATTGGGAATGCTCAAGCAATACGGAATGGACGAGTGTAATTCCGTAGTAACACCTGCAGAAGTAAGTGCGCGTGTTGATATAAACGAAGACAGTGAGTTAGCTGAAAATTGTCCCTATGGAGAACTCATCGGAGCTCTTATGTATGTGTCTGTGTCGACGCGACCAAACATTGCTAATACTGTGTCGAGGCTAGCGCAGTTTGTAAACAAACCTAACAAAAGTCACTGGCTACCAGCAAAAAGAGTCCTGAGATATCTTGCTGGTACTGTAAAGATGGGACTCGTATACTCAAAAACAAGTGAACCTTTGGTGGGCTACACGGATGCCGACTGGGGTGGCTGCAATGTTGATCGAAGATCATATACTGGATGTTTTCCTCCTAAGTGGTGCAGCAGTTACCTGGAAATCTCAAAAACAGAGGACTGTGGCCTTATCATCAACTGAGGCGGAGTATGTTAGCTTAGCAGAAGCTGCGAAAGAGGCTATTTATTTAAAGAGTCTATTGATTGAGATTTGGTTAGAAGAATGGACAAATATGACGATTTATATTGATAATCGTTCAGCTCAATTTATCGCGAGTGATCTTGTTTTTCATGCTCGAACGAAGCATATTGACATTAAACATCATTTTGTTCGTGAAGCCATTGGTGCTAGTGTGTTTGCGTTAGAGCACATACCTACAAAGGATATGATAGCAGATATTTTGACAAAACCGCTGACTTGTGTGAGTCATGATCGTTGTCTTGAAGGACTTGATTTTTGTTCCCGAGAAGACTAGTGTCCAGTGCGACGTGTGTACTGAGAGGGCGTGTTGAAAATATTCTCACATGCAGTACATAGTCGAGTATACTTGTGTTACCATTTAGGTGTGAACAAAGCACCGTGGTGTGAGTTGGTCTGTGATGACCGAAGGTCTTTGATGTAATTCTAATATTCAATTTTCAGTTTGTGTTGTGCTTCGAATCCGAGTAGAAGCGATAGCCATACATCGAGTTCGTTTAGAGACAAATCAAATATATTGAATTTACTTTATGTAATCTTTTTGTTATATCTTTTATTTTGTTTTAAAACATATAAACTTATCTTTTGTTAACACCTAATTCCCGCGCTGAATTTATTAACCTCAACAAGTTTTTTAACAGAAAACATTCAATTGCCTATTTAAATTACATAATTTTTTTTTTTAATTTTTTCTTTTTCACAATAAGTTATAAATGTTATCATTTCATTGATAAATAATTATTTTTCTTCTATTGCATAGAATCAGAAGAAAATCAGTTGTTATATTTTTTAGAATTGTGACGTGGTGTTTTGCACCAGTCACATGAGGAGGCTAATACACAGCCTGTACGCCTCCTCGTAGCCTGCTGTATCCCCTTTTACAATCTTGGCAGCCTCGCAGGAATGCCACGCTCACCCTAACTAACAGCCACGCAGGGCTGTACATACTGTACCTTCCCCAGGTACAGGGGCTTCGAGCTCAATCACAGGCTCTAGTGAGGAGCTAGTCTCAGGAGCCCCTGGCTATTCGAGGCAGTGCTCGCACACACTGCAGCACGGTTACTCTCCAAGCTCCTTCCTCTCCAAGCTCCTTCCTGTCCTTGTAATGGTCCACGTACCTGCAACCTCCCAGACAGTAATTAGACAAGGAAGGAAATAATAGTAGCAGCTGCACCATGGAAGGAAGTACAAGCTGCCACACAACATCATAGGATCGCGAAAGAGGAGGTTAGAAGGCAGGCAAAACATAGAAGCACAGCATTTGAGTGCAAGTAAATACGCACCTGGAGGTGTCTGATAGTGTTGCCTCGCTGCCGCTGCAAGCAGGCTATCGTTGTCCCCGACACCGCTGCTTAGCTTTCTCAACCGCTCATCGTCCGAGTCGCAGCTGTTGACCCGCAGTACGGCCGCACCTGAAACAGAAAGAAGATAGACAAATTAGTCAACGCCTACCAGCTATGGAACGCGTCGACTTACCTTGATCCTCCGTATATCTGAGGTAGATTCTCGCCGCTCCAGGGAATACACAACAACACTGGCACTCGCGAGCGGATAACCTCAACGCGCGCTGCTGGCGAGCAGTAATATCAACTGCCGACAGCGCTGAGCGCGCGCGGTGGCTGCGTCGCGTAACGTACTTTACACGTACGTTGCGCCGGCGCAGAACGGTGATCTAAAATCCGCGCTCGCGAGAGTGCCCCGCAAGAGCTTCTCTTTCACTCCGTTCGGGATAATCGAAGCCAGCAGTCGCGAACTAATAAACTTTTGTAAAACGAACGAGCGAGCGTCCGTATAGTATCCGTGAGCGTGTTGGAGTATCTGGTGAGTGCCAAGGTGCAGTGGCAGCTGCCAGAAGGCATAGCTTCCCCGAATCGTCCCCGTATCCTTCCCGGCTGCGTGTGTGCGATCGCGTCGCGAGTTACGCGCCATTTTTCGGCCGTTAGTGTAGGCTGTAAGCCCGCGACCACTCTAAACGTGAGTTAGCCGCGCAACAATTTGACGCGAAAGAAACCGCGCTACACTAGTGTAGCTGGCGCCCTAGGCTCGCGTAAAAACGCGATAATTTCTTGTATTCAGTAATTTTAGTTGTAATAAAAGTATTTGTCCGTGTGTCATTGTAATCGGTTGTTCTAACTTGCACGAGCAAGCAACCCGCCCGCTTCCCCCCCTCCTTTACATTTGTACGCCACCCTGATCCCCGTGGCGTTACAGAATGTAATATTAATAATCCACAATAAGTGAATCATCGAAAGGGAGTACGAGAAGATATTGATACTGAAGATATGAATCTTGAAACGTTGGCAGCAAAGCTGTTGTGATTAAAAGAAGCTAGTGACTCTAATCCGATGATCGGCTCTAATTCTCCACAAGCTTGAGCATGCTATCTGAGAGTATTCCAAGGAATATCTGTGGTTATATAACTCGACACTAAGCAGAAAGTAGACTTTGCACTTGAAATACTTTTGGCACAAGTAGTTTGAAATAATGTTCACCTTCTGCTTGGTATTAAGTTACATAACCACAGATATTCTTTGAAATACTTTAAACAATTTAATTTCTCAAGTTTATTTATTGTATTTTTTATATTTGTTGTGATATTCTTTACATTTACTGTAACATTATTTATAATTATTGTAATATTTTTTACGTTTATTGTAATACTTGTATTATGTATTGTATTATGTAATTGTAATTATAATATGGATAATTATTATTATTTTTAATAAATAATTATTATTAATTATAATTCAAAATAAATTTTATTTTTCCGATTATTGAAAAAATTGGACCGCATAATGCTAGCACATCAGCAGCACATGTGCCGACGCAGCTCTAAAATTCGCCTGCACAATGCTGAAATATGGGCGGCACGTGTGCGCGGTAAAAATTTTAAATCGTCAAATTGCCGGCAAAACGCGCGCATCAGCTGGTCAATATGCCCGCAAATCTGCAACACGCGTGTCGCAAGTTTTGAGCATGTGTGCGGGCATATTGCTCAGCATATGCTCGTCATACGACGGTCAAAAGCCGGGGCAAGTGGACGTCATACGTGCAGCACGTGGGTAAGCATTTTGAGGGCATTTTACCGAGGCTCTGCGGTTTGGGGGCGGGGGGGTATGACATGTACTGTGCACTATGCCCGCACATATGCTCAAATGTTGCAGCATGTATGCGATCATTTTGGCGACATTGTGCCCTGCATAATGCCGGCAGGTTTACAGCATTATGAAAAATCTATGATTTTTGAAAATTTTTATGAATTTAAAACTTATTTAGAATTAGATTATAAATTAATAGCCATTTATTCAAAATAATATTAATATACATTAAAAAAAAATATACATAAATACAAAAAATTCAATAAATTAAATCCATTTTGATGGCGTACTCTTGTTATCTATTCCTGGTACTCCTTTCGCTGCTACTAGTTCTAGAATCAACGCTCCAGCTACTTCTATAAAATAAAAATATAATAATTAATTAAAAATAATTACTGCAATATAATAAAAAAAAAAATAAATAAATAAATAAATAATACAGAAAAAGATAAAATTAAAATACTTAATAAATTGCTGTTTATTTTTAAACTTCTTCTTCTGCTGCTGATGCTGCTTTTCTCTTTCCTGCTTTCTGCTGCTGCTGTTCTTAGTTTTGTTGCTTCTGTTATATTCACCTCGTGTTTGGTATTAAGTCCTATAATAATAGATATTCAATAAAATACACCCAGAGAGTTTGCATATCAAATTTTACGTCCTCATAAAGGCTCTTTTTAAAAAAATTCAAACTTTAAATTTCAAAATATAAAATATATTGATTTCTTTAATAATGGTAATAAAATTTGCAGAATAATTAACTAGGAAAATTCACCATAAATCTATGACGTTGCATAAAGTACTTCAGACATGGTTGTTGTTGGACTTGATAAAAGCCACTCACTTTCTAGGAATTTTGCACATTCTTGTATACTGCATATTTTTGTGCAGCTTGAACACAAATCGCCACATTTGATAATTGTAAAGCTAATAATTAGCCATACTTAGTTCCTTTTAAACTTGTTAATTTAATAGAAACTCATGTATACCTATTAAGATACATGTTTATTTAAAATTAAAATACATGTTTATTTGTATTATGATTACAAAAAAAAATTTTAAATGAACTTAATATACAGTGAAATAATTTATAAAGATTTCAATTACAAATAACTATTATTTGAAATCAAATTTTTGGATTATTTAATTAAATGTTAAATATTGAAAGCGATACATATATTTTGAATAATTGTACAGACTGTTGCAGATATCAGCGTGTGGAGCCCATGGGTGTGTAAGCATACCATGCCAGCAAACTATCGGCATCATGCGTACATAAATGGTCACCGCAATCGCAAACCCTCGGCACAATGTCTGCAAAATGACACAATTTGTGGCGCACACGAGACATCCAACTGCCCCAACTTATGCCCGTCATAGGGCGAGCATGTGCCGAGCACTGTGCTCGCACGCGTGTCAAAATGTGCAACACGCGTGCTACAAATATGCTGGCATTATGCATTTCAATTTTGGTGAATCGAAAGATTATATACAAGGTGTTTACCGGGAACCGCATGTTTTTGTATTGGATAGTACACGGCAAGTAGTGAGGGGATGGCGGTTGGGACGGTACTATTGTGTAGAGGGGAGTTAGCAATTTCAGTTACACTCAAGATATGGGACTTTGAGCACCGTGCTTTTGTTATGAGACGGTTTTACGCAAACAGTGAGTCCGTAACCCAAACCCAACGAGACTTTCGCCGGCACTTCCATATTCCGCCGCGTGGGCTGATTCTGGATCGTAGCACAATTTTGAGGTAGATGCATAATGTGAACACAACGGAATCATTCATCAAAAAAAATCTCCAGGGCCAGCAAGAACCGTTCATACGTCTGAGAATATTGAGCATGTGCGCGTCGCTACGTTGGAGAGCCTCAAACGTTCGCTAAGGAAGCGAGCCGCAAACCTCGACATTTCTGCCTCTACTGTTAGAAGCATTTTGATTAAAGACCTCAAGTTCTATCCATATAAGCTTGCGGTATGTCAACAACTGAACCCTGGTGATAATTACAGACATCGTTTAGAATTTTGTCAGCGAATGATGGCAACCTTGTGAATGAATAAAAACGAAAATGCAGTTTTACTCATGATCGATGAGGCTCATTTTCATGTGGATGGTTTTGTAAATAAGCATGACCTTAGACCGCTTCTTGGAAATGTTGGATAATGTTTTCTTGCGTGCACTTCACCGTCATCGCATAGCAATGCGAAACATATGATTCCAGCAAGATGGGGTTACGGCCCACACTGCTCGAATTTCAATGGAACACATTACCAGAGTTAAAAAAAGCTATCTAAATAGAAATTTAAGCCATTCCAAGAGAAATGTTACAAGATTCAATGCCTAACTTCAGGAAACGGTTAAAAACATGTGTTCAATCGGAAGAGCGCCATCTGCGCGATGTTATTTTTGCTACTTAATTTTTTGTAAGTTTTCTTAAAATTTTGAGTTTATAGAACACATTGCTTGAAAAAAATTAATTTTTGGTTCAAAAATTAAAAATTTGTGGCTTTTTGAAAACCATGCGATTCTCGGTAAACACCTTGTAACAGTTCGGCTGAGAAGGTCGTAGACTAACATAGTAAAACACATTTTTTTGGTAAAATTCAATTTTATCATTCGATATAGTTACCTTAGAGGGTGATACAACAATTATAGCTGCCATATAATTTTCCGATATCATTTTTATAATACGATTTCTCTTTAGCCTCAGAATAGGCCTCAGTTTCGGCGATTACCTCTTTATTAGTACTAAATTTCTTTTCCAGCGAGCACTCTTTTGGGGCCTGCAAATAGGAAAAAGTCACTGGGGACAAGATGTAGAGAAAACGGTGGATGGGCAAGCAATTCGTAGCCTAATCCATGCAATTTTGACATCATTTTCATTGATTTGTGACACGCTGCATTGTTTTAATAAAACAGCACTTTTTTCTTCTTCAAATAAGGCCGCTTTTTCGGGATTTCATTCTTCAAACGCTCCAATAATGCTATGTAATAATCGCTCTTAATGGTCTTTTCAAGGTAATCGATGAATATTATACCATGCATGGTCAACACTTTTTACCATAGCTGCTAGAAATAGTAATTATAGTCATTAATGATACAACTAATCAACCAAATAATAATTTTGATTATTTTAAACTATGTTATTATATTGTCAGTTTTATTCATAAGAAATTTACTCATAAGAAGTTTTATTCATAAGAAGTTTACTAGAATTGTTTATTACTAATACTGTTAAATATTGCTGCAGATGAAATGGCCGATTTAGTAATAAATTTTTAAACAGCTGTAACTTTTTATAAAGACAATTCATTTAATCAAAATAGGTACCAATAGATGCAACACACTTTTCCCAACGAGATACAAGTACATTTATTCCAGTTTTGTAGAAGTCCGAGTTTCTGGTTCGAAGAAACTCCTCGAAGGCATTTTTGACAGCAGCTCCATTATTAAATCTTTTTCCTGTCAAAAAGTGATCCAAATGTTTAAAGAAATAGTAATCTGTTGGTGAGAGGTCTGGTGAATATGGAGGGTGAGGAAGAGTCTCATAGCACAACTCGTTTAATTTTTGGACCATTGTTCTCAATACATGAGGTCATGCGTTATCATGAAGCAATATCACTCCATCCCTGTTGACAATCCTAGGTCGTTGGGCTATCAATTTCTGATGCATTCCATCCAGTTGAGCACAGTATTTCACAGCATTGATGGTTTTGCCAGGTTGCAGGAACGAATAGTGGATAACTCCAGCTACAGACCACCAAACAGTTACCATTATTTTCTTTGGATGAAGGCTTGGTTTCGGCATGTGTCTTGGCGCTTCATCGGCATCTAGCCATTGGGCCGATCGGCGACGATTATCGTATAAAATCCACTTTTCATCGCAGGTCACAATTCGGTGCAAAAACGGTTCCTATTTGTTGCGGGAAAGAAGAAAACTTGGAATCTCCATTCGACACGTCATGCTTTGCTCGGTAAGATCATGCGGAACCCATTTGTCAAGCTTTTTCACTTTTCCAAGTTGTTGCAAGTGGCGGCAAACTGTCGAATTGTGAACGCCTAATTTCTCGGCAAGATCCTTTATGGTTTGGCAGGGGTCAGACTCCACTAATGCATGCAGCTCGTCGTTATCGATCGATGGTCCTGGGTGCCCACGTGGCTCATTTCCAAGGTCCATATCTCCGGGTCGAAATTTTTCGAACCACTGCCGAGTGGTTCGTTCGCTAATTGTATCAGGCCCAAATGTGCTATTGATATTCCTCGTTGCTTCCGTTGCGTTGTGCTCTAATTTAAATTCGTATAGTAAAAGTAGCCGTTTTTGATTCACTTCCATGTTCACTTTCTCTTTTTGTTTTTACGATTACTATGAAGTGCAAAACAGAAATGACTCCATAAACCAAGGTAGCAGTATTTATACTTCAATACGTCATATCATTTGCGCCGCCTTGTGCCAACATAATACACTAAAATTGCAGCCAACTTTATGTCATTGCTAAATCGGCCATTTCATCTGCAGCAACCTAATAATTACTGTTGATGATTTTTCAATATTTTATGTTAATCATTTATTAATATGAAATTATTGAAATTATTATAAAACTTGTTTCTCAATAAAACTGTTTTTCAGGGTTGTTAGGTATAGAGCTTGTAGTTTAGTTTTTTTATCACTAACAAAGTCTCTTTCAATTTGAAATATTATATTTGTCCGCAGGATTTTTAGGTGTAACCTAACGGTTTGTTTTTTACTCAGAATATTGTATGATGAATGTACTAGCAAAAAATTTAAATACGAGGGCGGTTCAATAAGTACCCGTGTTTGACGACAGAGGGCGTTCCTAAGGGAAGTTGGTATTATCATCGTGTGCTGCCATCTATCAAACGACGGTAAAACAAATTTTAGACTGATTGATAGGTTAGTTTAGATTTGGCAGCTATTCGAGTAAGACGTGTTTCGTGATTTTCACTAAGATGGAAAAAGAGCAGTATCGTTCGGTAATTCACTTTTTGTTTTTGGATGGAAAAAAATGCGGGAAATAAAAGCAAGGTATGACCACAGTTAGATATTGGTTTAACGAATTTATACGTCAGCGAACATCCGTTTTTGATGAGGAGTGACCAGGACGCCCGGCAGACGTGGTTACCGAGGAAATCATTAAAAAAGTCTACGACATGATTCTCGCTGATCAACGAACGAAAGTGCGCGAAGTAACAGAGGCCGTAGGTGTGTCGACCGAAACAACAATTAATATTTTACATGATAAGTTGGCGTTGAAAAAGTTGTCGGCCCGATGGGTGCCGCGATTGCTTACGGTGGATAACAAGCGGATGCGGCTGTTAACTACGACGCAGAGTTTGGAGCAACTTAAGCGAGATCCGAAGGAGTTTTCGCGTCGAGTCGTTACCGTTGATAAAACCTGAATTCATCATTACACACGAGAAACTAAGCAGCAATCAAAACAATGGATTTCTCCCGGTGAATCTGCTCCAAAGAAGGCGAAGACGGTCCCATCGGCCGGAAAGGTCATGGAGACGGCTTTTTGGGATGCAAACGGCGTCATCCTCATGGATTTTTTAGAAAAAGGAAGAAGGATTACTGGACAATACTACAGTGAGTTATTGGACCGCTTCGACAAAAAATTGAAGGAGACACGGCCGCATTTAGCGAAAAAGAAGGTGTAATTTCACCATGATAACGCACCAGCACATTCATCCGGAGTTGTCGCCGCCAAACTGCATGAATTGCGTTATGAATTGCTGCCGCACCCCCGTATTCACACGATTTGGCTCTCTGCGACTTTTTCTTGTTCCTTAACACGAAGAAATAGCTCGCGGGAAAAAATTAAGCTCACACGAGAAAGTCATTGCCGAGACAGAGGCGTATTTTGGAGAGTTCGACAAATCCTATTTATTGGAGGGGTTAAAAAAATGGCAGGAACGTTAGGAGAAGTGTATTTTTGTAAAAGGGGACTATGTTGAAAAATAAAAAAAAATTTTTTGAGAAAATGGTGTCTTCATTTCTAACACGGGTACTTATTGAACCGCCCTCGTAAGTCACTTTTTGTAATGAAATTCTTTATCAATTTAATCATACACATTCATTCTTCTAGACTTCTTTAAGTTAAAGACCTAACAAAAATTACAATTTTATGCGTAAATCAATCATAAAAATTTATTTATAAAATTAAGGGCTTATACGCAGTTGCGAGGCTCAAAAAGGCCCTTTTTTATGAATTTTTTATAGAATCTGTTTTTATTTATCAATTACAAGTAATGGTAATTAAAATAGAGCCAAGTTTTAAGAATACAATAGCGCGTCGATCATGTACAAATATTGATGTACACCGCTTCTGTAGATGATGTCCCGAACGACCTCCAAAAAAAAGCACTTGCCGATGATCCCCATTTCGGCGGTTTGCATTATCTGAAATCAAAAAATATGGTAAATTCTTTTAGAGGATAGATTAATACAGGTATTGAACAAAGGAATAATGAACATTTTGATTTTTGACAAAATGGCGTCTATTTGAAAAAAATCTTCCGTTTTTGACTGAAATTTTCGCTTCAAATTGTTAAAAATAATTTTTTTAAATCTTATTCCTTTGTTCAATATCTGATGAATATATCTAAGAAGATTGTGTAAAAATTTGAGACTGATCGGTTGAGCCATTTCTGAGAAATCTAGATCACTGACTTTGAAAATACCGTTTTGAAAAAAACGCGTTTAAAGTTTCAGAAGTAGTTTACACATGTTAAAAATTTTTTTTCTTCAACCTACATGGTGTCATCTATTCTAGGGCCATAAGACGGATCTTCTGCATTATCGTTAGCTTTTAATAAGTCCAGCTGGTGTTGTCGTTGAGCCATTCTTCCTTCTCGCGTGCTCCCATGCGCTCGTGCGTCGGAGATCATCACATGCTCTGCGTCCTCTTTGTCGACATAAGCATGAGCTGCGGTGCCTAATGAAACTCCTAATGCACTCATAAAGTACAGTAATGTTTTTGTATTATTATCGTATTCATTCATGCATTCATTATTTTGATCACCTTGGTTTTCAGCAGTCGCTTCTTTTTCTTCGGTACAGGCTTTTTCAAACAGTTTTTCAGCTGCTACTTTCACACAAGATTGAGTGTTGTCAACAATCAAGTCATAAGTGTTTCGCGTTAAAAAAGCAGGCATGTCCATTAAGCCACAAAGTTTAGCTGCGCCTTCTAATCCTAGTCCCAGAATTCTCATCACAAATATAAATCATCTGTTTATTTCGTAAGAATGCTTCACAAAAGGACTAGAGTTTATAACACAATTTTTACACTTATCACACACTGCAACGATTTTAAAACCAAGTCCACGGGGAGAAGCAGTTTTAAATTTCATTTTTCCGTCACAAGAGTAACATTTCACATAATCACTTATCGCAGCAAATACAGTAATGAAATTTAAAATTCTATATTCAATCGAAGGATCACGTGAAACTAAAATCTCTTTCTGCATTTTCAATTTTTTAGCGGATGCACTAAAACTACTCTTATCCATCTCAGCAGTCTTTGGATTAAAAGCCTATATTCTCTTTACAACTTTAGAAATTTGTATTTTTTCGGTACTTCTACGTAATCTTGAACATTTACGGGGCATTTTTATAACTTTCAAATAAAATTTACTGCAATATAAAACAAAAAATCACAAAAAACAAGTTTAAACTGAACACACGACTTTACCACGTGGCAGAACTCTTTAGACTGACGAAATACTTTTATTTTAGGTTATAATAGCCAAATGTGACCTTGAAGTAGTTAGTGGACTTATTATTCTTGCCTTCTACGGAAAAACACAATAGAAAAAGGAACCTCAGGTGGCGCGTGCAGTGAGTGCAGTTGCTACTCCGGTTCTTACCCAACCTGCTTTCTAACACTCTGACGTGGCCTTACAAATTCAAGTATATCTTTGAAAATATTTATCGGATTGGCTTAAAATTTTCAGAGAATATACTTAAATATATGTACATTCCGAAATTGCAAAAAAAAAAAATCGATTTTTTGAAAATTCTAACTGCGTATAACCCTTTAAGTGCATGGTTTTAGTTTTACTAGCCAACGATGTTTCTAACACATCGTTCAATAAGTCCCGAGACTAACAACGAAAACAACATTTTTTTAAAAAAATCATTTTTATTCATCAATATAATCTCCTTTTAGAGTGATACAATTTTTCCAACACCTTTCCAACATTTCTATACCATGTTTATAGAAGGATTTATCCTTTGCTTCAAAATAGGCTTCATTTTCGACAATGACCTCCTCATTCGAGTCAAATTTTTTTCCCTGGAGCATTTTTTTGAGATCAGCAAAGAGCCAGTAGTCGCTGGGGGCTAAATCTGGCGAATACGAGGGGTGCGGAAGCAAATCAAAGCCCAATTCGTTCAATTTTGCCATTGTTTTCATGGACTTGTGGCATGGTGCATTGGTGCAATCGCGGCACCCACTTGGAAAAAACCTTTTTCATGCTCAATTTTTCATACAGGATTGTAAATACGCTTCCAGATGATATCTGTGTCATTTCTGCAATCTCACGGACCTTTACTTTGCGATTTTTCATTACAATTTTTAACACTTCACTCACATTTTCCTGTGTAACGGCTTCTAATGGCCTACCCAAACGTTCCGCATCGTTTGTGTCCGTACGACCACGTTTAAACTCAGCATACCAACGACAAATCGTTGGTTTGGATGGAGAGGAGCCCGGGTAATGTTTTTTAAGCCATTGCTGGGCTTTTACGGTGTTTTTACACATTAAAAAACAATGTTTTATCAACACGCGAAACTGGCTTTTTTCCATTTTTCAAACAAATTAGAATGTGACTTTACTCTAACCTCGATAACTCTGCTGTCTGTGATCCGATTGACGTGAAATCCTTACACGTTTCATGTAAAGGTTCGCACTCTATGGAAACGTGGCCAGTTTGGTACTACTAGCACCATCTCTGGGTTAGTCTCGGGACTTATTGAACGATGTGTTACTATCTACCGAACAAAGAGTGAACAGATTTCACGTCTTCTATACCGATAATCATAGCATCTAATATGACATATGATCTTTCATCCGCCTCAAATTGTTTCTGACGGATTATATTTTATAGAATAAAGATAAAAATCTGAAACAAATTTTGTCGGCTTTATTATACAGTTCTGCAGGTGGCTATTCTTCATTATAGTGATTTATTTGTCGTTATTAATGACAAAATAAGTTCTTTAATTGAAGTTCCGAGCGAGTTGAATTGCATCTGGCAGACGACATTAGAAGGCTAATTTTCTTTTTTTTTTTAATTAAATTTACAAAATTATTTAGTCTAATATGAGAGTGTAGCCACCTGTAAAATTGTTGAAGCTTTCATTTACAATTATTTTTAGCAATAAATAAAAAATTAAATAAACGTGTAATTTGTTGAAAAAAATCGTTTCCGTTTTGGAAGTTTAAAATTTGCCACATTGGGGTTCCGATCGGAGTACAAAGCACACTAGATGCGGATTTTCTGTCATGCAGTTTTTAAAATTTTAATACATATTTATTAATATAAAAATTATTCACATTTTAATTAATATACTAGCTTTAAATATAAAATTATAAATAATGAACAAATGTGTATGTATCGCCGTACTAAAATTTAAATTTTAATATTGTAATTATCATGTTTAGCATAGGGGTTTAGACGTTAGAAAAATTTTTAACCAGAAGAGGGATCAAATCAGACATACAAAACAAAAAAGCTAACTTCTAGCCCAAAAAATATAGTATTGTAATTAAAAATTTATTAAGGCCTTTATCTTTTTTTTCAAGTATTTTGCAGTGCCATTTTTTTTTTTTTGTAATTTAAATAGAGGTCCACTTTTTTGTACAGCTGTGTAAATGATTTTAAATATGATTACCGTAATGATTATTATTAAACTGACTCAGTTTATATTTGTACCTGAGTAAATTTACGTATATCTCTTATACTGGGCAAGTATCAGCTAATATCTTCCGTACTGATATCCTGGCAGCGTTGTTTATACCTTGACCCTGCAAATTAAACAACAAATGTGTATTTATTTTTGAATTGAATTAGATTTAAGATGTAAAAAAAGCGGTGCTACTACAACCTGTCACGGAGAACACTCCGTACTCCGCGCGTGTTCATATTTCGCGCGCTTCCGCAGTCCGCGAGCCGAGTTTAATTTCGGTAACGTGATGGCCCCGAGCAGTAAAATACGATACACGCCGATAGATAGAATGTGTGTGCCGTATAGAAAAAATTGGCTAATTCAGGCTAGACAAGCTATCGTCTTCCCGCGTCTAGGACAGTTCTTTTCCGCCATTTTTATCGCGCCAACGCATGTCTTTTCCCCGCGTCTCGGCAAGTTTTCCCGCGCGAGTTTTTTGTAGTTTTGGTGGGCCCCGGTCCTGCGTGTTTTTTTGTGCAGGTGTGTAGCTGCGAGCTTCACCTTCCAGGGCACCACCACCAGAACGCAGGAGCGTATAGTCGAGGCGACGTACCCCGACTCCGGAAATTCGGAAAGAATTTTAAAATACGAGCTCGACTTGTCAAGAAGACTTATGTCGAGATTTAAAGTATCTTTAATGATACCTATAGATGAAACGTTCGACCATGGACCAACTATTCGTTGTCTACGAACATCGACTATCAAACCATAATTACTGAGTAAATCCGCTCCTATGATAGAATAGGGAATTAACGTTACATGAAAATTCCAGATGATGGGTCGCTTAAAACCGAGGTCTAGCGAAAGCTGAACTTTTCCAAAGACTGTGATCTGTGTATTTTTTGCTGCAAACAGTACACTGCGATCATTTACTACAGAGTTCCTATTATTTACAGAATCAAGTAGAATAGTAAAAACGTCCGAACCAGTATCAATAAGAAAAACAAGATTGGTTTTTGCATCGCGAACGTGCAGACGCTTCAAATTTTCAAGACCTTCTGCAATCATCTCCACGAGAGAAGGTCGAATTAGTTTTCCGCGTTCTTATTTGTCCACGAGCACGGTTTGTAGTAATTACGCGCTTTGTCACCATATTTTTTATGTAAGCGACAAGGTTCAACAGTTTCACTATTCCTGCTACTTTGCGATTTTGACCTGGTGCGCCTCTGTTATTACGAGCGAGAGTTAAAGCGAAATCTTTGTTTCCCATTAAACCGCGAATCAATATTTTCTAATTTTTTTGATAAACGATCGAGCGCGGCCATTACATCGTTGTTAATAGTTTCTTGGGACTTAACAGCCGAAACAGTTCCAACACTGTTAACCGCTATTGCTTCCACGTATTTTTTGGCCATATTAGCCAGTTCGCGCAGGTCCGTTTTTTCCGAAACCGAAAGCATCGCGCGACAGGGAGCCGGCAATAGTTTTAAAAACACCGCTCGAACTACCGAGTCACCACAACCGGTATCTAATGCACGTAAACGACTTAAAATAAGCAAGGGTTTTCCTAACCTTGAGACTTCGCCTTGAATCAGTTATGATAGGCTAACTTCTAAGGAACTGCCAAAAGCATCAATTAGCCTATTCTTTACGCGATCATAAAGATCAATCGGACGCGGAGTTAATTCAATAAGATCCTTGATCGTTTGTAACTCCTCAGTATCTAGTTTTTCCGTTATACAGTCAGCTTTAGTCGCTAAAGCTGTGATGCCAGTATTTCGTAAAGTTATTTTGGCCTGAAGGAACCAGGTAGCTTGGTCCTCGCGCTTAAACGAACTAATTTTTGGTTGTCTATAGATTGCCGCATTTTGTCAAGGAGCCTGTACCGCACGTGCTTCTGCCAATTCATTATCCCTTACGGCAAGCCGAGCTAAAGCTTTCTCTAGCTGTTCTTCAACTGTGGTCATGATACTGTTTTGGTTCCTGCAGGAAGACGTTGACAAATCAGGAAACGATACCTATCTTGCACACGTAGGTGCAGTACAACTCCCTAAGAGTTTTCTCTATGTTCTATCTTGCACACGTAGGTGCAGTACAAAAATTCCATTAGTTTCCTTAACGTTTTGTCACTAAATATTTACGTAAAATGTGCATCAGTATTCATAACCACAGACCGATTATTCACGCGTTGCAATAAGCTATACGAAAGTTTTATATTCAATTTGCTTACGCACATAACAGCTAAAAATAACTACTTAAATTTAAGTCCTCTTTTACGATAAAGTTAACACTAGTATCGAAAAAAAATTTATGATCGGTGTTTGCACTATAATACCTATTAATAATCAATTTATCAATTTTATCTGGACACTAGTTTCCAATATACACTCTGACAAAGAAGTATCCGGAAATTTGAAATAAAACGCAAAAATATTAAACTTCTTCAATATTTATTGAATCTCCTCCAAAATATGGAAACATTTTTTATAGGCGCTTTCAGGGATGGCTTTTAGCTCCTTCTGCGAATTTTCTTTTATGGCGTCTATGGAGTCAAATCTGGTTCCCCGGAGCGGTAATTTCAGTCTGGAGAAAAGAAAAAAATCACACGGAGCTAGATCAGGCGAATAAGGTGGCTGGTCGATGGTATTTATCAAGTGTTTGGTCTTAAAATCGTTAAAAATCGTGGCTCAATGAGATGGTGCGTTATCGTCATGCAAAATCCACGAATTGTTTTGCCTCAAATCCGGCCGTTTACGGCGAATATTTTCACGCAAACGTCTCAAAACAGTTCAATAGAAGTCCTTATTGACCGTTTGAGCTTGCGGAACGAATTAATGATGAACCACACCACAAATATCGAAGAAAACAATAAGCATCGTCTTGATTTTCGAACGACTTTTGCGAGGTTTTTTCGGTTTCGGCTCATTTTTTCCCACCCATTCCGATGATTGTTGGCTCGTTTGTGTGTCGTATTCATAGACCCATGTCTCGTCACCAGTTATAATCCGTCCCATGAACGTGGGATCAGAATTCGCACGATCCAGCATGTCTGCAGCTACCTGTATCCGGTATTGTTTTTGAAGAAAATTCAGCTCTAACGGAACGAGCCGAGCGGCGACGCGCCGCATGCACAATTGGTTCACCAAAATCAAACGAGCGGTTTCACGAGAGATGTTGAGATCACGAGCTATCTCTCTAACACTGGCATGACGATTTTCGAGCATAATTTCCTTGATTTTTTCGACGTTATCGTTGGTTGAAGAGGTCGACGGTCGTCCTGAACGAGGCAAATCTTCGACGATCTTCCGACCGTTTTTAAAGGCTTTGTACCATTCGTACACTTGGGTTTTCGATAAAACAGAGTCTTCATAAGCCTTTTCCAGCATTCGCAACAAGTCAGCACACGAAATTTCGTTCAAAACACAAAATTTGAGACAAACTCTTTGTTCAATATTTTTTTCCATTGTAACATTCGCAGACTACCACTGAGGTCGACTGGTTTCAACAGCTGTCGTAAACAAACTAGTTGACAGACCGCACTCATGTTTGGCATAGTAATTACGGATAGTCCTACCAACATACAGAAACTTTAAATACTTAAAAATACTCAACGCGGGCAATTTAAATGATAATTTCCGGATACTTTCTTGTCAGAGTGTATTGCTTTTGATATAGGCTCACTATATATATAAAAAAAAATACTTTAATTCGATTGAATTCTAAAAAGAAATAAAATGCGTATAAAATTATGTAAACATGCACAGTTCCGGGATTTTATTGCGGCGCGAAAGCTGGCCGTGTCAACAGCGCGCGTTTTTATAAAAACAAAACTATTGCGAAACTGGCCGACAGACTTTACACTATACGCCGACACGTATACTACTTGCAATATGGCGTACTGAATCTATGCTTTTATCGCGCGTGTATTGCGTACACTACCGCCAACATGGCGGACGTTCTTCCGAGAATTTCAAATTCTTGGCGCGCTCGCTTAAAACCTGTATGCACGTGCTGCTACGTGCCTGCAGAAGCTGCCGCGTTGATGATGAAGGAAGCCTGATGACACAGGCGCCGGTGTCGGAGGCTTCACGCACATGTCACCTTCCTCGACGATGATGCCCTTGATGATGACAAAGGCGCCGGTGACGATGGCTTCACGCAAGTGTCGTTTTCCCTGACGACAATGACTTTGTGGATGATAATGGCGCCGGTGACGATGGCTTCACGCAAGACGTCGTTCTCCTCGAAGATGATGTTCTTGTTGATGCGTGTACGCCAGCGTGCCAGCACGTACACACACAGAGCGTGAGCCGTTTTCAGAGCAGGAAAGCGCCTGCCTCGTTCCGCGAGAAACAGTCTTCTCGGTCTCGTGTGACTCACCTTTCTTTATATTGACTCAGCCGCGGTGATTATATCTTCTCGATCACGTCGGGGTCACTAATTGTGGGTGCTTGCCACTCTCTTTGTGGCCGGTGGTCCCACACTCACAATATCACGCGGTTCAGGAAAGGTGGAATAATTCTCAGAATTGTTTCTTTGTCTCAATCTCTTTATTGACAGTCACGTAGACTTTCCCTCAATTTGAGAGTCCGAACGGTACTACTGCTATAGTTCACTGCCGTTGCGCAGAACGGCTCTATACACGCTTCATGTTTCCCCCCACTACCGAAGCGGGAAAACTTGTGGTGGCTGCTGCCTACAGCTTGTCGATTTCGACATCCAAAACGTCATGAAGCAAGCTTAGACATAAGGCAAACAAATCACTTTGACACATAAGTAATTTTATTTTGGCGTCATATACTTTTTGTTGTACGAAAATTTCACATGTTGCGCCAAATAATCGCCGTTTGCAGGAAGTGTTGCTTTTCTTCTTCCATTCGTAGAAAACAGCGGCTGAAGCACATCCGGAGCTCCAAAACGTTAACAGAGATGCTGCTCTAAGTGAGACAACGTGCCGTGATTGGTTCCATCGCTTCAAAGAAGGTGATTTTGACATTGACAACCGTCTACGTGACGTAAGGCAAAAAACCTTCAGAGGCGCTGAATTGGAGGCATTACTCGACGAGGATCCATGTCAAACGGAAAATAAGTATATTTTAGTATTAAGAGTTACCTGCCAAGTCATTTTCAAGTAATTGCATGCATTGGGAATTATTCAAAAGCAGGAAACTTGGGTTTCTTATGATTTGAAGCAAAGGGATATTGAGCGTCGTTTTTTCGTCTGTAAACAACTGCTCCAGTGACAAAAAAGGAAGGGTTTTCTTGATTGCATTTTCTTCGTGACAGGTGATGAAAAATGGATTCATTACAGCAACTCAAAAAGAAGAAAGTCATTAGGACTGCCCAGTCATGCTTGTACGTCGTTGGCTCGGCCCAATATTCACGCTGCAAAGGTTATGCTGTGTATTTGGTGGGACTAGGTCGGTGTTATTCATTATGCGCTGTTAAAATCTCACAAAACCATCACTGGGCAACGATATCGAATTCAATTGATGCGATTGAGCCAAGCACTACGCTAGCTGATCAGCAATTCCACTCACATGAAGATACCAAACATTGGTTTGATTCGGGGATAGCTTCAAAAGAAAAACACTTTTATCGTAACGGTACTCAAGCTCTACCAAAAAGATGGGAAAAAGCTGCAGCTTGCCATGTTTTTACAATAAAGTTGCATTTTTATCAGGAAAAACATTGAGAAATTAGAGAATGGACTTAGGGTTTGTGAGCTTAAAAAATGTAACCTAATTTAAAAAGTTCAAAATTAAATATCTTAGAGAAAAAAATTTATTTAAATAAACTCAAAGGATTTAAAAAGGCAAGAGTTGTAGATTATATATATGATTGTATCATTAGCGATGAATATAAAAAATCATAGCACATAATAAGAATGAAATATCTTAAAACTAAATAATATTTAAACTACAACTGAATTATTATTATTATTTAATATGATCTCGCAGATTTAACTTACTTCATTATTTGTTAAGTTACGTATAAATGGTAATACAAGCAATGTTATTAAACAATTGTTTTATAACAAAAATGTAACACATCGTTCAATAAGTCCCGAGACTAACAACGAAAACAACATTTTTTTTCAAAAATCATTTTAATTCATCAATATAATCTTCTTTTAGAGTGATACAATCTTTCCAACGCCTTTCCAACATTTCTATACCATGTTTATAAAAGGATTTATCTTTTGCTTTAAAATAGGCAGTTTCGGCAATGACCTCCTCATTCGAGCCAAATTTTTTTCCCTGGAGCATTTTTTTGACATCAGCAAAGAGCCAGTAGTCGCTGGGGGCTAAATCTGGCGAATACGGGGGGGCGGGGAAGCAAATCAAAGCCCAATTCGTTCAATTTTGCCATTGTTTTCATGGACTTATGGCATGGTGCATTGTCTTGGTGAAAAAGGATTTTTTTCTTCTTCATGTGCGGTCGTTTTGCTGCGATCTCTTCCTTCAAATGTACCAACAAGTCAATGTAATAATCACTGTTGATCAATTTACCTTTTTCCAGGTAGTCAATGAAAATCACGCCATGTGTATCCCAAAAAACAGACGCCATGACTTTGCCAGCAGACTGCTGCGTTTTTAGACGCTTTGGGCGGTTTTCGCCAGCCAAGCGCCACTCAGATGATTGCCGATTCGACTCCGAAGTGAAATGATGTATCCATGTTTCATCCATGGTCACGTATCGACGCAGGAAATTTTTTTTATTGCGAGTAAATAGCGATAAACAGCTCTCTGAATCGTCGACTCGTTGCTGTTTTTGTTTCACTGAAAGCAATCGCGGCACCCACTTGGAAAAAACCTTTTTCATGCTCAATTTTTCATGAAGAATTGTAAATACGCTTCCAGATGATATCTGTGTCATTTCTGCAATCTCACGGACCTTCACTTTGCGATTTTTCATTACAATTTTTAACACTTCACTCACATTTTCCTGTGTAACGGCTTCCAATGGCCTACCCGAACGTTTCGCATCGTTTGTGTCCGTACGACCACGTTTAAACTCAGCATACCAACGACAAATCGTTGATTTGGATGAAGAGGAGTCCGGGTAATGTTTTTCAAGCCATTGCTGGGCTTCTACGGTGTCTTCACCCATTAAAAAACAATGTTTTATCAACACGCGAAACTCACTTTTTTCCATTTTTGAAACAAATTACAAAGTGACTTTACTCTAACCTTGATAACTCTGCTGTCTGTGATCCGATCGACGTAAAATTTTTACACGTTTTATGTAAAGGTTCGCACTCTATGAAAACGTGGCCAGTTTGGTACTACTAGAACAATCTCTGGGTTAGTCTCAGGACTTATTGAACGATGTGTTAAATGGCTAATTATTTCGAGTTTAAAACGAATCAAGCAAATTTGCAATTACAGTAATTTATAATAATAAATAACTTGATTTTGTTTTCTTTAAAATAAAATTTAAATGCTGAATTTAATTTCAAAATATTATAAGAGTAAAAAGTCAAGATATATGTATAGGAATTAAAGTTTTTAATTTAGCTAATTGCCTGTTATTAACAGTATTATTATTTTATTATTAAAATTGAATTATTATTAATATTGATATAATTACTAAATTAAATTATATATACACCGTGCATATTTTATTCGACGCAGCTAATTATCTCCCTGGGTAAGCCAAATACAAAAAAATTATTTAGGACAATAGAAGTCATCTTTCTGCAATATTACGATCAATTTTTACAGCACATCAACAACCGATAAAAAAGTGGAAAAAGTTAAAGAAATGGTTATGAACGATCGCCGAATCACAATCAGAGAAGTCGCTAATGATGATAATATATCGATTGGCTCATGCCATGAAATTTTTTCGAATGTTTTGGGTATAAAACGCATGGCAGGAAAATTTGTTCCAAAATTGTTAAATTTTGAACAAAAAAAGCGGCGAATGGAAGTTGCTCAAGAGTCACTAAATGAAGTCAACAACGATGCAGTCATAACAGGTGACGAAACATGGGTTTACGGATATGATGTCGAAACTAAGGCTCAATCGTCCCAGTGGAGGCATGCTGGATCGCCAAGACCGAAAAAGGCTCGACAAGTGCGGTCGAACGTGAACGTTATGCTCACTGTGTTCTTCGATTTCAATGGCATAGTGCATCAAGAATTATTGCCACGAGGTCAAATGGTTAATAAGACTTACTACCTACAAGTTCAACGTCGTTTGCGTGAAGCAATCCGAAAAAAACGCCCGGGTTTGTAGCACAACAATTCATGGCTTTTGCACCACGATAATGCACCTGCTCACACTTCATTGCTTGTTCGTGAATTTATGGTCAAAAACAATATTGTAACGATGCCCGAGCCTCTATATTCGCCAGACATGGCTCCGTGTGACTTTTTACTGTTTCCAAAAAAAAGAGAATCTTAAAGGGCCGTCGTTTTACAAGCATAGATGACATTCAAAGCCAATCGCTGAAAGAGCTAAAAGCACTCTCAAAGACCGAGTTTCAGAAGTGTTTCGAGGATTGGAAGAAGCGCTGGCACGAGTGCATAATATCTAATGGGGACTACTTTGAAGACGACAACATTAATATAGATGAATAAATAAATATTTTTTTCAAAAAACGAAAATTCCCATATTTTCTGAACACACCTTGTATGTGACTTTAAATGAAAATTATTAAGAGAGATGGATCGGAAAGGGAGATCCAATTAATTGGCCTTTTAATTCACGAGATGAGAAAAGTGTTTTTTTCACGGAAAGACCAACAGCAAGAGAAGACATAATAGATCGTATTAATCGAACTCTCGCAGATATTTTCAGTAAGATTTTGCTAAAAACAGTACGGCACTTTTAAAGACGTTTACATTTGTCTTTTCAAACAAATGAAAGTAATTTTGAACATTTGCTATCATAATTATGATGATTGTAAGAAATGAGAGGCAAGGGGACTCAGGTTAAACAAGCGCCATAAATGTGAGAGACAAAGGGATTTACGGCAAACAATCACCCGAAAGGAAAAAGCACTGGATAACGCTAGAAGTAAGATTAAAAACAAAAGTGATATTTTTTTATTTAAAATATTACTTACAAATGGCTTTTACAGTTGACTAAAAACGGCAAAATTGTTAATATCATTATTCTCTAAGCTTTCTCAACTTTTTTTTTCGACCATATATCTTTAAAAATTTCATAAAAGAGCTTTTGGGACAAGTTTTAATATTTGCTCTTGATCTAACCTTGTCGAGGACCCTCCAATAAATTATAAACTATTCTTCTGGGCGTAAGATTTTCCGCACTTTTAAATGCGACAAAAAACAGGAGTTCTAAAAAAATAACTTTGACCTTGGTCCAATTGATCCCAAAGTCAAAACCAAAATTGCAAAAAGTTAGCTTTCCTTGTTCTGAACAACTTCTATCTAAACAATTTTTTTTGTATTCGATTTACCAACGGAAATACGAGTATTTAGGTACGTGGATAAAAATGGGTCAGTGCATAGTTAAATCTTATCTAGTTATTTATTATTTATAATTATGCTGCAGTTAAAATAACTCTACCGTTATAATATTATGGTTGCTCGTATGACGATGGAGGATCACGCAGTTGATTTATTTTTATAATGTTAAATTAATATGGAAAATTAAGTAGTATATAAAAATTTTTAAGGTATACAATTTTGTAAAATGTAAAATTATGTAGCAGACTTTACTGGAAAAAATGTGTCTAAATTATGTGAGAGCGAAAACGAGATGTAAACATTCGCACGAAAATTTTCGATTTGATCTTTGATACATTCGCCAATAACGAAATATCTCATGACGTAACAAGAAGTTGACTCTTTAAAATTCTAAACAAAGTTTTAACATTTTAATGTTAATAACATTTAGATAGCTGCCGGTAATTTTAGATGTAAGTTTCTTTATTTTCCCGGTTTATCTTTTTACATTGACCGAATCAGCGATTCGATGATACCACGCTTAGCTTTACCAGAAAAAAAAAAAATGAAGTACATTATCCAGCGCCGTCGTACGTATGCATTCTAATACACGTGTTTATTATCCGCACGCGAAAATGGCGAAATAAAAAATGTGCTTCTCTGAAATACATTTCGCAAAATTTTTACGAATTACGAATATATTCATTAGTTTGCAAGTGACGCTCGTTTTTGTGAACATTAAAATGGGATTTCGGCGATTGTTATAATGTCAGATTTTAGTGAGCAAAGAAGTTGCATTAAATTTTGTCTTTGGAATAAAATTTCTTATGCAGAAACGTTCAGAATGTTACAAAAGGCCTTCGGTGAGCAGACTTTGTAGGAAAGAAATGTTTACAAGTGGTACAAATAGTTCAAAGAAGACAGAGACCGCGTCGAAGAAAAAAAGCGTCCAGGATGACCATCGACATCAACTGATGAGAAATACATCGAAAAAATCAAAAACCTTGTGCTCAAAGATCGTCGGTTAACAATTAGAGACCTTGTTGATACTGTTGGCATTTTATTTAGATCGATTCAAGCAATTTTAAAAGATTATTTGGGTCTCGAACGCGTCAAATCTCGATTGGTTCCAAAAACACTCAATTTATTTAGAAAAGAGCGTCGTGTTAATGTGTGCGAAGAGATGCTTTCTAACTACTAGAACGTCATGGAACGCATTATTACGAGAGATGAGACATGGATCTATGCCTACGATCCAGAAACAACCGATCAGTCGAGCGAATATCGTGCCAAAGGCGAAGCAAGACCAAAATGATCACGTCAAAGTCGTTCAAAAATCAAGGTCATGCTGACAGTATTTTTCGATTATCGTGGTGTTGTGCATTTAGAATTTCTTCCCCTGAGCCTAACTGTTAACAAGGAATATTATTTGAGTGTTATGCGTCATTTATGTGAAACTATTCGCAAAAAGAGGCCGGAATCGTGACAAGACAACTCATGGTTTTTGCATTACGATAATGCACTATCTCACACCGCATTGATTATTCGCGACTTTTTGGCCAAAAATTCAACTCATATCGTTCCACAACCACCGTATTCGCCTGATTTAGCGCCGTTTGACTTCTGGCTGTTCAATAAACTCAAAAGACTACTCCGGGGACATCGTTTTGACTTGATAAAGAAGATTAAACGTGAATCGCTGCGTCAATTGAAGGCAATTCCAGAAAAGGACTTTTCTGATTGTTTCGAAGATTGGGAAAAACCTTGGCATAAGTGTATTGCGCCGGGCGGGGACTTCTTTAAAGGCAACGAAATAGATTTAAAAGAATAAATAAAGAATTAAAAGAAAAAAAAATTAGTCTTAATTCTTGATCATAGTAGTATATCAAAATATAGGTATTGGAGTTAGCTACCCATAATAAAAATTGATAATAATTATCATTTGCTTAATTTTACAAAATATTATTGACAGTGGTCTATTCTGCTTTACATGTGAAAGAACAAAATTTCTGTCTGTATTCTGAGTTGAGAATATATTGCGTGCATGCGCAAAATAGTATAGTAGAAAGTCATAGATTTAAAACACTGCTACATTGTATAAACTTATAAATCCATAATATAAATTACATTTTATATTATTTACTTTAATCTGTAACGTATTCATAAGATTAGACAGTTTTTTAAAATTATAACGTATTTGACAATTTTTTATTCTTCATTTGAAATTTATTTTTCATCAGCATAAAAATTATATGTATTAAAGGTTATCAGACGGCTTTATATTCTGCTTTGTTATGTATGTATCAACTTTTCAAACACACATTCACAGCATATGCAGGAAGCGCCATCTACGTGATGAGCCATGTAAGTTCTACCTTACTTACAAACTTACTTACAGTTGCATCTAACTTTTGTATCTACTTCACACATGCCTAATGGACTAGTGGCAGACATGTTTTTTTGTCAATAGCCGTGCTATATTTCCAGGATTATGGAAATGTTACATAATTTTATAGTTAAACAACGGTTAGAGGTGATTTCTTTTAGGAAAGTGTCATTCTCTACAAGCTTATTTTTTCGGCTGTCATGTATATTTTTAATTAATGTTTTTACGCTGCTTTATATTCAGCGACCTATCAAGTGCTGTGTTATATTTTCAAAATTGGAAAAAAACAAAACATATTTACCCGGAAAAAAATTATATTGTAGAATACGCTTGATATTACAAAACTGTTATTTCGTATAGATCTATTTTTTTTATTTTTGCTCTATTTCTTTTTATTAATTAATGTTTTTTTCTATTCTCCTACCTGACGCCAACGCCGGCTAGTAAAGTAGTGGAAAAGTGAAACTTTGACTCCTGAGGTCCCTTAATGCATTTTTTTTTTTTCTGTTAATTTTCCAAGTATCGATATCTAAGTGAAAGAACACGCTTCTATAATAAACAAAACGAACAAAACTAAACGAGAAAGTGACAGTTCCATATTAACCTATAAATCCTATGCCAAATCTAGGCTAAATAGCATCAAACTTCTTATTGGATTGGTGGCATAGCCAAAAAATAGTACTCGTGTTTTTTCCTTCATCATTTGCAATTGTTTGTAAAAAATTATTTAGATAAATAGATAAAAAATTTGTAATTTTGAAAAACTAAAAGCGGCAATCAATTCTACGGAAAAAATCACGATGAAAACCTTAGTGACGTTTTTGTCAGAATTTAAATTTTCAGTGTAAAAATGGTGTGAACAAATACAAATTGATGAAATTTAAATTTGAACAGTGTTATAGTTGGAAGATTTAAAACTGATTACCACTTTTAGTTTTCCAACATAATTTGTTATCTATTTGTTCAAATAATTTTTTATGAACAATTGCAAATGATAAAAGAAAAAACCCGGGTATTTTTTTTTGGCTAAACCACCAATCCAATAGTTAGTTTGATTCTTTGAAATCTAAATACGACTCAAGATTTAATAGGTTGAACCTCAATTAGAGCTCCGTGGATAAATAATAAGTTATGCGCCAATCTCTATAATATAACAAACTTACTTATGCAGCTCATAATTTGTGATTGTCGATAATTTGGCGAAAATAACATTTTATATAATTTTTATTTTAAGCGAAAAACAAATATTTCTTTAAAGTTTATTGTAAAAATTATTGTATCTTGTAATATTAGGTGTGCAACTAAGTTCTCGCTATTTTTCTTGATGAAAATGCAACTTTATTATAGAAAAAATGGTTACAAATGAATCATTCAAAGAACTGCCCATCGCTAGCTACAACTTTTTCCCATCTTTCTGGCAGAACTCGAATGATGTTACGGTAAAAGTGTTCGTCTTTTGAAGCTATTCACGAATGAAGCCAATTTTTGATTACTTCACATGAGCGGAATTGTTGATCAGCCAGGCTATATGTCATCGAACAGAACAAGTGATAATCAGACGGCGCAATATCTGGGGAATATGGCGGGTGGGGTAAGACTTCCCATTTAAGCGTTTCTAAGTAGGTTCTAATGGGTCCGGTAACCAGAGGCCGAGCGTTGTCATGCAGTAGAATCACTTTCTCGTGCCTCGACTCTTATTGTAGCCGTTTTTCGCATAGTGCTTGGCTAGATCGCATTAAGTGAATTCAATACCGTTGCTTAGTGATGGTTTTGTGAAATTTTAACAGCATATAATGAATAACACCGACCTGGTTCCACCAAATACACAGCATAACCTTCGCAGCGTGAACATTGGGCTGAGCCAACGACGTACAAGCATGACCAGGCAGTCTCAATGACTTTCTATTTTTCATCATCTGTCACGATGCGATAAAGAAAACCCTTTCTTTTTTTGCCGCTGATGCAGCTATTCACAGGCGAGAAAAAGACGTTCAACGTCCCTTGGCTTCAAATCATAAGGAACCCAAGTTTCCTGCTTTTAAATCTTTCCCAACGCATGCAATCACTTGGAAATATCTTGACGGGTAACTCATAATACTGAAGCGAGCTTATTTTCTGTTTGGCATGTATCCTCGTCGAGCAATGCCTCCAATTCAGCGCCTCTGAAGGTTTTTAGCCCCTCTTCATGTAGACGGTCGTCAATGTCAAAATCATCGTCTTTAAAGCGATGAAACTAATCACGGCACGCTGTTCACTTAGAGCAGCATCTCCGTAAACATTTTGGAGCTCCTAATGTGCTTCAGCTGCCGTTTTCTTCGAATGAAAGAACAAAAGTAACACTTCCCGAAAATGACGATTATTTGACACAAAATGATACATTTTTACACAATCAAAAATATATAACGCTAAAACAAAATTACTAATGTGTGAAAGCAATTTGCTTAACATATGTTCAAGCTTACTTTAAGACGCTTACTTTAAGCTTACTTTTGGGTGTCGAAATCAACAAGCACTTAGTAGAGCCATCTATTGACAAACAGCGGGAAATTAGTTGCGCATCTAATATATTTTACTTATAATAAGCTAAACTTCATTGAGCTATATTTAAAATATCCACTGTGATATTTAAGTATTTCAATAAAACGATTATATTAGATTGAAGATTATTTTGCCTTTTAAGATACTTTTGAAAAATGATCAAAATATTGAATTATTACTTCTTAAGTTCGACAAATGCAGTCGATCATGTCTTCTCTAGTTGTTGGCCGCTGTATAAAATCAAAATTTTTTTAGAAGCCTCATAAATATAAATCTGCAGATATTATATCTGGTAAGCTCCAATGGTAAGATGCAAGAGTACTCACGATAAACAAATACTGCAAAGGAAACAGAACTTGCTACATTTACTCTGTAGTTTCGGAGTAACGCTAAATATAAGATTAGAAATATAAGTAAAGTATTTTGTTTTAAAAATCACTTTGACCTTCAAATAACCTTCAGAGCTAATCTCAATGACGAGATGATTAAGTTTGGTGCCTACAAAGTCTACTTAAATGATCGTTAACCTATAACTTTACTGAAGTTCAGAGAAAACAGCTTCTGGTGAATTTTTTAATATTTGATCTTGATTTGAGGTTGATATCTCTAAGGTGAGGTTATTTTTTTAACAAGTTAAAATTTATCATTTCTTACACAAAAGTTTCCTCTGTCTGAAACTAGTGTCTTAATCAGAGGCTTTAATTAAAAAAAAAAACACTTAGATCTTCAAATGATCTTGAAAATTGACCTTAAGGTAAAGGATAGTAAAATGAATAGATGTTCATATATGTTCATATATGAACATATTTTCACCCCATAGTTCATAAGAACTTTTGTTTAAACCATTTTTTTACAGATAGCTTATCTTTGAAGAAATTAAAGTGGATCAATGACCCACTCTTTATTTAACATTCATAAATAGATTAGATGTTAGTAACGATGTGTCATATTCTTAATATTTAGAATAGATTAATTGTTAAACTAAAAGTAGAATTATAAAAAAGATTACAAGAAGCACGTGGAACGACCTCCACATCTGCTTAACACCCCAAAGATAACATCCGCAGGAAAGCAAGCTATTCACATCAGAAAAATCGGTTACTTGAAATAGATCAAGCTTCTTTCGGACCTTGTTTGGTCATTGTACAAAGCATGAGAAAAAGGGAAAATTGGAAGGACCCGCTCTCTTCCCTCTTTTTTCCTCCCTAAATCATTTTTCTACTTTTTTTATTTTCTTCTTTTATACTTCTCCTCTCATTTCTCTCTTACCTCATTTTCCTATACCGCTTTTTTCTTTCTATTCACTTTCTCCTCTTCCTTTCTTGCTTCATTGGTAAAAAACATTATCCATCAAGAGCGAGATCATGAGCCGCATTGATGCAGACTTGAAGAGCAAACGCATTCAATCATCAGGAAGCAATAAGTTGAAGTTCAAATTTCTTTACAAAGATTAAATTTAAGTTACAAAATCGATAATCAAACGATAATAATGGTATTGACACATGAATAGGCATTGTTTGGTGGTAAAATGAGCTTCTAACTGAAAAAACATCTATTTGATTAAACATTGAATGAAAACAATCATTAATTTGCGCAACTTCTAGATTTTCAGCATCGATGACTGCAGATACGATTCTTGCCTTATGTACGAGGTGTGTTCAGAAAATAACGGGAATTTTCGTTTTTTGAAAAAAATATTTCTTTATTCGTCTACATTAATGTTGTCGCCTTCAAAGTAGTCCCCATTAGATATTGTGCACTTGTGCCAGCACTTCTTCCCATCCTCGAAACACTTCTGAAACTCGATCTTTGGGATAGCCTTTAGCTCTTTCAGCAGTGCGCTTTTAATATCATCTATGCTTCTAAAATGATGGCCCTTAAAGGTTCTCTTTTTTTTTGGAAACAGAAATAAGTCACACGGAGCCATGTCTAGCGAATATGGAGGCTAGGGCATTGTTACAGTATTGTTCTTGGCCAAAAATTCACGAACAAGCAATGAAGTGTGAGCAGGTACATTATCGTGGTGCAAAAGTTATGAATTGTTTTGCCACAAATCTGGGCGTTTTTTTCGGATTGCTTTACGATTGATTCACGTTCGACTGCACTTGTCGAGCCTTTTTCGGTCTTGGCGATCCAGAATGCCTCCACTGGAACAATTGAGCGTTGGTTTCGACGTCATATCCGTAAACCCATGTTTCTTCGCCTGTTATAACACGTTTCAGCAATTCTGCATCGTTGTTGACTTTATTTAGTGTCTCCTGAGCAAGTTGCATTCGCCGCTATTTTTGTTTAAAATTCAACAATTTTGGAACAAATTTTGCTGCCACGCGTTTTATACCCAAACCATTCGAAAAAATTTCATAGCATGAGCCAATCGGTATGCCAACATCATCAGCGACTTCTCTGATTGTGATTCGGCGATCGTTCAAAACCATTTCTTTAACTTTTTCCACTTTTTTATCGGTTTTTGATGTGCTGGGGCGTCCGGGGCGTTCGTCATATTCAACGTCTTCACGGCCATCTTGGAAACGCTTATAACACTTTGAAATTCTTTTTTTACTAATAGCGGACTCATCATAGGCCTTTGTTAACATTTCACACACTTTGTTACACTTTATTTCATTTTTTACGCAAAATTTGATAAAAATTCTTTGACCCATTTTTTTTTTAACAAATGAAAATCGACAAGCACATAAAAACACGTCCAACCTTAGCGGCTGCTACTGACAAAGTAAACAATGAATACAGCTGAAAATCGTATCATACTTCAGGGGTATCTGTACCAACATAAAAAAAAAAATTTTTGACAATCGGGCTCTCCAAACCTGCGAAATTTAAAAATTCCCGTTATTTTCTGAACACACCTCGTATACCATAATATGTGCGAAACCTATGTAACTGCGATAAGAAAATAGTGAATTCATATTTCTGCGCGGAGGCTTACGAAAATACACAAATCAAAAATGAAAAGTAAAGTTGTTAGTATCCAAATTGTGTTAAATGTGAGAATATGATTTCCATCGTATAAAAAGAAAACGCCAAAATTATCAGTTATATAGCATATCACTTTTTTATTAATAAAATAACGCTTAATGCGCAATATGTATTTTGTGGAAGGCGATTAAAAAATATTGTTATACATAATTAAGTTAAGGATGATGAAATATAAAATATACAGACACTGGTTCCTTATATCTGTATATAAAAGATAAAAATATCCTCTAGGACATCTGCTAATGCTAATCGGTACTTGATGAAATAATTAAAAATTTACAATAATTAATCAACCAAATTGAAACCCCTTGCCTTTGATCAATGCCTCTTGCACAGCAAAAAAATGAAGCAAGTTGCCGCTTCAAATGCTCTGCTGCGTCCATGCCTCGCACGCAGCAGAGCCATTGCTCTATGTACACAGTCTGCTCTGTGCTCACTCGTGCGTTCACATCTAAAGCTGATTGGTAAATTGCGTGAATCTTCCCTATTGTGCTCCGCACGATTAAGCTAACCGTATCCTGAACTGAGCGCTTGCCGGAAAACCTCGCGAATGTTTTCCTTGATCTTGGGGGATTCTCGACCAACCCCACTGAAACATGCGAAAAACATAGCAGAATTTTCCGGCGCCTTTGCGGCAAAATGGCACTTGACGACTGACGAAACTTTCTCTTGCAGTTACTTCTTTCCCAAACGCTCGCGCCCTTGCTTAAGGGGGTATTCTAGTTGAGAGGCTCGATTTTGAGGTGATTTTACAGGCGTAATAAAAAAAAAACAGTAAACATTTTTACGATCCATTTTACCATTTTTTATTGATACTTGAAAAGTATAAAAATGTACAATAATTGAAAAAAAATTCAAAATTGAAGTCGGTAGAAGCCGGCAAAGTGGGGACTCAACAAAAAGGTGTCTCCTGGTTGACGAGATTCCAATCCTTCTGGTGGTCTGAAACATAAAATTAAGATTAATTCTTATTAAACAAGGATGAAGAATTATCTAGACGTAGTCGATATAAAAAAAAATTTTTCTCACAAAATGGCGTCTTTTTAAAAATAAAGATAATTTTTTGCCTCATTTTTTCAACTTTCGGAATTTTTTAAAAATTGTCAAAAGAAATTCAAAAAACCCCTTCGTCGAGACAATTTTGATAGTATAAAGAAAGTCTATACCAAATTTCAAATAAATCGGTGCAATAGAACTTGAGATATCTTGTCAACCGTATCGAAAAAAGTAGTTACGAGAAAAACGCGTTTTAAGTTTGCAGTCTCATTTCGGGCAGTCTGAGTGATTTAATGGTATGTTATACTTACATTTTTTCAATCAGCCATCCCTGCCTCATACATTGTTCTTTCCTCCACCTTAAAAGCCTCATTTTTGGCATATCTCTCAGCCATACGAGCAGTTCTGCCTTCTTTGGAAGCTTTGGAAGCTCGTATATCGAGGCGGTTGATACGCTGTTGATCTCGTTTGCTGGCGAACGCATGGCTTTCAGGACCAGTTTTTATTGACATTGCATCCAGAATTTTAAAAACTGGTAAAAAACCTTCTTAAAAAATACAGACAGTAATGTGGTTTACTATTTTGATGGTGTGACTTTCAGCATGTATATGTTTAGGTGTAAAAGTCCAGATAAGCGAGTTCAACGATTCATTATTATTCTGCGTTTCTGAACTTAAACATCTTGTCAGTAAGCTTTCCGAGGATAAGTTCTCGTATATTGGCTTTATTAATTCCAATACTTTTTCACTCAATGGTGGATTCTCGTGAACAAAGTCTTGCCATTCAGGTAGCCGAAGGGTACCTATCGCTACTATTGATTCGTTCCGGCCGGACCGGTTCAGTTGGCGCGTCACAAAATTAACTATAACTCCGAAAATAATTCGAATTTCCGTAAATCCTCTTAAAGGCTTATTCTTAAGGGGTTACCCCCAGTTGTAGCTCAACAAAAAAGGCCTTTTTCATGAATTTTTTTAAAGAAAACTACAAAACTTTTTTAAACGATTATTATATCATCTTAAAGAATACATCTTGAAGAACTTTCAGTAATTTTTTTATTGCAAAATATTACATTGTTAAGTGGCAAATGGCCGCCAATGAAATAGTGTTTTTATTTACACGGTTTGCGGTGACCAACATTGCGGCGAAGTGGATCATTTGAAACAAAAAATGTGGATAGATTTAGTTAAATATAAGTATAAACTAGTCTTTAATCGAAGGATTTAAAAAAATATTCATTTTTTACAAAATGGCGGACAGTCAAAGTTAATGGTTCGATTTTAACGAAAAAAAATCGAACGATTAAAGACTACATTTTTATGTATTAAATAAGCCTGCAAAATTTCAAGAAGATTGGTTTATTAGTGTTCGAGTAATCTTGGTCACCGACTTCAGAAATGCCATTTTGAGAAAAACTAGTTTAAGGGGGGGGTAGGGTTTTGAAGGCAGAAAAAAACAGGTTTTTACAGATTTTTTTTTGGGCGTACGGTAAAAGTAAATTTATTTCTAATTATTATACATTAAAGAGTAGTTATTGAACTATATTCTGTGAAATATTGGTTGAAAAATATTGAAAATTGACCGAATGGCAGCAATTCTTCGCAGGCGCCTCAGAAAAAATACATTTTGCGGTGCACGTCATACCTCAGCACTGGATCATCTGAAATGAAATAACCAAAGTTTTTCTTTTAATTTTTATGTCCCTCTAGGTATCCCTGTCGAGTTTTTCCATTTTTTTTAAATTTTTGAACTTTTTACAAGACTTGAAAGTGAAAATACCGATTTTTGGCCTGAATTCATGACTATTGTTGTTAATAATAAAAAAAATAAAATCAAAAACGAAAAAATCTCAACAGGGTTACCTCATGAATTATGTAAGGAAATACTGTAAAAAATTTGAGAACGATCGGTTGAATAGATTTTGAGTTACAGAGTGCATTGACTCAAAAAACATCGATTTGAGAAAAACGCGTTTAAAGTTTTTCGTAGCGAAAAGACCCTGATAAAACTTAGTAAGCTATTTATTTTTTATTTTACTCACATAGAATTATCAATGCCGGGACCATAGAGTATAGAACTTTCGTCAAGAATGTCCAAAGCATCTTTTTGATCAAGTCTGCGGCGAATTCTATCATTTTTAGCGGTTTCAGCTGCTCGCTCATCTGCTCTGTTCATTCGAATATCGTCGGTTAGAAGCGCCCATCCATGACAACTTGGACCAGTACTGATTCGCATATCTTCTAGGAAGGTTAAATAAGCGTTACAGCCTTCATTGAAAACACAAGCAGCCACTGAAGATGCAAATTCGACGACAGTTGCTGAACCACTCTCAACTTTCGGCAGACTCCTTTCTACACTCTCTTGAAACTTTTCTCGGCATTTTGCGAACAACAAAAATATCACAACGAAATAGAGTAAGAAAATACAACACGACTGTTACACTCCGCGTCTGCTTCGAAAATGAACCAACACCAGGTACCGTTACAACGACCTTGTCTAAGACCTTTCTGTAAACTGCTTAGGGACAATAACAAAAGAGATTGAGAAACAGCTGCCTTTCCGCTGAGCGGTTACAGCTCAGGTAGTCGTTCGAGACACGCCTACTTCCAAAGCTATATCTTTGTGAGTTTTGCTCCGATTGACTTCATATTAACAGACAACATTCTTGAGTTACTATACTTTCATAATATGCAATAAAAAAAAATCACTTTTTTTGAACCCTCAAAACCATACCCCCCCCTTAAAGTTTTAATTGCCGGTTGTTTACACAACGGATTCTTCTCTTTCAACGCTCATATCTCAGTCAATTTTGTTCGGATCGACTTGAAATTTCCAGGTCATATTCTCAGATACTTATACTTCAAAAAAATGCAATTAACAAAAAATCGATTTTTTCAAAGTCGCAAGTGGGGGTAACATGTTAAAGGTCTAAACTTTGAAAATATGAAAAAAAAAATCGATTTTTTTGAATTTCTAGACTAGAATACCCCTTAGCGTGTAAAAAGAACGCGCTTCTTTCTTGTTATATCCCCCCTCTAGACGTGAAATATCCTTTTTCCAGAATGATCCGCTTTTGTGCTTCTATTTCTAGATACTTACACGGCATCTCTTCTTCTTTTTTTGTTATTTTCTTTCTACGCATTGTGTCTAGAGATTTTATCGTATTGCGTAAGAAAAAATTATTTTTTATGCTTTATAGTCGCTTTCGCACGCTTGCTTATTTTGCTTTCTTAGGTCTATCGCGTGGCCTCTTTATTGGATTCGTCTCAACCAGTGCTTTTCTCGGTCGCTACGAGCTCGATTCTCTGCGGGCACCGTCGTTTATTGCGTGGCAGCCTGGTTTACTTTTGGTAGTCTGCTACGCCGCTTTTTTGCATTTACATCTCCTGTTGGAGCTTTCACTACGTTGTTACTTGCAGGTGACGTTACCACCAGAGACGTGTTGCTCTTTACTTCTATTTCTTCCGAGTCACATAATTTTATAGACATCCTGGCCCATCTTGTCCAGGATTAGGCATGGTCCGAAGAATTAGAACGCTACCTTCGCCGATACTCCCCACACTGCTGCTAATAGCACGCGATTTCGTTTTCATACAAGATTGTCTGCTTTGTATGTCACATCTCTTCTTTTCGCATTAAAGTACTCTGCTTCCTTATCATGCTGCGTTAGTAATAAACGAATAGCGTTCGTTCCAGCCGCTCTAGACGGTTTTACCAGTCTGTTGAAGCTGCTTCTTCCTCAGACTTAGCGGTAGCTTGGTCTTGAAACTGCCTAGTAGTTTCTGGCAGGACTGGATGCCGTCCATAATTCGATATGATCGGAGTTTTTCCGACGGACTCTTGCAACGAGTTGAAGTAAACCTCAACTCGTTCAGCAGCTTATGCTAGGTATTGTGGTTTCTCTTAATACAAGACACAATACTGGTCTTAAGAGTACGGTTAATCAGAGCTCGAATCAAGCTCTGTTTTGAATTGCCTCATAAAGTTAGTTTCTAAGTAGGAAACTGACTACAAACTTGGTATTATTGCAAAGCGCAGCTCCTTCATAACATGTTGTACTTCGATTAGAAGGTCTGCATAACTCACGATCTGCGCATATCTGCTGTCTGCTACTTTAGCTACATTGTCCGTCTCTTGTACTAGAGGTGTTTGGCAAGCCGTAGTTGATTATAAGCCTAGATCATCCTTATAGTAAACATGACGCACCAATATCAATCAGAGCACGTATACGATAACCATCGTAATCGGCAACCTCTATTAGGTACCGGAGTACAGAGACTCTGTCTCTCTGCATGTAGTTCGTGTCGCAGATTGTGAAACGTACTTACAGAAATTATTATTTTTTTGCGCAGTGAGCATGAAAGCACTCTGTTACAATATATACATGTAATGCAAGTTTCTGGGCTTTTATCATATATTGCGAGTTTCTGGAATTTTCGTAGGTTTCTGGAACGCCCCAGAAGTTACCTGACAGAAAAATACATCTGCAAGATTCAAGTATATCTCAAAACAATTTATTATTTTCTGGAATTTTTTTAGGAATCCCAGAAAATCATTTATTGTTGTCTGGGATTTTTCAAGGATCCCAGAAAAAATTTTTTTTCTAAAATAATAATAACTAATTATTATCTAGTGGTAAATGATCACATAAAAAACTATTATTTATTAAGTCTTTTGAGACATTTGTGAACCGTTGTTGCAAAATAAGCTTAATTTTCTTTTTCCCTTTTTTATTCATATTAAAGTTTCTCTTGGTATCAACGGTAAGTAAAATACATTGATTGTTTTATAGTATTCAAAAATAAATAAATAAATTATATAAATGTTGAATGTTTACTTGAATAATATTAATACTTTGATATTTCTTCATATAAATTGATTAATATTATTAGGTGCGCAACTAAGTTCCCGCTGTATCAGTAGATGGCTCCAGCAGTAAGTGCTTGTCGATTTCGACATCCAAAACGTCATGAAGCAAGTTTAAACATATGTTAAACAAATCGCTTTTACATATGAGTAATTTTGTTTTGGCGTTATATACTTTTGATTGTGTAAAAATGTATCATTTTGTGTCGAATACCAGGCTGTTCAATAAGTTTTGCGGTTCAATAAGAAAAACACAATTTATGGTTTAAAATACACTTTATTATTCAGTATAGTCTCCCTTAACATCAATACACTTCGTTCCAACGAGATTCCAATTTATAAATTCCATCCCTGAAGTGAGAATCTGGAAGGGCTGCAAAATACTCTTCCACATCCGTTATGACCTCATCATTTGATGAAAAACGCTTTCTACGCATGAATTTTTTTTGGTCTGGAAATAGATGGAAGTCGCTAGGGGCCAAATCTGGTGAATACGGTGGATGCTCCAACAATTCAAACTTTAATTCATGAATTTTAGCCATTGTCAAAATGCTCTTGTGACACGGTGCATTGTCCTGATGAAAAATGATTTTTTGCTTCTGCAAACCGGGTCTTTTTTCACTAAGTTTTTTCTTCAGCTGGTCTAAAAGGTTACAGTAATATTTAGAATTTATTATTTTACCAGTTTGCAAGTAATCCATAAACAAAATTCCTTTTGCGTCCCAAAAAACTGATGCTAACACCTTCTTGGCTGATTTCTGGACACAAACTCGTTTCAGAGCCAAAGAACCAGATTCACACCACTCTTTAGCCTCTTGTTTTGATTCAGAATCATAGTGATAGACCCAAGTTTCATCCATAGTGATGAATCGACGCACAAAATCCACTTTATCCTTTCGAAAACGCTCTAAATGTTGCTGAGAAAGTCGCATTCGAATGTGTTTTTGTTCCATTGTTAGCAAATGCGGCACCCATTGTACACACAGCTTTCTGAAACCCTATACTAAATCTCTTTCAGTCACTCGACGATTTTCCAATACGATATCCTGTATTTTTTCTACGATTTCTGGTGTTGTTGCTGTTTTTGGACGTCCTTGACGTGGATCGTTTTCAAGGCTTGTACGACCACGTTTAAATTCAGCAACACATCTTTCTACTGTACAAATTGAAGGCGAAGAGTCCTTATACCCTCTTAACATTCGTTCATAAATTTTCTTTGCTTTTAAACCTTCCAGAAATAAAAATTCAATCACTGCACGATACTTGATTTTTTTCATTGTAAAAAATACTGTGACACGTCAATACTAAATGGCTTGTAAACAAAAAATGAATTGACAGATTGAAATGAAACTTCACATACGTTCATATAAAGAGTGTACCAACATAACAAAAAAAAATTTAGGCTAGTAGAAACACCCTCTCTTATCGAACCGCAAAACTTATTGAACAGCCTGGTATACATTAAATAATGTTGGGCTAAGTGGACACCTTTGTCCACCACCTTTTGTTGTCCAAAATTCCGCCAATACTTTATTATTTACTTATACCCTGCTTTTAGTTTCCTCATAATTTGTAAAATCCTGTTTCTTAATTTTGAGTTTATTCCTAATTTTTTCCGACATATTTTTAATCTTTTCCTATTCACCTTATCAAATGCGCCTTTAAGATCCCCAAAAAATAAGTTTAGTTTCCTCCCTTTTTTCTCTATTCCTCTACTTATTAAATGATTCAAATCATAAACACAGTCCATAGCCCATCTATTTTCCCTAAATTCAAACTGTGTTTCACTTAACTTATCTTTGATTACATTTTTCAGCCTTTCGTTTAATATGCTTGCATATACCTTGTATGCCGTATCCGTTATTGTTATACCTCCATAATTTTTCCCATCTGCCCTTTTTCCTTTCTTAAACACTAGAGTTACCACCCCCGTTTTTTAATCTTCAATAAACCCTCCCTTTTGCCAGAGTAACTTCACTATCTGTTTATAGGATTCTGTTATTCCTGGAGTTGCATTTATCCAAGCCTCATTTTCAATGCTGACTTCCTCTACTGCTTTTCCTCTTTTTAATCTCATAATCTGCATGTAAAACTCTTCTTCCTTTATATCTTCCTCCTCATTATCTTCTTTAATATTATCTGTCTGCTTTAGGCTTTTAACTACTCTCCTTTCTGTTCCATCTAAACTTTCCATAAAATGCTTTTTCCAGTCTTTCAGTTGTGTATAGTTTTCTCTATGCTTTCCCTTTTATTTCTTCTTTCGTTTATATATTTCCAAACGTCTGCTTTATGGATTGTATTTTCTTTTCTTCCTTGTTTTCATATTCACCTTTCTTTTCCTTACACCATTCTTTGTACGCCTTTTTCTCTTTCAGATATTGTGTTCTTGATATTTGGTCATATTTATATTCTTCTAATTTTTTTGACTAATTTTTTCCTTTCTTTCCGTCCCTTACTGTGCCACTTCCTTTGACCTAATATCCACTTTTTCCTCTGCCTTTCTATCATTTTCCTTGCGTTGCAGATTTTTTCTTTTAACTCCTTCCAAATTTCATTCTTATCGGATTTTTTACTACTCCATTCCCTTAATTCATCATGATAGTGCTTTATTCCATCCTCTGTCCAATCGCTTCTTTTTTATATACTTTCTTCCTTATTTATTTTACACTTCTTTATTTCTTTATCAAGTCACTACTAGCGGCATATGATCCGATTTACTTCAATCCCCCACAGTTAACTTTTTAACTAAGACAATAAGCGTCTAGGACGACCATCAAGATCAACTAATAAAAAACACATCGAAAAAATCAAAAACCTTGTGCTCAAAGATCGTTGGTTAACAATTAGAAACCTTGTTGATACTGTTAACATTCCATTTAGATCGATTCAAGCAATTTTGAGAAATAATTTGGTCTCAAACGCGTCAAATCTCGATTAGTTCCAAAAACACTCAATTTTTTTTAAAAAGTACGTCGTATTAATGTGTACAAAGAGATGCTTTCTAAGTACCAGAACGTCATGGAACGCATTATTAAGAAAGATGAGACATGGATCTATGCCTACGATCCAGAAACAACTGATCAACCGAGTGAATATCGTGCCAAAGATGAAGCAAGACCAAAAAGATCACGTCAAAGTCGTTCAAAAATCAAGGTCATGTTCACAGTTTTCTTCGATTATCGTGGTGTTGTGCATTCAGAATTTCTTCCCCTGAGCCTAACTGTTAACAAGGAATATTATTTGAGTGTTATGCGTCGTTTGTGTGAAACTATTCGCAAAAAGAGGCCGGAATCGTGGCAAGACAACTCATGGTTTTTGCATTACGATAATGCACTATCTCACACCGCATTGATTATTCGCGACTTTTTGGCCAAAAATTCAACTAATATCGTTTCACAACCACCGTATTTGCCTGATTTAGCGTCATGTGTCTTGTGGCTGTTCAATAAACTCAAAAGACCACTTCGGGGACATCGTTTTAATAGTAGTAATGGTGCACCTTTCTTATTAATCGCTTTGTCCTTTAATTTTCTCGTGTATCTTTCTTAAACTTCACTTTGAATTATACCTCCCTCTGTACCAGTCCTTGCATTAAAATTTGCACCTATCATCAAGTATCCTTCTTCTTTTTCTTTTAAGCTTTCTTTCAAACTCCGCAATGTTTTTTTAATATCTCTACTATATACAGTTACTATTTTCCATAATTCATTATTTAATTTTATTTTTCTTATAGCTATATTTTTCTTACTACTTCTTTTCTCCATTTCTTTCAATTCTTTTCTCACTCCCGTTATAATTCCCCCCCCCCCCATCGCACGTCCTTTCACTCTTTCTCTCGTTACTGGTTCGCTTTTTCAATTAAACTTATCAGGTTAATACTTTTTTGTTTTATTCCACTCTTTTTCGTCTAACCATGCTTCAGTAAACCCAATTATGTCAATCTTGCATAAAAATTCCCATATTTCACTACATTTGTTTTTCACTTCCGCAATGTTCCAATAACATACTTTAAGCTCATTCTGTGTACCTTCATCTAATCCGACCTTAGCCGAAAATCCTCCACTAGTTCCTACTCTTGCTTGCATTTCTTATAAACCGTTATTTTGCTCACTTCATTTTAATCACCTATTATTTAATTATAATTTCATATATTCTACTTTGAATATACAACGTTCTTGCCTTTTTCTCTTCGCTATTTCCCTTAATTTTCTTTGTATATCTCTTTCATTCCGTGTCATATCGTCTTCTATGTAAATTTTTTCCATACCTAACCTCTTCTTATTTATTATTACTTCTTTTTTCTTGTGAACACTTTCAACTCCTGGTATTGTGATTTTCTTATTTTCGCTAATTTTATTGTTATGTGCTTTCGCGATCTTTGTTGCCACATTTACTTTCTTTTTCGAAAAATTATTTAGTGTTTTTTCTAAATCTTCATTTTCAAAGTTCATTCCTTTTATTACTATGTTTTTTCTTTTATCTTCTCTTTCCTTTCTTTCTTTATTCTTTTCTAACCTGCTTATTCTAGCACATAATTTTTCTCTTTTATTTTTCCATTCCCTGCTTTCCATTTCATGTTTCTCTCTCAATAATCTTATTTCTATCATCATCTCAGCCTATCTTTCTTCATTTCTTTTATTACTTCTTTCTACCGCTTTTTTTATTACATATTCTGTATTTACAATCTGGTTTACGTTCTTCTCTCTCTTCGGTGACTGTTTCGATTGCGTCACGTTCTGTGTCTGTGACAACGCTCCCGCCGTCACGCCTTTCGGTCTTCTCATCGGGATATTCTAACCTCAAACTTTATTTATTTAATTCCTCTTCTTTTTTTATTTCTATTTCGAAATTCTTTCTTTATTTATATTTCGGAAACTTTTTTATTTCAATGTCTATTATTACCTATTTATCCATCTATTACTCGCTTTTCACTTTATTCTCTCCATTACTTTGATTTTATCGCTATTTCGTGCCGCGAACTCCGTGTACGTCTTACCCGTCACGCTGCACCCTCCCGTCCTCTTCTAAATAAAATTACTATATAATACTTCAATTAGTAATTCCTAAAAAAAATATCTAGTTCTTAAATTTAAATAGATAAAGACCAAATAAAGAAAATTTTCATCATATTTTATAATTTTTCCGTGTAACATTGGAATAACTTAAAATGCTGCAGATCAGTAAACTTTTCTGTAAAAATAATAATTAAAAAGGTTGATTAGTTTAAAAAGATAATAGCTATTTAGTATACTTAACATAACTAAATATTTTCAGTACACTAATTGAGTTCTAAGAATTCTTAAAAATCTGTTTATTTTAACTTCAACTGTAAAAAATCAGTTACCTGAGAAATTAAAATGTATAAATTAAATTTTTTTTAATTAATTTGTAACAAATTGTTACTTGTTTGGGCAATATGCATTGAGGTTTCCCTGAAATTATTTTTAAACTTGAACGACCTGTGCATCAGTTTTTAAATAACTTTTTTTAAATTACAAAAATTTACAGGTAATTGATTATAATTTTTTTCAGATTTTTTAAATTAATAAATTTGAAGTTTGCATGATGGTAATAAAATATTGAAAAACAACAAATATTTTGTTTTTAGGAGCATATAATATATCTGATGTATAATCTTACCATTTTTGTATATTATATTAATTTCCATTTAAAAAATACATATTTCAAGCAATTAATGTAAAAAGTTGCAACATAAAAAATGGCATATTATGCAAATGTGTATTAGAGTCAATAAAACAAAAATCTTAATCAATCTAAGCATGCTTTCTAAAAATAAATGTTCTTAAAACTTTTATATTCTTTTAAATATACAAAGTGTATTTTAATTGAGTTTGTTGTACAAAAAAAGCTACAAAATGTTTTGAGTAGTTTTTGTTTCATAAAATTAAGAACTATTAATATTTTTCTAAAATTTCAGTAACAATATTGTAGTACTTTAAACTTATATTAATTGTATATTTTTTTTTCCTTCAAGTGTACATATTCAAGTCCTCAATTTAGGTTAAATTGTATTAACAGCATAACTGCGATTTTACTTGATGTTTTTAAATACAGCTTAAACTTTTATGGTTTGATGGTCTTTTCTGTGGTTGTATAAATAAGCTTAGAAATATGATGTAAATATTAATCAAAATTGATATGTTAATATAATGTTTCATTAATTAACAATATGTACACAAATTATTGTATTATTGATTCATTTACTATTATTATTCATTCAATAACTTCAATATAAACCCCAATCACAGAGAGAAAAAAAATTTTATAAGAAGGAAGAGCAGCAATTATATGCATTTATTTTAAAATAAATAAATAGTTGATCGGATGTTTAAAAAATGAAAAATAATAATTGAAAAGCACTTTAAATAATATTTGCATTTATTGTCATTGTCATTCTATTCAAAGATATCAAATTGAATTTTTACATTTTTTAGTAGGATATACAGTCTGTCAAGTAAGAGCGTGGTCGACTTCACCAACAGGTAATGAAAGATTTCGCTCTAATTCTTTCGCGAGCCGATAGAGAAAAGTTTTATCCTTGATGCATTGTCAACAAAGATTCAGTTGTCGTTGATCTTTTAAAAGAGAATCACGTTAAACGCCATGAGTGCTAAATACGCGTCGCGCTACGAGGCTGTGTTCCTTTGCATCCACCCGAAAGGTCCCAAAATGTCGCAATCAGCGGCTGCTAAATATATGAGAAAGTCGAAGGCATTTGTACAGAAGTGGATACAGCGATATAAAGTGGCTAAAAATGTCGATGATTTACCAGAACGTCGCTCGATACGAAAAGTGAACAAAAAAGATGAAAAAAGAATAGTGAATCTGTTTTCGCGGAATCCTGCTTTAACACTGCGGCAAGGACAAGCAAAATTAATGGCAAAAGGTTTCGATATATCCTACGAAACTATCCGAACCCATCTTCGTACTCGTCATCTGAAATGGCGCAACACAATGAAGAAGCCTCTGTTGACTGAAAAACATGTGACAAAGCGACTCGCTTGGGCGCATGAGAATATTGATAGAGATTTTGAAAATGTCATTTTTACTGATAAATGTTCTATATGGGCACGTTCTGTCTTCACGCGAGCCTGGTCAACTTCCACCAATAGGCTTGTTCAGCGGACCGTAAAACATGGAATAAAGGTGCATCTTTGGGACTGCTTCTCAAAGCAGGGATTCGGCACTTTGCACCTCTTTACTGACAACCTAAATGCCAAGAAAATGATAAAAATCTACAAAAAGGCTTTACTGCCATCTGCCAAACGATGGTTCATCACAAAAAATGAAGATTGGATTCTGCAGGAGGACAACGATCCTAAACACCGCAGCAAGCTCTGTACTCAGTGGAAGACTCAATCTGGCATCGTTACATTGGATTGGCCGTCGCAGTCGCCCGATGCAAACCCTATTGAAAATGTGTCGGCATATATTAAACGGAAGCTTCGTGGAAGACGCACATACACTTTGAAGCAGTTGTCTTACGAAATTCGTCGGATCTGGAGATCCTTGCCACTAGAATACGCCGTCAAATTAGTAGAAAGCATGCCTCGGAGATGCCAGGCAATTATCGACGCCGGCGGTGACTAGACACATTATTGACCAAATTGCATCATTGTTTGTAATGTGTACAATGTATATATAAATATGAAAGTTTCATCAAATGAATTTTTTTATAAATTAACACGACCACGCTCTTACTTGACAGACTGTAAATAATTAGATAAATTTTTTATATATGCTTAACCGTAATTTCACTTTACAAAATACTCTTCCACGATTTTATTTTATTATATTCCCAATTGCAAGAATTCACGTGAAAATCCACATGAAAATCCACGCGAATTTTGACATGGAAAGCTACACTGAAACCAGTCCAATAACACACTGTATGTGGATTTCCACGTAGATTTCCGCGTAGATTTTTACGTGAATTTCCGTGTAGATTACCACGTGGATTCCAACGTGAAATGAGTGTAGAAATCTACGTGGAAATCAGTGTCGATATCTATGTATGTGGAAATCAGTGTAGAAATGTACGTAGAAATAAGTGTAGAAACCCACACAGATCGAGAGGTTTTTAAAATGTTTTGAAAACGTTACATGAAAGGATAAAAACCTTTTTAAAAGCTTACAAAAAATATTTTAAAAATGAGTTTATGTCCGTTTTTAAACCCTTCAGCGACGTTTTCTAGCTCCTTTTATAAATCTTTCGATACAAGTTTTAAAAACATTTCTATAAAAGTTATAGAAATATTTAAAAAAACATTTTTGAAAGTAGTTGATGAAACCTTTTAAAATACTTTTTTAAAACCTTTATAAAAAATTTAATTAAGAATTATATATATTTTAGAATTTTATTTATCATGATTATACATATTTTTAACATACGCATTATATTGTATTTAATCGATTATTCGCATTGTCGCACTTGTTATTTTACACATTACTTTACGGAAAAAAACGCAGAAAAATGTTTGACCTACGGTGGGATCGAACCCGGGTCCTTTGCATTATAAAGCAGACGCTCTAACCATTACGCAATGCAACGCTTGTAGAACTAAGATTTAAATTTAAATCATAAGTTGCATGGCAATCCATATACACTTGTATTAATTTTACATTTAAAATTTCTTCTATAGTGTGAAGTATTTTTTAAAATTAAGATATAATTACAATTTTAATATATTTAATTATTTCTTAATTTTAAAAAATACTTCACACTATAGAAGAAATTTTAAATGTAAAATTAATACAAGTGTATATGGATTGCCATGCAATTTATGATTCAAATTTAAATCTTAGTTCTACAAGCGTTGCATTGCGTAACGGTTAGGGCGTCTGCTTTATAATGCAAAGAACCCGGGTTCGATCCCACCGTAGGTCAAACATTTTTCTGCGTTTTTTTCCGTAAAGTAATGTGTAAAATAACAAGTGCGACAATGCGAATAATCGATTAAATACAATATAATGCGTATGTTAAAAATATGTATAATCATAATAAATAAAATTCTAAAATATATATAATGCTTAATTAAAGTTTTTATAAAGGTGTAACGTCGGTATGCGACCTCCGTTTTTTTTTTTTGTCTTTTTTGTGTCCGCCGATAAGTCTGCTTCCTGCCTTCCCGGCCCACAGTCAAAAAGAAAGACATATCGACCGACCGCCTCGATCCACACCCAAGCGCTCTACCACGATAAAGCCCCTCCCCACAATCTACATGACGCACTCTCCTCCGACCCGAACTGTTATGAACCTAGCCGAAGCTTAGACCAAGAGCTTGCGATTTTCAAGTAAAGCCCATGCATCATTTAAATAGAAGAAATTTGCTACAATCGTTAAAACCCAATTCAAATTAAGTTTGTAACGCATTGTTTATAATTTTTTTATTATTTTTTATATACATACAGGAATCACGTAATATAAACAAAAATATAAATAAATATAATACACAACGGCATGACCATGTCTTTTTCTTTCTTTTATAAATTTATCAATAAAGATAGTTATAAATTTTTATGTTAAACATAAATGTTTTAATTATTATATTATTTTATTCCCGAATCATCTTTTTTCTAAGCAATAGGAGAAAGAGCGCCTCCGCTGCAATCAGACGTCGCGGAATCATATTATTTCCGTTCTCACGCAAAGCGCTGAATTCTTTTTTTACAGGTACACTCTTCGTAAAAATTTTCCGTTGCACAAATTAAAATAATTAATTTAAATAATACCAATGAGCTTGAAATTGCATCCAAATTATTGGTAATAACACTGCGCCTATATTTACCTTTAATTCCTCTATATTAATTTCACTATTGTAATTTTTTTTTTTTGTCATAACGATAAAAAAAAATAGAAAATTAATAAAAATAATTATAATATATTAAAAATTAATGCTAATATTTTTTCACATATACATTAATTTTTTTTTTGTCTGTAATTAACTTTAACCCTATCCTTCCGCGTGAGAACAAATTATACCATTCAATATTTTAGTTGTCATAACCATTTCTATTCTATTATTATTATTAATTTTCTGTTTCATTCCCTTCTATAACGAAACCTTACAAACCACATTGCATTAATCATTAATGTATTGTCAAGTACGTTTTGCGATAATAATTTTTAGTGCGCAATAATCATTTGCTTTTAAGCCCCTAACGAGATAATTATAAAAAATTCAGCATCAAACGATTAATTACTTATCCGACAGTCCGAAACGATTACCTACGAATTAAACAAAATTGTAACTTATAAAGAATAATTATATAAATTACTATTTCTTCAATTATTTCTCCTTTTTTTGCTGTTCAATAATCATAAATTATATCATATTATTATTTTACTAACCCATGGATACAACACGTGTCCTGGGTAACAATAATTTCTTATTAATTTAAATAATTATTTTTTATTTAGTAACCTGTATAGATTTAATGCGTAAGAATGCGACAAAAGCTTCGTTCTTTTTTGTAATACGCATTAAATTTTAAATAAAATACGATCATGTGATTTAATTTAATGTATTTCGGCAATAAATAATAGATAAAGAAAATGTATAAAAATTATGCAAAAAAGAATCATTATCTCTCTCTCTCTCTAATTCTCGCTTTCCCACTCGATCGTAACATCTTCAAGATAGAGCAGTAGCATCCACCCCGCGCTAGTTTCGAGCAATCGGATTGGCCCAGAGAAGTCACTGCACAAGTGCATAAAAAAGCGAGGATCAACACGTGGAGACAGATTTGAGATTTCTTCTGCGCTTCCATACTCAAGTTTTTTTCAAGTCATAATTTTCACGATTCAATTCTCCAAGTTTTATTTTTTACATTTTTAATACACAAATTTTTTAAGTTTTTTTCTATTGGAAATAAAATATCTCTTATTTATATTCAAATTGCTTCTTCGCGCCTTATCATTCAAAATAGAATTTTTTCCGTCGACTTCGCCAACCAGGATTTATCCAGTTCTCCATCAGGAAGAAGGAAGAGAAGAGAGAGAGAGAGAGAGAGAGAGAGAGAGAAGATTTTCCTTTTCTGTTTGTACAGCTACAAGTCATCAATAAAGAGTGAGTCTATTTGAACATTTTTATTCTTCTTTCTTTTTTTTTTTCTCCAAAGGTATGGTATTAGCCAAGATCGGCTAACTATCTCTCTCCATTATTCACTTAGTAGGTCCTTCTCCAGGACAACATATAGGCCAACGTCGGCCTATACGGTTGTCCAGTCCTGCATTTCTTCGCTATCCAAAAACTCATACGATTCTACTTCCTCCGCCGTCCCGAGCCCATAAGTTTCGCTACTTAGGCTCATAACGGCGAGAAGCAGTGCGCGTTAATTTAAAACACGGTTGCAACGTCAACCCGACGTTACAAAGGTTTTAAAAAAGTATTTTAAAAGGTTTTATCAACTACTTTCAAAAATGTTTTTTTTAATATTTCTATAAATTTTATAGAAATGTTTTTGAAACTTGTATCGAAAGATTCATAAAAGGAGCTAGAAAACGTTTCTGAAGGGTTTAAAAACGGACACAAACTTATTTTAAAAACATTTTTTGAAAGCTTTTAAGAAGGTTTTTATCCTTTCATGACACGTTTTAAAAACATTTTTAAAACCTTTCGATCTGTGTGGGTTTCTACACTTATTTCTACGTATTAGGTTGGAAACTATAAAACGGGCGTTTTTTGTTTAGTAAAAGACTTTGAATTGTTTATTAACTCTAAAAATAAAGATTTTTTTCAAAAAGGCATATATGATTTGCCCAATCGTTGGCAAAAAGTCGTAGATGCTAATGAAAATTATTTCAATTGAATATAATAAATAATGAGAAAAATTGCGCTTTTCGTTTTTTATTTTCATTCAACGCCCGTTTAATAGTTTCCAACCTAATACATCTCTACACTGATTTCCACATAGATATCGACACTGATTTCCACGTAGATTTCTACACTGATTTCACGTTGAAACTCACGTGGTAATCTACGCGGAAATCCACGTAAAAATCTACGAAGAAATCCACGTAAAAATCTACACGGAAATCTACGTGAAAATCCACATACAGTGTGTTATTAGACTGATTTCAGTGTAGCTTTCCATGTCAAAATCCACGTGGATTTCCATGTGGATTTTCACGTGGATTCTTACAACTGGCTTATAAATTTTCTATTTTATAGTAAAATTTTATGAAGAAATATCTTTTTCTATTGGAAAATATAAAATCTTATATTTCATATAAATTTGTATAGGTCAACATAATGGATAAAAATAATTAACATATAGCGTCACAATTTGAAGAGTACACGATAAATTGCCAATCAGGTAATAGTAATAATGTACTTTATTTACTATGTGTTCTACCAACTTTGACAATATTAGTAAGTGTATCATCTTCAATATCTATTAAGCTGATATGTTCATTTAAAAATGTTATCGTTTTGTAAAAAAAGAAAGACAATTTATATTTAAACTATCTATGATATTTAAAATTTTTGAAACAGTTAGTTAAGTTATTATAAGTTCGCATTTCGTTACAGAGCCTATTGAACTAGTTATTAGTAATTTTATGATGACATGATACTTATAATTTATTATACTTTTTAGATGAAGACGTTACTAAACAAGAGAAAACTTCATTTAATGAGATAAATATTATAGAAGTAAATGAAAATATTTTGGATGATGAAAGTATTTATGATCAATTTGAAGAATTTGTAGAAATTGGCCATACAGATTTAAAAAGCAACACGATTGAAGGTATTATAAACAGACTAATTTTATTGATCATATTAAATGTTTAAGTACATTTAAGAAAAAGTTTATAGGATTTGAGGGTTTAAAGTTTGTAGGGTTAGAAATTAAATGATTTGAGTTTGTAGAATTATAAGTTTTACCTTTCGAGTCCACAGATTTAGAATTAATTGGATCAGGATATATGTATTTAAGGTTCATGGATTATGAATTTATAGATTGCGGACTTATAGTTTGTAATATTGCAGCTTCTAATTGATTTATACTTATTAATTAAATAAAGTCATTTTATTAATACGATCAAGGTTTATTAATTTAGGATGCATTTAATGATAGCATTAATCTGTGTAGTGTACATGGATTTATGATTTATCGAATCTGAGATTATTAATTTGAGATTTATAAAATAATTTTGTATTTAATTGATTACTGCTTATAAGGTTTTATTTTATGAGTTGAAGATTAATGCATTAGCATAATAACATTTTCTGCAAAAGAACTTTTTTTTTTATGTAAAAACTTCAATGTTCAAATTTTACTTTTCAGGTGAAATCATTCATGAAGAAATAGTTAATATTAATTATCATAAAAGTGTGATAGAAGTAGTTGATGAGACGACTTTGAAGAATGACACGCTTGATGATCAGTTTGAAGAATATGTAGAATCTGTCCCACTTACAGGAATGACAGATAAAGTTAAAAGCATATTAAATGTATTAAATATTACAATAATGACGACGAATTTATAAGTGAATTGTATAAAACGTAACTGACATATATCTAAATAATTTTATTGCTTAGTTTAATTTAAATTAAAACTTTTAATTTTGATTAATTTTATTTTTAATCTTTATCCAAAAAATTATTATTTTCAGCAATCATTCTGAATAGTAATAAAAAAGAGAAAGAAAAAACTATTAATGACAGAGATTTGATTAGATGGAATGATCAATCTTTTCCTGAATCAAATTTATCTACATTTGTATATTTATCAGATAATAGTTATGCATTGGATTACATAATTGAATGTGACTTAACTTTTTCTTTAACTTTAAGGTAATGAAATGATCTTAAATTCTATATAATTGTGTGCATCAATTTATCTTATTGTATACATCAATTTATCTTATAATTGAAAATGATAACCTTACTTTTATGTATAACCTATTTGCATTTGCTAAAAGTGTCTTGTGATTTTTTTTTTTTTGAAGATGTCAATGCTTGTGCACAGTTTTGTGATTTACATATGCAAGTTTATATAAATAGTTCATCTAATAATGATAGCTGGAATATATAGATAATATGGATTTTATTTTATCATCATAATGAAACGATTATGGTAAAGATAAAAACAGTAAAGATGATTATGATGAAGATATGAGAAATGAGGATGATATTAACCCTAATCCCTTGAACATGGGTCGTTTATGTCAACACTTGTTTATGTAAACAGCCTACATGCCTCCGAATTTTGATGAAAATGTTTATTGAAAAAGAGACTTTCAGGGCTGACAACAATTCTATCGCACAATTATGAGTCCAAAGAACACTTACGAATTTTTTCAGATTTTTCCTTACGGAATAACAAAGTTTAATGAGCGGCGGACGCGAATGATCCATATTCAAGATTTATGTGTGCTGAAAACAGCGATATGGAATTAGGGTTAATGATATATAAAGATGAAAATAGTAAAGATGTCAATGATGAAGGTGAGAGTAATAAAAATGATAATATTGATAAAAAATAAAATATAGCACTACCGATTTAGAAAATAGAAAAAGAATATTTATTGTAAAAAGCACAAATGGAACAAAAGTAAATATTCCTTCCTCTGATGGAGGTAAATGGCATAAAAAAGAAAATTTTTATTTGTATTGCTTAACTTTGCAGAATCGGATTGACAGACATCTGCTAAATCGTCACGGAGATCAAAACGAAGTCGAAATAATTGCTGCTTTACCATCAAAAACTTTAGAAAGAAGAAAAAAACTGAAACAATTGAGACTTCAAGGTAACGAAATATTTAATAAAGATAAAAGCCTTAATCCATCAAGAAAAATTATTTGCGTCAAAAGAATTCCATCAAAAAAACAAGTTGTCGCTGCTCAAAGAACAAGTGATGAAAATGTTTCTAGCTGTAATGCAAGCATAAAAAAAAGTCTTGAGCGCATAATATGCAAAGAGTGTCGAGGTTATTTCTCTTATAAAAATATACATAACTTCCAACGACTTGTACACGGTACAGATAAAAATCTAAAAATTCGAAAAGTAAAATCTGATTCAAAAAGCGCTATGGATAACTTTCATCCATGAGCCTCCAAAAAAGTAAAAGAAGATATTATACCCAGATTGTACAATCATCCATGTGCGGTCGCAGCTTCATACAATCTACTATGTATTTTGTATGCATACTAGTATGCATAAAAGTATGATAATGCTGATCAGAGGAATTATGTCAGAGGACACTTTCGATTGCTAGGTAAATTATTACTTGTTCGGTCTATTGATCCAAAATTGAAAGAACCTTATTATGGTTTTTCCGAGCAAAATATTGAAATACAGTTTTGAAAGCTATTTACTCAATTTGCGCTTATATTAGGTGTAGTAAAAAGAAATCCATTATTTTTGCTATTAATTGAAGGTTTTATTTAGCATAGATAGAATGATACGATTTAGGTCAAGTATGCACCGTTTTGTTTGATAACTTGTTGCTATTTTGGAGGTAATTTCATAATGCCTCTCTCGTAGAAATCCCTGTCCCTATTGTCAAAAAACTGGGACAGTCGATTTTCACAATCTTCTCTTGAGGCGAATTTTTCACCTGCAAAATCATTCGTCATAGACAGGAACAGGTGGTAATCACTTGGTGCCAGGTCCGGACTATAAGGTGGATGCATAAGAACTTCCCAACCAAGCTCCCGGAGCTTCTGGCGAGTCACTATCGATGTATGCGGCCTGGCGTTGTCCTGATGGAACACAATTCCTCTCCTATTGGCCAATGCTGGCCGCTTCTGGGCGATTGCTTCTTTCAGACGGTCCGATTGTTGACAGTACAGGTCCGAATTAAGAGTTCGGCCGTAGGGGAGCAGCTCATAGTAGATGATTCCCTGCCAGTCCCACCAAACGCACAGCAAAACCTTCCTGACTGTCAATCCTGGCTTGGCCACCGTTTGCGCCGGCTCACCGCGATTTGACCACGACCGTTGTCGCTTGACGTTATCGTAATTGACCCACTTTTCATCACTAGTAACCATCCGCTTCAGAAATGGATCGATATTGTTGCGATTCAGCAGCGATTTGCAGATGGAAATTCGGTCCATGAGGTTTCCTTGCGATAACTCGTGTGGCACCCATACATCGAACTTCTTTTTGTATCCAGCCTTATTTAAGTGGTTCCAAACAGTTTTTTGTGCAATATTTAGCTCCTGGGCAATCGAAACTGCTTACGTGACGGTCGGACTCGACGATTTCCATTATTTTATCGACATTTTCGACAATTGGCCTTCCAGAGCGTGGTGCATCTTTGACGTCAAAATTACCGGAACGGAATCGACGAAACCAAAATTGCAATTGATTGGCTGTTACAATATCAGGACCATAAACACTATTCACATTTTCAGCTGCCTGGCTTGCGTTTTCGCCTTTATCGAAGAAAAACTGTAAAATATGGCGTATTTTCTCTTTGTTGGTGTCCATCTTTGACGCGTGCTAAAAAAATACTGAGTCAAGCAATCACAAAACTGTATCAGAAACTTTTTTAGTACGAAATCTTATCTTTCTAACGCCATCTAGTGTAACCCGATCGCACTTTTACAACGGGAGATACAGACTACTAAAGCCATCTATTGGCAAAATAATGGATTACTTCTTACTACACCTAATAATAAAGAAACTAAAAGATTTGACATAAATATGCATTTCTATATTTATAATACAGAAACGCTTCCAATTGTATTTGAAAAATGTTGTCGTGTACTTAAGAATGAGTTTTCCTAAACAGAGGATTTAGAAAAACAGAAATATTTGACCGATTTCATCAACGTTTTTCAAGACGAAATCGAAGGAAGTGTAAAAGCAAAGGCTGCACTTAGCAGAAAAGAAGCAAATAGGCAAAAATAGGCGAAAAACTTCCTAAAACTGGGGATGTAAACGTTATGCAAGAATACTTGGAAAAAACATAGACTTATATACTAGACTTCGCGCGCTGTGAGAGGTTTTGAAGACAACATTAGAGTGAGAAAACAATAGTGAGAGGCGTTGTGTCTCTTTCTAACGTGAAGGTTGGTGGGGGGAGCGACTGACTACATGAAAAGGACATCATAATATAAGTAACCATAGCAAATAGACGTTATTGACAATTTAAAGAGTGAGGGGAAGGAACACTTTCCCCTTAATAGCCTCCCCACTCTTCCTGCCAAGCGAGAGAAACAAATCGCCTCCCAAGCTGTCTCCGTCTTTCAATGAGGTTTTCAACGCTCCCAGTAAAGCGCGCAGTCTAGTATATAAGTGTATAGAAAAAAATCAGGTATCTTCCTATTCGAAAGCTACAAGAAAATCATTGTTTTTAATATATTCTAAGATTAACCGAAGTGATTTCACTGTTAATACAATTATTTAATAGAAGGTGTTCTAGTGAAATTTCCTAGACGACAGTGTTAGATTAAGCACACGCAAAAAGTGTTGACAAAAACAGTGAGTTCTTTAAAACTTTCAGAAATAGAAAAACAACAAAGTAGTAAATATAAGAGTAGATATACTATATATATTATTATATGTTAATGTACCAAAAATATTGTTATTATTTTATATTTCATAAATATTTTAAAATTATAATATACCTGATATTTTCATGCTGAAACTAAACAAAATTCTGTGACTATATTTATAAAAGTTTTAAATTCTGCTATATCGCTTATAAGTTAATGATCTTTATTTTATATTGGTAATCAATTGAGAAAAATATTTAAATTTTTGTTTCAAATGACCGTTCTTAAGTTTTAGGCAAAAATGTTAGTATGGACTAAAAAAAATATTTATAAAAGGAAAGTTTATTTTTGATAGATTGCAAAAAAAATGTTAATTATTTACGTTTTAGAAAAATTAGTTATATTAATTTAAATATTTAATTTTATGTAAAAAAAACTCATTTTAAAAATAAAATTTCATGTGTTTGTACTAATTGTATTACTCACGATGTTATTTCATTATTCATTCAAATTATATTCGTTAAAAAATATATTTTTTTAAATAGAAACTTCTGATAGCAAAATAAAAGAAGAATAGTGATCATTTTGGAATTATGCTTTTATAGACTATAATTTATCCTAGATAAAATATAACCAATAAAACCTATTAAAAAAAAAAAAAATTTAATTTTATAAATTTGGATTTGGAATCGGGATTTCAAAAATTAAAAATAATGAATGCTACTAAAAATGATTAAAATCTATTAATAAGCATTAAACTCGAAAAAAGTTTATTATTTTCAATTAAAAACTATTTCTCACTTTTGAAAATTGATTGTACTGTAAAATGCAATTAATAACGTTTAACTTAATTAAAATTAATTATACTCTGCTAAAATTTTTTTTATTGTTAATCGAAATAACTTCCATGTAACACATTGTTATCGGGGCACGTAAAAATACGTTTTTTGCAAACTGTGAGTAGAGCACGGGTCACGTTTATAATAACTATGAAGAATCTATTCTAAGACAAGAAAATAAAAGTTTAATAAAGAAATTCAAAGCCTTTTCAAATTTATAGTGATATCTTTGTAACAATAAAATTCACGCACATTTTTCAATAAATTGCCCGCTCCAGCCATAATGCTCAAGTACAAAACGCCCGACCACAATGTGTTAATTGAATAAATTGTGCCGAATTTGCAAACCCCCGATCCCAAATATAGATTCGAAAGAATTACATATTTTTAAATTGTTCTAAGAGTGCTCCTCAGCAAAATAGGAAGTTAAAATCGACTGTAGTGCCGGACAGAAAAATTGTTCTTTGTGGGTGCTTGCCACTATCTTTGTGGCCGGTGGTTCCACACTCAAGAAATCACGCGGCTCAGGAAGGGTTAAATAAATTTCTTAGAATTTCTGTCTCGATAGCTTTATTGCTTTTACTATCACAGAGGCTCCTCTCAGTCCGAGAGTCGGAACAGTACTACTACTATAGTTAACTGCCGTTGCGTAGAACGGCTCTATTCTCGCTTCATGTTTCGCCCCCCCCCCACTACTGACGCGGGAAGACTTGCGGTGGCTGGCGCCTACATAATCCCCCCCGAGTGACGACAAATTTTTACCCTGGATCAACTCAGAGGACTAGGAGTCAGTCTTATTAATGACATGCAGTCTTATTACAATAATACTACAGTTGCTTAAACTAATACAATAATTACTTAAATTAGTATGATAATTAACTTAACTTAATACAATAAATTATTTATGCTAATTCGCATCTGACTTAAATGTTTTAATTTGATTTGCCGCTGTGTTAAATGTGACTTTTTTCTTTTTGGCATACGTTTTCAATTTTGACGTTCCCGGAACAGCGTGCTGTTTTGACCTCTGCGTAGATGTATTTCCTCGCGCATTCTTCTCAAGATCATTTTTTGTATAGGAACTGAGATTCTCTGAAATGAAGTATGCGGGTTTTAATAACATTGTTGTCACGATACGCGGTATATCATTAAAGTCGATCTCATAGTTCTGATCGGATATCCTTTTAAGCACCTTATGAGGTCCAGTAGATGGGCGTTCAAGAGGCTTCTTTCTTGCACCCGTTTCAAGCAGCAAGTACGTACAGGTACGGAGATCCTTGAAAAAGAATGCGCGCTTCTTATGCCTATGAGTGACCGGTACAGAGCCAATGTCTAGCATGTGTTCGCAAAATTCTTCGATGAATATCTGCGTATTCGAAGAGAAATCATCGGAGAATCAGAACGCACGAGGGATACGCAGAGTGGTACCGAAAACGTACTCAGCTGGCGACGCGCCAGTATCTAATCTTACATGTGTGCGCAAACCTAACAGGACTGTTGAAAGCTGACGAACCCAGTTCTTATCAGTGTGGCACTTCAACGCTGCTTTCCGACAACGGTGCCACCGTTCTATTATCCCATTTGCCTGTAGATGATATGTCGCGGTTTAAATACGCTGACAGCCAATGAGCGACAGTAACACGTTAAATAGTTGGGATTCAAATTGTACACCTTGATCTGTGGTAATGATTTTTGGTGCGCCGTATCGAGATACCAACTGGTCAAAGAACACCCGTAAAACCGTTTTTGCAGTGATGTCTTTAAGAGAAATTGCCTCGACCCATCGCGAAAAACGATCAATGAGGGTTAATAAGTATTGGTGATCGTCAATGTTTGGAAGAGGACCAACAATATTCATGTGTACATGCTGAAAACGTCCATCAGGAGCAACGAAATCGACTGGATTGTTTTTTACACGACGGGGGTAACCTTCGATTGCTGACAATCAAGACAGTTCTTCGCCCACGTTTTAATATCCCGATGCATGCTTGACCATACGTACAGTTTCTCAATCATCTGATCTGTGACCTTGCCAGACGGATGAGCGAGTTGGTGAAACATCTCGCATATTCGCTTGTGCAATGATAAAGGTATAATCGGTCGCAGTGTTTCACCGGTTATATCTCAGTAGATTCTGTTGTGATCCGGACCCCGCTCTAAACATCTGATTGTTAACTTGCAATCCAAAGATTCGCGTAATTTCTGTAATTCAGTGTCATCTTTCTGTAGTTTCGAAAATTCGAGTAAATCGAAATCTAATAGTAGACGAATGGAGTAAACACGTAATAACAAATCAGCTACTACGTTTAACGAACCTGATACATGCTCTATTAGCGTAGCGAACTGCGAAATGTATAACAACTGTCGAGTTTGTCGAGGTGATGATGCAGAAGAACTGCATTTTCCAGCTCGGATTTGATTCGTTTGAATGCCTCTTCGGCTTTTGCGGACCACGCAATTCCCCGTTTATTATTTTTCTTTGAGTCACGAGTGTACTCATATAATGGTGTTTGCACGCTAGCTGCGTTAGGCAAGCTACGTCGGTAAAAGTTAATTAACCAGAGAAAACGTCCCATCTCGACGACAGTTTTGGGTTTTTGTAATTTCAAGATAGCCTGTACTCTTTCGTTGGTTGGCTTAGAGCCTTTTGAGTTTATCAAGTGACCTAAGAAGATTAACTCAGACTTACCGAATTTGCATTTATTGAGGTTTATGCGCAAAGCATATTTCTTTAAGCGTTGAAAGACGATACGAAGATGGACTTTATGCTCATCCTGCGATGATGAAGCTATAAGAATATCATCGACATATGCGAAAATAAAATCAAGATCTGCGAGTGCTTGATTAACATAACGCTGGAATGATTGACTTGCGTTTCGAAGGCCAAAAGAAATCGACGCATATTCGAATAACCCGAAAGTGTTAGTTACAGCATTTTTCGGAATGTCTTCCGGGGTAACTGCTATTTGATGATAAGCCTTGTGCAGGTCAATCTTAGAGAGAATCGTTTTCCCGTAGAGATTAGCGGAACAATTATGTAAATGAGGTACTGGGTATTTGTCCGGCACGGTTATTGCATTTCACCTGCGATAATCGCCGCAAACTCGCCATTTGCCATCAGGCTTACGTACCATTTTGACCGGTGCAGCCCAAGAACTGCTGGACGGACGCACGACACCTAGCTTTAACAGATCCTTAAACTCAGCTTTAAATGCCTTTAGTTTTTCTAAGTTTACCCGTCTAGGTCGCTCATCAACTGGTGGACCAGTTGTAATAACATAGTGAAAAACGCCTGATGTCTCCTTAGTTCCTGTTAAACTTGGTTTCATTAACTTCGAAAATCCAGAAAGAATTTTAAAATACGGGCTCGTCTTGTCAACAAGACTAATATCGAGATTTGAAGCATTCTTAACGATACCTATAGATGAAACGTTCGACCACGGATCAACTATTCGTTGTCTACGAATATCGACTATCAGACCATAATTATTGAGTAAATCTGCTCCTATAATAGGACAGGGAATTGACGTCACATGGAAATCCAAAATGATGGGTCGCTTAAAACCGAGGTCTAGCGAAAGCTGAACTTTTCTAAAAACTGTGATTTGTGTATTGTTCGCTGCAAACAGTACACTGCAATCATTGACTACAGAATTCCTATTATATACAAAATCAAGTGTAATAGTGGAAACGTCCGAACTAGTATCAATAAGAAAAACAAGATTGGTTTTTGCATCGCGAACGTGGAGACGCTTTGAATTTTCAAAACCTTCTGCAACTATCTCGACAAAAGAAGGTCGAATTAGTTTTCTGCGATCTTATTTGTCTACGAGTATGGTTTATAACAATTACGCGCTTTGTTGCCATATTTTTTATGTAAGCGACAAAGTTCATCAGTCCTGCAATTCCTGCTACCTTGTGATTTTGACCTACTACACCTCTGTTGTTTCGCACGAGAGCTAAGACGAAATCTTTGTTTCTAATTTATAAACGATACCTATCTTGCACATGCAGGTACAGTACAATTGAAGGGTTGTAAGTCTAAAAGGTCTAAGTGCCAATTTTATTATTTAGAGATGTAACAAAAAATCATTATGAAATAAACAACTCAATGAAATAATTATTTATTTTTACTTAATTTAATTGAACACATATCCAAATTTTAAAACAAAAATGCACTTGGATCCATTGGAATATTATTAGCCTTGGCACTTAGATCGTATTTTCGTAAAAATATTAACTTTGGATTTTTTGGCTCTTAAACCCTTTAGACTTATAATCCTTCAATTCATTAAGAGTTTCCTCTATATTCTATCTTGCACACGCAGGTACAGTACAATTCACTAAGAGTTTCCTCTATGTTCTATCTTGCACACGTAGGTGCAGTACAGAATTCTTTAAGTTTCCTTACCGATTTGATAATAAATATTTACGTAAAATTTGCATCAGTATTCATAACCACAGACCGATTATTTACGCGTTGCGATAAGCTTTACGAAACGTCTTGTATTCGATTTGTTTAAACACGTAACAACTTGAAAAACTATTTAAATTTAAGTCCTCTTTACGATAACGTTACCACTTATATCGAAAAAATTTTACGATCGGCGTTTGCACGATATTAATTATTAATAAACAATTTATTAATTTTATCGCCTTATGAATTTTCAATATATTGTTTTTGATATAAGCTTACTATAAAGAAAAATAAAACAATTTCAATTCGTTAGAATTTTAAAAAGAAATAAGATGCGCATAAAATTCTGTAAATACGCGCAGTTCCGGGAATCTGTTACGGCGCGACAGCTTGCCATGTCAACAGCGCGCATTTTTATATGAATCGAACTATCGCGAAAATGGCCGACAGACTGACTGCCTTTACACTATACACCGCCACGTATGCTACTTGCAATATGGCGTACCGAATCTTCGCTTCTATCGCGCACGTATTGCGTACATAGCGTGCGCCAAGATGGCGGACGCTTTTTCGAGAATTTCAAATTCTGGCACGCTTACTTGAAACCTAAATGCACGTGTTGCTGCGTGCCTGCTGAAGCCTCCGCGTTGATGATCGAAACTCGATGATTCAGGCGCCGGTGTCAGTGACTTCATGCAAATCGTCGCCTTCCTCGACGAAGATGTCCTTGATGATGATAAAGGCGCCGGTGACGATGGCTTCACGCAATTTTTTCTATTGACGACAATGACCTTGTAGATGACAAAGGCGCCTGTGGCAATGGCTTCACGCAAATCGTCGCTTTCATCGACGACGATGTCCTTATTGACGTGTGTACGCCAGCGTACCAGCACGTACACACCCAGAGTGTTAGCCGTTTTCAAAAGCAGAAAAGTGCCTGCCTCGTTCCGCAAAAAACAATCTTCTCGGCCTCGTGTGAACTCACCTCCCTTTATTTTGACTCTGCCGCGGTAATTAAACTTTCCCTATTGGGGTGCTTGTCACTATCTTTGTGGCCGGTGGTGTCACACTACCAAGATCACGCGGCTCAGGAAGGGTGAAATAAATTTCTTAGAATTTCTGTCTCAATAGCTTTATTGCTTTTACAATCACAGAGGCTCCTCTCAGTCCGAGAGTCGGAACGGTACTACTACTATAGTTAACTGCCGTTGCGCAGAACGGCTCTATTCTCGCTTCATGTCCCCCCCATTACCGACGCGGGAAGACTTGCAGTGGCTGCTGCCAACACCTTACTGATTCGAGCGCCCTCTGATGAAAATAAAAAAAATTAAATTTCTCATTCTGTATTATCGACTTGTCAGGGTAGTATAATAAGAATGTTACAGAGGAAACGAAACATTTTTCACCCGCTGTTTAAAGACTAAATTTGCCATTCTTCTTTAATTTTTTTTCTTTTTATTATTTCATTTTACAATAATTAAAAAGTAATGAGAGATTTGAGACGATAGAGGTGTGGAATTTAAATTTAAAGTATTACATCATTATACAAGCTTATTATAATCAAATAAAGAGAATCACATCACCCTATGCAATGCAAAATTCTAAATAATTTTGAAGTAATTTATTATTATTTGACATAAAAGCATTATTATGATCGGATGATTAGTTTGCTAATACTCCAACATTCTCTCCAACAACTTCCAATAATAAAACTCCATCTTAAAATTTTTTTTCATAAAAGTCTAATTAGCCTGAAAGAATTGTGCAATGCCAATAATTTCATACAGTATACGCAACGAATATAAATCGTCTATATTCGTTGATTTGCGTGTTGTATCTTCACGTTTCGTAAGAGTATGTTTAGTCTAGGAAACGAGGGGTCCCATATCGAAAATTTAGGTGAAAGGCTGCAAATATGTTCCCAGCAGTTTTCGGACCTAAAGAATTCGAATGTTATTATTTTTTGCCTAAGTCCCGGAGTTCTAAGAGAAAATGGCAATATTTGTCGTTTTTTGCTTGTTTCTCAACAATGGCTGCACTTAGGTAAAAATATTTTATGAGCAATCTTGTAGAGCGTGTCCTTTTACATAATATACGCTATTTTTTTTTGTTTTAACTTTTAATAGCAATTCGCAAGAGTTAAAAAGAATAACATATGAATGCGTGTGTCCGTGTCAGCGAATTCTTTAGTGAGTTTCTATGCCACTGTCACATGTATATATCACATGCATGCCGACTAATCACGTGTGCGCAGCGGAGAGCTACGCTTATTTCAATCATCGTGCGTGCTAGTTGATTTCGTCTGCGTGTTACATTGCAGTCAAAATACATATAAGAACGCGCAGCCGAAATACGTATATTAGATCTAAATACAACCTTTTTAACGGGTTACCCCCACTTGCGACTTTGAAAAAATCTATTTTTTGTTAATTGCATTTTTTTGAAGTATAAGTATCTGAGAATATGACCTGGAAATTTCAAGTCGATCCAAATAAAATTGACTGAGATATGAGCGTTGAAAGAGAAGAATCCGTTGTGTAAACAACCGGCAATTAAAACTTTAAACGCGTTTTTCTCAAAATGGCATTTCTGAAGTCGGTGACCAAGATTACTCAAACACTAATAAACCGATCTTCTTGAAATTTTGCAGGCTTATTAAATACATGAAAATGTAGTCTTTAATCGTTCAATTTTGTTTCGAAAAAAAATGGCCGTTTTGTAGCCAAAAAACGGCCGTTTTTTTTCGTTAAAATCGGACTATTAACTTTGACTGTCCGCCATTTTGTGAAAAATGAATATTTTTTTGAATCCTTTGATTAAAGACTAGTTTATACTTATACTTAACTAAATCTATCCACATATTTTGTTTCAAATGATCCACTTCGCCGCAATGTTGGTCACCGCAAACCGTATAAATAAAAACACTATTTCATTGGCGGCCATTTGCCACTTAACAATGTAATATTTTACAATAAAAAAATTACTGAAAATTCTTCAAGATGGATTCTTTAAGATGATATAATAATCGTTTAAAAAAGTATTGTAGTTTTCTTTAAAAAAATTCATGAAAAAGGCCTTTTTTGTTGATCTACAACTGGGGGTAACCCCTTAATAAAAAGAAAATTATGGTAAGTATTGGTTGTCGTTTAAACATATTTTTCTGTGCTCTCTTCATGTATTATCAATTTATCGAATATTAGTATGGCACCTGTGAGTAACTTACCAAAAAGAATATTTAAAATCAACATTTTTGACTCTCGAAAGTTGTGAAATCAAATAATATTGCTAAGTATTTTCTTTTTTATCAACACCATTTTTTTTAATGATAGCTAATCATCTATGTTGTTATATATAATATGCTAATGAATATCTACATTTAAATACAACAATCTTTTAAATACAAAAAAAATATCGTTTTCGTTGTTATTAAAAAATATGAAAAAATATAATTAATAATTAATTTTCATAAACATACTTTCAAATTTTCTTTAGTTTTAAAATATTTTAGACAAAAAAAGCAATAAAATATAATAATGTCGCTAAATATCATCTTCCTTTTTATTAATGTATTTTTTGACCGCTACCTGGTCATCATTTACTTATCGGATTAATAAAAAGTTATTACACAAATTTCTACGCACCATAGTTGTGAAACCTATTTAATGTTGTTAATTATTTCAATATTTGTGTCTAACACATTTATTTTATAATTTTAGTTAATACTAAAAAGTACAATATTATTTTATATTTTTTACAATTTTCTTTTGAAATGTTACTTTGAATTGAAATATCAAAGTATATAAAATATCAATCATGTAACATGATTCTTTACTCTTACATTTATTTAGTTTTTATTTCAATTCGATTCAATAATTTACATATAATTTCATATTGTTTTCGTACGATAGTAGGAAGTTGCTTCGAATGAAACCACTGAAATCAAATAATTTTTTTAACTATATTTTTCTATATCTTGTATGCTATATTCTTTTACAACTTATATATTTCATAAAAAGTTACTTGTGACATGTAATTAAAACCATACTTGCCGGACACTTGTAGAGTATATGGTGATGCTCGCAGTAATTTATGTGATCAACATATATGTTTACATACTGTAATAGTTTGTCTACGTTTGAAATAAAACGAGTAGCTGGTAATGCTCATGGTAATTTATATAATCAAGATATATTTTTAGATACTGGAATAGTTTTTTCATGTTATAACTGAAACATAATTGGGTATGAATTGCGAATAATAAGATTCTAAACTTTTAACTATACTTTCTATGTATACGAGGTCTGGCTATTAAATAACGAGACTAGTTACAAAAAAGGGTTTTATTATAAAAATTATTCTACATTCGTATGCTTCCCTTCAATATACTCCCCTTCCCTCGCCACACACCTTTTCATACGTTTCTTCCATTGATCGAAGCAGTGCTGGAAGTCTTTTTTGGTAAGGGCCTTTAGGAGCTCTGCCGTTTTTTGCTTTACCGCTTCCATCGACTCAAATCGGGTTCCTTTCAAAGCAGATTTTATTTTCGGAAACGAAAAAAAGTCGCACGGTGCCAAATCTGGCGAGTACGGCGAGTGTTCGAGCACTGGAGTGCGCTTACCGGCCAAATACTGCTTCACAGATAGCGCGTTATGGGCAGGTGCGTTGTCCTGGTGCAAAATCCACGAGTCGTTCTTCCACAACTCGGGCCGTTTCTTACGAACTCGTTCTCGCAGTGTTGCCAAAACTGACAAATAGTAAGTCTGGTTGACAGTCTGACCCTCTGGAACTCATTCAGTCATCACGATACCGTTAATGTCGAAAAAAACGATCAACATTGCCTTGAATTTTGATTTGGACATCCTTGCTTTTTTGATTCTGGGCGATTCAGGCGTCTTCCAATGCATCGATTGCCGCTTTGTTTCAACATCGTATTAAAAAATCCACGTTTCGTCGCAAGTAATAATGTTTTTTATCAGTCCGGAATCTTTTTTTAACCTTTCAAGGAAATCTGAGCAGACCTGTTGACGCAAGAGCTTTTGGTCAGGAGTCGGGTTTTTTGGCACCAACTTCGCACAGACTTTTGTCATGTGTGATTCCTCGTGAAAAATTTGTCTAACTGTTTCTTTATCGGCGTTCACAGCCTCGGCAATCATCCGGATGCTCATTCGACGATCTGCACGCACAATTTGGTTGATTTTGGTCACTGTTTTCGGAGTTGAAACAGTGACAGGGCGACCTGGGCGTTGGTCATCTTCAGTGCTCACTCGGCCCTCACTGAAGCGCTTACACCACTCAAAAACACGCGCACGAGATAGAGAATTGTCCCCATAGGCCTCTTGCAACAATTTACAGCACTCAGTCGGAGTTTTTTTCAATTTAACGAGAAATTTGAGATTGATACGTTGCTCCTGTTTTTCGTCACACATGGTTTTCGGCACGAGAAAAAAACACGTTCGTTTCAAACCGCTACTGCACAAATACAATAATAGTGACGAGAACGTGTTTTGGTACGTGCATAGACAAAATATCTAGATACCCAACGCACTACTCGTTTTTTTCCCCACCCCTCTACGGCGCCCTCTAGGCGCGCAGTCTCGTTATATAATAGCCAGACCTCGTAAAAAGGAAGATGATATTTAGCAACATTATTATATTTTATAACTTTCTTCAGTCTAAAATATTTTAAAATTAAAGAAAATTTGAAAGTATGTTTATGAAAATTAATAATTAATTATATTTTTTCATATTTTTTAATAACAACGAAAACGATAATTTTTTTTTATTCAAAAGATTGTTGTATTTAAATGTAGATATTCATTAGCATATTATATTTAACAACGAGGATGATCAGCTATCGTTAAAAAATGTGTTGATAAAAAAGAAAATACTTAGCAATATTATTTGATTTCACAACTTTCGACAATCAAAAATGCTGATGTTAAATATTCTTTTTGATAAGTTACTCACAGGTGCCATACTTGTATTCGTTAAATTGATAATACATGAAGAGAGCACAGAAAAATATGTTGAAACGACAACCAATACTTACCATAATTTTCTTTTTATTAAAAAGGTTGTATTTCGATTTCATTAATTGGGTAGAATATATTTCAAATTATAAAATATTATATTAGATTTATTATGAAAGTAATCTGTGAAGAATGATTGCACTATATGATGCATTAGTTGTATAGATAAAAGAAAATGAAATTTTAAAAAGTTGTTAAATTTTGTAGAATGTTATAAAATTAACGTTTGTTCTAAGAAAATAATGTAAATATTTCGAGAAACTTATGGCCATTGTTTTTTTATAATTTTATCATTTTTATATTTTACAAAATGTTTGTGTAAGAACTTTATAAAAATAAGTTGTAACGCGGTAAAATTTATTTACCCTGTAAGCAACACAGGACCTTCCTCTGGTCCTGCTTTATCTTCTGTTGTGTGTGAGGGGCCTTGCCTAAGGCCCCGCTACAGGTGTAGCTCCCACCGGGCTCGGCTACTCAGGATGTGTGCCAACAACCGGTTGGCACACCCGTGGAGGCGGCGGTATTCAGGATAGGGACGCTGTAGGGAAATAAAATAAGAACGCGCCGACTCAGTGCTCAAATGCTTGTTTAATGAGTAGAATTAACAAAATTAATACAAAAATTGATAAATTATTGCGGAGAGGTCTAATTACGCGAAGAGCAATTAGCATTGCCTCACGCGAAATACTAATTTTCAAAGTGCGCACTTCGCATGCGCACCCTCTTCGCTTCGCGCGGCTACACACACACGTGTAGTCTATGGACAGCAGATATAGAAAGAGCAGTTCCCTGTCTATACTGCCGTAGTCCGTGACTGCTCGAGTGAGAGCGTCTCTTACTCTCACTTGACGCTGCAGTCTATGGTTGAGCGAGAGAGCTCGTTACTCTCGCTCAACCGCGTGCTCGCAGGTTGTACGAGTAAGAGTGGCTTTCTCTTACTCGTACGCCTATTCTATGATAGTGCGAGAGAGAGATCGATCCTCTCACTCGCACTCGCACGGCCTAATCGAATTTGAGTTACGCGGTCTCGCGCGTAACTCTGTTTTATCTATATATGCCTGACGCGATCGCACACGCGTCAGGAAAACTAAATATAATATATTCGCGGACTAAATTATCACGGATAAGTGGCCACTTACTTTTACTATATTGGATAGCGGAATCGTCTCTCTCAATATCTGCGGAAACGCTGCCGAAAAGTTTTCCAAACTCGCAAAACTTCGTATCTCGCGCAAAGCACGTGCGGCTGGTTGAAGAGGCGGAACGAGAAGAAGGCTTGAGGGGAGGGCTCCTCTTTCTCCTCTCGCCTATCAGTTTTCCCGCGTAGCGCTATCAATTCTTGATCGATAGCGCCGCAGTTCGGTACGCCGCGGCTTTTCCCGCGTCAAGCCATCGATCGCTTGATCGATGGCGCTGCGTATCGTCGCGCCGCGAACTCTCTTTCTATCGCCTATGACAGGTGGCTTAGCCTCTATAACCCACCTGTCACAAAGTTAAATTTTAAGAAATATAATTTTAATATAAATTTTATCATAAAAATAAGTTGAATTCAAAGTAATAGATAATAATCATGTACAAATTGTTTTGTGATTTCATGTACAAAATAACATTATATTAATTTATAATGAAAATATTGATAAAATTGAATTTATATTTGTGTTGTTAATTGAAAGATTTAATTTATATTTGTGTGGTTGATAAAAAAATTTAATTTATATTTGTGTTGATACAAATTTATAAATATAAAAGAAATATAATTTTTATAAATTAAATACATGCAAATACTTGCAATATATTTTTTATTACAAATTTATTTTCAAATTGTTTTATATAATAAAATCAATTAATTATTTAATATAATACATAAATTATTTAATTAAAAAAAATAAACTGTTTTGATCATATTGTTTTACAAATTTGAGTAAAAATAAAAATTTAATTTAAAAGATAATTTTAATTTATTGGTATTTAAAAATAAAATAATGATATTCTAATGAAATAAACATTAACTTACTTTTAGCAAGAACATAGAGAATTGGAAATGACTAGGCACAAAATTGTAAATTTAGCGGCAAATAAGAAACAAGTAATTAAATATTCAATAAAATATATTTTTATAGTCAATTGTTTACATTAATTATTTATCATCACAACGAATCTTCATATAACATTAATAAGTTTGAATTTGTGGGAGTCAAATCGATTCATGTTTCAGTTTCCATTAAATTTATCAAAATATCTAATTTGTATATCTGACTATTTTCTTTTTTATTTTTATTTTTAAGTACAAAAGTTTGTTTAACTATATCCAATGTAAATTCTTAAAAAATATATTTATAAATAATGGGAAGAAATTATTTATTGAATTTTAGAAAAATTTTTTCTTACCATTAGTCATTTTAAGTTTTAAATCTTTTTAATCAATTAAATAATCACACTTTTGTTAAACAAATAATTAATTGTATTTGATAAATTCTGAAACACCTCCAATCCAGAAAAGGCTGAAAAAAGTATAATAATAAATGTTCGTATACCATGTCATAGATAGAGATCATACAGTGCAAAAGTAAATAAAACAATATTTTGAAACTTTAAACTATTATGTATGATCATGAGCAAAAAATAGGTAGCAGAGAATAAAAAAAAATGAATGCGAAGCAAATACAAAGGAACCTAGTAAGGTGTAATAAGACTTGCAATTGATTGTGTTATTAATATATTATTGATTAAAAACCCAAAAAAAAATTTTATTATAACTTTTTAGAGGAATAATAAAAATAATACAATAAAATAATAAAAATTTATTAATATTGTAGATATAAACTTTTAATAAAATTAGAAAAATATGTAAAATTACTTAAATTTTTTTCTAAGTAAATATTCAATAAATAAGCAGACTAATGAGTGAATTTTATAACTTTAATAAACTAAATTTTCATATTATAAATAAAAATAAATTCATAGTTATCTTCATTATTGAAAAAAAGTGCACTTACCCGATAACCATTGCTGTAAATCTAAATAAAGCTAAATTAAGTTAACCACAACGTCTTTTTCTCTCTGTTGTAACACCAAATTCGACTTCTCTATTTTGTAATATTTCACTTATTTCATCTAATAATTCAGTAGGAAAAGCACTATCAGCAACTCGAGTTGTGTAGGCCTTAACTACTGCAACAATTTCTCCAACAACTGTAGGTGGAAATCCAAGACCAGTACAAACTCCATCAATACAATCAAATACTTTACAATCAAATATAGTATAATATTATCAGCTCTAGCACTGACAAAATAACGACCAATTTTTAAAGATTGTTCTAAAGAAATGTTCTTTCATGAAACCCAAGCGGAAATAGTCACGTAAATATAAATGTTATTAACAAAAAGTAATTCTTCATAATGATTATTAGCTTTTATTAGGTAATATTAAAATCTTATAATGTGTGGATTTTAGACTCTAATAATAGTCAATAATGTATATTAATGTTTCGAAGTTTTTATCGTCATTTTATAAATTCAATTAATGTTTATAAGATTTTATTAGATTTTTATTTTTAGGAAATGTCCTTACAAAGAAAGATGCAATAAACGCTAGAATATAAATAGTTATTAGCTTTTAGAACGGTTACATATTTCTTTTATGTGTAAAACCCAAAAAGCTAATCATTATAATGATTGTAAGTAGTTGATGAAACCTTTTAAAATACTTTCTTAAAACCTTCATAAAAACTTTAGTTAAGTATTTTATATATTTTAGAATTTTATTTTTTATTATAATTATACATATTTTTAACATACGCATTAATATTTAATCGTTTATTCGCATTGTCGCACATGTTATTTTACACATTATTTTACGGAAAGCAACGCAGAAAAGCGTTTGACCTACGGTGGGATCGAACCCGGGTCCTTCGCATTATAAAGCAGACGCCCTAACCATTACGCTATGCAACGCTTGTATAACTAAGATTTAAATTTGAATCATAAGTTGCATGGCAATCCATATACACTTGTTTTAATTTTACATTTAAAGTTTCTTCTATAGTGAAAAGTATTTTTTTAAATTAAGAAATAATTGAAAATTCAATATATTTAAATTGTAATTATATCTTAATTTAAAAAAATACTTTACACTATGGAAGAAATAGTAAACATAATTAATAACCCCTTGATTGTTTTTGTTTTAAACACAATTATTTCATGTTTATTTATTATTTACTTCAATAATGCCAACAATAAACACTTTTGAGTAAAAGTATAACATTTTTAATTTTTGAATAGTATTAATACGTATTTAATTTTTTTTAATACTATCAATACATTATATATATATATATATAACACATCGTTCAATAAGTCCCGAGACGAACCCAGAGATGGTGCTAGTAGTATTAAACTGGCCACGTTTCCATAGAGTGCGAACCTTTACATGAAACGTGTAAAAATTTCACGTCGATCGGATCACAGACAGCAGAGTTATCGAGGTTAGAGTAAAGTCACTTTGTAATTTGTTTGAAAAATGGAAAAAAGCGAGTTTCGCGTGTCGATTAAACATTGTTTTTTAATGGGTGAAAAACATTACCCGGACTCCTCTCCATCCAAACCAACGATTTGTCGTTGGTATGCTGAGTTTAAACGTGGCCGTACGGACACAAACGATGCGGAACGTTCGGGTAGGCCATTGGAAGCCGTTACACAGGAAAATGTGAGTGAAGTGTTCAAAATTGTAATGAAAAATCGCAAAGTGAAGGTCCGTGAGATTGCAGAAATGACACAGATATCATCTGGAAGCGTATTTACAATCCTACATGAAAAATTATGCATGAAAAAGGTTTTTTTTAAGTGGTTGCCGCGATTGCTTTCAGTGGAACAGAAACAGCAACGAGTCGACGATTCAGAGAGCTGTTTATCGCTATTTACTCGCAATAAAAGGGATTTCCTGCGTCGATACGTGACCATGGATGAAACATGGATACATCATTTCACTCCGGAGTCGAATCGGCAATCATCTGAGTGGCGCATGGCTGGCGAAAGCCGCCCAAAGCGTCCAAAAACGCAGCAGTCTGCTGGCAAAGTCATGGCGTCTGTTTTTTGGGATACACATGGCGTGATTTTCATTGACTACCTGGAAAAAGGTAAATCGATCAACAGTGATTATTATATTGACTTGTTGGTACGTTTGAAAGAGGAGATCGCAGCAAAACGACCGCACATGAAGAAGAAAAAAATCCTTTTTCACCAAGACAATGCACCATGCCACAAGTCCATAAAAACAATGGCAAAATTGAACGAATTGGGCTTTGATTTGCCTCCCCACCCCCCGTATTCGCCAGATTTAGCCCCCAGCGACTACTGGCTCTTTGCTGATCTCAAAAAAATGCTCCAGGGAAAAAAATTTGGCTCGAATGAGGAGGTCATTGCCGAAACTGAAGCCTATTTTGAAGCAAAGGATAAATCCTTCTATAAACATGGTATAGAAACGTTGGAAAGGCGTTGGAAAGATTGTATCACTCTAAACGGAGATTATATTGATAAATAAAACTGATTTTTGAAAAAAAATGTTGTTTTCGTTGTTAGTCTCGGGACTTATTGAACGATGTGTTATATTAGTTATTTATGTACCATAGGCGAGCCTTTCGGCTCATATTTTGTGGATGGATAGAGGCGCCTTAGTCGCTCGCTGCGCTCGCGACTGCGGCCCTACTATCCATCCACAACATATTTTGCCTCAAGCTGTAATGACGCGAGGTTCACTCATGGTGCTTAAAAAATTTTTCAGCCTTGTAACCCGTACGAAGACTCTTACTTAGTTAACAGAATAATTAATTTTATTTTGTTGCATATCAATAAAATGCAATTTCGAACCCGTACTGACAGTTCGTAAACTACAGACATCGTCTGCTAACGCATGCGCATTTTGTACACACACGCGTACATGTACATGTAGTGTCAGAAAGTGACAGACAACATAATGTAAATATAAATATAAATTATGAAATTAAAAAAAATAGTAAATGGATTCATATTTAAAAACAAAATTAATTCTTGAATAATTATTATTTATTAAAAAATATAAATTTCTTGAGTATATTTATTAAATATTTATACAAAATAACATTTTTAACAAAAGTTTTTTTTATAAGATTTGAAGGCTTATAAATAATATTAATACTATTATAATTAATATAAATATTTTCTTATGTTATTTTTATCATAACAATACTATATTTGTTTAACACATTTTTTGTATAATCAATGAATTTTAGTCTCTTATTTAACATGAAAAAACAGTAACTTTTTTAAATATTTTAAATTTAATTTCTTCACACAAAAAACTTTTAAATTATTTATCTAAATCACAAACAAAATTATAAACTAAAAAATTATCACTTTAAAATCACTTATTATTAAATTTTTTAATTTTGCGGGATTATATTAGACTTTGCTTTTTCTATTAGTTTATTTAATTCACGTTTGCATTCTTCATCACTGTCACTATCACTCGTCTTATTTTCATTATTTAATAAATTGTCCATTTTTATTCTTCTTCTCACATATTAAGAACGAATATTACCGACACAACGATACACTATACTGAAAGAAAACAAAAGAAAAGCAGAGCCCCGTGGTCGCTTGAATGTATGTTGAGCGAAGGAGAGACCGAGACAGAGATAGGGTGGTCACGTGAGAGCAATGGTGCGCGCGCTCTTATCGCTATCTCGTTCTCTCTCCTTCGCTCAACATACATAAGTCTTATTACGCGATTCGAAAATATAAGTTTCGATGAAGACTCACATGCCAGGCTATATGAAGCGACAAATACATAGCAGTGGCGCTGTTAACTTTTTTTTCTCCTGGGACGTATACAGCCTAGGAGGACGTATAGAATGACATACAGCCTAGGAGGACGTATAGAAAAATGTTAATACGATCGAGAAGGCGCTTGCGCGTATGGAAACCATTTACACGCTGACGATGCTCCGTAGGTAAGAGTCGCCGTACGGGTTAGTAGGCTGAAAATATATATATAGGTTCGTTAAAATCTTTAAAAAATATAACCTCTAAAATGGTATATACAGGGTGCGTACGGTATTTGAGGACAACTTGAGAGTATAATTAATTAGCTTGTATTTTTAATAAAATTTAATGAAATTTTAGGAATTTTTTATACAACGTTAAATTAATATATGGCTATAAAGTTATTCAATAAAATCGCCATTAGCAGCAATAACCTCTTCGATCCGGGTCCGGAAACGATTACATGACTGAATCAAATGCTCCTTGTTCATATTGACCATAACGGCAATAATAACAGTCTTCAGCAAAGAAGTGGTGTCATGAGGACGCTTATTGGTCTCATGCACAACTACGCCCCATACGTAATAATCCAAAGGATTAAGGTCTGGGGAGCTAGGTGACCAGAGGTTCGGTGTTCTGTGGTCATGAAAATTTTCGGCCATCCATTCTTGTATCGCCATCGCTTTATGTGAAGGAGCAGAGTCTTGTTGAAAAATGTATAGTCTGCCTTCGCTTACGTTGTCTATCCAGGGTTTCACTACCGTCTCTAAAACCTCGATGTATGCAGCTGAGTTCACTCGATGTCCTTGAGTAAAAAAGTGTGGTGGCATAACATGTCCTTCGTTGCTGACAACACCTTAAACCATAACAGTGGCTGGAAATTCTGTGTGCATAACAACAGGAACCTCCGTAGGATTTGAACATAGCCATCTGTCATTTCTGCGATTGGTCTTTTGATCTTGGTCAAAATTTCTTTCGTCGGAAAAAACCCATAACATTTTGGGCGCCTCAGGGTGTTTGATTTTGTTTAAAAGACGTTTTGATCGGAGAACTCTCTGTTCCCGTGTTCGTTTGATGAACTGTCTGCGCATCACGTAAGACTTATACCGAAGGTCTTCGTGGACAACTCTACGAATATTAAGGCGCTCAGAAACATGAAGCTCACTCGCAAGGACCCTCATTGATTTTGAAGGGTCTTCGTCTATGATCGCTTGCACTTGCTCTAAAAATTCTGCAGATCAGACAGTGTCAGAACGTTGTTCGTGCTTTTTGCGTTTTGCAACCGATTCTGTATCGCCTCCTGATGCTTCCAATTCACGACGAACCTTATGCACGAATGAACGGGCGCAATTGAGAAAATTAGAGATCTCTAAATGTGTATGGTTTGCACATATAGCGACGATGACAGCATGTCTTTTTATTTCTTAAGTGATGTTGTAGTCCGCCATTTCTCATCTGAAAAGAAAAAAAAACAAACAAAAATTCGCGAAGTTATAGTCACATTTATGCATGTCCTCAAATACCGTACGCACCCTGTATAAATCAAATCAATACACAAATAACCTTTAAAATAATACATATATATACACAAATAGCTTCATTTAAAATTATTTTAAAATATAGTATGTATGTATAATATATATATACACATTTATTATAAATATACTTTATATATTTTATTTTAGTATAGTTAGTATATATATACATATAAAGAGATGATGAGATATTTTAATATAGTTAGTATATATATATATATATATATATATATATAAAGAGATGATGAGATAAAAACAAGAGATTATCTTGTTCAGATTATCTTATCTTAACATGAATCTAGATATTAGACAAAATGCTTGAAGAGCGGTTTAATGAAAATTTGGGGGCGCATATCGTATTTTCGTAACGAATGCACGAATGTTAATGCTTTTTTTTTCATTTGAAAGAACATAAAAAAAAAGCAAAGGTGATGGATTATATTTTATTAAATATTAAAATGTATAATTAAAAAATTTTTTAATTTTTTCATGCATCAATTCAATATATAAATGGGTGCGCCAGGCGCCCGTGGTTAGTACCAATACTTACCACGGGGCGCTGGCGCGCCCCTTGATATATATACGCATAAGATAGAGATTTTTCATTCAATTAAATGATTTTTTTTTTTTTTATTAAAAAATTATTTATTTATTGATATTAAAAAATTATTTTAAATTTTATTAAAATTATTTTGTTTGAAAATTAATTTTAAAAAATATTCACATTTTGTATAATTTTACAATGCAATATTTGAAATTATTCTTTGACATTTTAATACAATATTGAAATTTAATGAAAAATATAAATATTTTTTTTGAACGTTTGAATACATTAATTTTTATGTCGCTATATTTTGGTAAAAATTTTTTCACCTTTGAACTTTGAAAGAGAATATATATTTTTTTCTAAAAAATATTCGGCAAACTTACTTTTATCACTTAACATAACCTATACCCTATACATTGGCTTGCGGTCCGCAAGCCGACTTGAGTTTCGGTAACGCGACGGACACGGACGAGATAATACGGTACGCGCGAATAATTAGAACAGTCGTGTGCCGTATAGGAAAGCTAGGCAAGTCCAGGCTAGGTAAGCTAGCCGCTTCCCGCGCTTAGTATTATAGAATTTTTCTCGACGGGTAGAACGGTGTGCGTGTTTTTCGTGGTCGCCTTCACGTTTTCGATTTGAGTTTGGTCGCCATTTTGTTCGCGCGGACGCTTGCCCTTTTCTCTCCGCGACTCGGCACTTCTTTCCGCGCAAGTTTTTTGTATTTCTGGCGCGCCCCGGCCGCGTGTTTTATAGAGCAGGTGTGCAGCTGCAATCGGTGGCACACAAGACACCGCCACCAGAAATCGGGGGCGTAGCAGTAAGGCGACGGCACCAGCGATTTCGTTCGGCGGCAGCGGCGTCCTGTTACGTGCGGCGGCATTCTTCATTTTTGTTTTTGGCGTGCGCGGCTGGCCAGCCACCGTCGTAAGTTTTTTATAAATTTAATTTCGACGCGCATAATCTTATATTTTTTTGTCTGCGTAGGAGTTGCGTTCTTTCTCGCACGTGTGTAAGAATAGGCGCGTGCGAGTGAGAGAGCGATATCTCTCTCACTTTAGTCGGATCAGTGCGAGAGAGTTGCGTTATCTCTCGCAGTCGCGTAAAGCTAGGCGCGCGCGAGTGAGAGAGCGCTTTCTCTCTCACTCCTGTAGGCGTAGTGCGAGAGTTCTGTTCTTTCTCACACTCATATCGTGCTTAGCGTGCGTGAGTCCCGGAAGCGCGGAATAGCGCGCTTTAAGAACAGCTGGTGATCGTACCTGTTACTTGCGTTCCTCGTATATTCTTTTTGTAATTTTTTTATTTTGTCTATTATTTATTCTTTGTTTTAATTTATATTTTTTTTGTTTATTAAATAGTGACATTATTTTATTTATTTTAATATTTTTGTTTTCTTTTTTTTTCTTTCTTTTATTTCCTTTTTTTTTCTTTTTCTTGGTTTTATTAGTATTGTTTTATTATTGCTTTTTACATATTTTTATTTTCATACAAAGCATTTATATTTTTTTTTGTTATTTTATTTACTTTATCTATTTTTCTTTTTTTTTGCTCTTTTCGATTTTCTTTTTTTTTGACGAGGAAACTTTCAGCTTCCCTCCCGAATACCGCCCTCTCCGAGTCATCAGCTAGCCGGCGAGGACGAGACACGAGCCACGCAACGACGTTTGCGCGGCGTTGCAACCGGTAAGTTGGGTCTGAAAGACGGCTTCTTGTGCCCGGACCCAGGAGCAAAGTCGTCCGAGACTTTAACGGCCGAGAAGGGGACGCTGCGAGCAAATTTCGCACCTTTCGCGAATTGCGCATCCCCCGAGGTCAATTGCTCCGGTGGTGGTTTAAATTTAAAACTGCCACCCCGTCACAACATATAATATAATTTTAAAATTTACACGTTATGATAATTATAAATATAGTCAACAACTGAAATTTTGCCAAAATATAGCGGCATAGAAATCAATATATTCAAATATTTGAAAAAAATATTATATTTTTCATTAAATATTAATATTGTATTAAAATGTCTAAGAATAATTTCAAATATAACACTTTGAAATAATACAAAATTTGAATAATTTTTAAAATTAATTTAAAAAAAAATAATTCTAATAAAATTTAAAATAGTTTTTTAATATCAATGAATAAATAATTTTTTTATAATAATTAATAATTTTTTAAATTATTGAATATAATAAATAAAAATAATAATTTTGTAATAAAAAAAAATCATTTGATTAAATGAAAAATCGCTATCTGATACGTATACACATCTAATATATGTATTTCGGCTGTATGTTCTTATTTATGTATTTCATCTGCAATGTAATACGCAGATGAAATCAGCTAGCACGCACGATGATTCAAATAATCGTAGCTCTCCGCTGCGCACGCATATAATTAGTTGGCATGCATTTGACTAGTTACTAGCAAACGACATTAAAGGACTTACTTTCTTTCTATTTTAAGCCAACTTATAAAATTAATTGCGATGATATAAGATCGTGTACACATTTACAATTGTGTAAGCCGTTTTGCAATTAATCGCAGTTAGATAAAACGTTAAATAAATACGTTGTAACGTCGGTACACGACCTCTGTTTTTTTTTCGTGTCAGCCTATAAGATTCTTTTTTGCCTTTCCTACCACGATACAGCCCCCTCCACAACCTACGCGACGCACTCTCTACTGACAAAGACCATTGTGACAATTAACCTAAACTCAAACCGAGAGTTGAATAGCCGCTCTTGTTAGATTCAATTTGACTAGGATGCAATTTTTTACATACAATCACACACAAGTAATCAAAATCATGCATACTACAAATAAAAATAATGTTTTTCTTTCTAAATCGGTCAATACGAATTTCATTGACATTCGACATACAAATTTTTGCAAAGTAATTTTTTCTTGGATAAGCATCTATAGCGTAATTTGGGACATCGAGCAATAACCTGGAATGTCACGAATTCCTCTTGCAAAACCCACATAATAATTTTTTTTATATAATTAATAAGTTACATAAAAATTTTTCAAATAAATAATTAATTTAAATTAATAGGCCAATTTTCAGCTGTTACATGCATCTATTTTAAAAACATTCCTCTAGTTAAATTTTAATTTATATGGCTATTATTCGGCGGCAATTCAACTATCCTATTTATTATTATTTCACTATTTTATAGTGAATATTTATTATTATTATGCTATTTTATATATCTTTAATAACTGTCTGCGACATGCATTTTTATAAAAATAGTTGCGTTTTGTAATTAAAATTAATTCTTCGATTAACTCCCTACAGAACAATTATTTCCATATTATTACTGGTGATTCCAATATTAATTTACAATTGCATTAGTGTATCGTATATCTATTAAATAACTCTTTGAAAATACTGTAAACCAAATAAGTACTTCTCCAACAGTCCATTCATTAAAACTTATAACTTCTAATGAATGATTATTTAAACTATTATTCTACAATTATTTCTTTTTTGTAATTATAAATCACTCGTGTCCATCGTAGCAATCTTTTTTTTTATTATTTAAAGAATCATTCTTTATCTAAAAATCATTATGTAAATTAATCACTTAAAATGCGACGAAAAACTTTGTTCTTTTTTGTAATATGCGTTAAATTTTAAATGGCACACGATCATACAATTAAAATTAACATAATTCTATTGTAAATAGCAAATAATAAACCTATGTAAAAATTCCGCAAAAATGGATCATCTCTCTCTCTCCCTCTTTCTCTCTCTCTCTCTCTCTCATTCTCTCTAATTCTCGCTCGTCTCCCCTCCTCGGACCAAGAAGCTCGCCAGGAAATAGGGGCCCGAAAAACTTGCCCTCCCCCGAATTTTCAAGAATTGCGAGATAACTTCTCCCACGTGTTTAAATACGGCGCAAAATTTTCACCAAGTGCAGACCTCAGACAGCACTAGAGGAAAACATTACTAAAGAATCGTCTACACAATTACAAGGAAGCAACTATGAAGCAACTATGACCAGCAGACTATTCAATTTTTCAAATAAATAAGAAGAAGAAGACGACGAGAAGTCAGTCACAGCAACAGGAAGACAGAGGGAGAGAGAGAGAGAGAGAGAGAGAGAGAGAGGATTTAACACAGCAAAATACAAAATCAATAAAAAGTAAGTTTGAATTTAAACTTTGTATGGTATATTTTGTTTTCTTTTTCTTCTCTATACTCTTATCTATTCTACCAGGTGTACAAGTATGAAATGCGGATTTTAGACAACAGATGGTGTACCAATACAGTTTAAACTGTTATGATTTAACAATACGCCATTTTGTTGTGTCATCAACAAGTTCAGACGCGCATTAGTGATAGACTGAAAAAGTGTGTGCATCGTGTTGTATTGTTGTGTTTAATATGTCAAAATTTATACCGAACAAAGAGCATTCGTGGACAGCATTAATTTTTTGTTTTTATTTAAAGAAAACTGCCGCTGAATCCTTTTGGTTACTACGAGAAGCTTATGGCGAACATGCTCCATCGCAAGATACGTGTAAACGATGGCTTCAGCGTTTCAATAAAGGTGACTTTGACGTTGCAGACATGGAAAACCGCCAAAAAAATTCGAAGATATGAGTTTGCAAGCATTGTTGAACGAAGATGATTCGCAAACACAAAAACAACTCGCACAGCAATTAGGAGTTTCCCAACAAGCTGTTTCCAATCGCCTACGAGCGATGGGGAAAATTCAGGAGAGCGGTAGATGGGTGCCACATGAGTTGAAGGACAGGCAACTAGAAAATCGCAAAATCACATGTAAAATTTTGCTTGCTCGGTACAAAAGGAAGTCGTTTTTGCATCGAATAGTAACAGGGGATAAAAAGTGAATTTATTTTGAAAATCTCAAACGCAAAAAATCATGGGTAGATCTAGGAGCACCATCTACATCGACCGCAAGACGCAAGAAATCGTTTTGGCAGAAAGACGATGCTCTGTGTCTGGTGGGACCAGAAAGGCGTGGTGTATTATGAGCTATTGAAACCTGGAAAAATGGTTAATGCTACACGTTACCAACAACAATTAACCGATTCAAACCATTTGCTGCTTGAAAAAAGGCCAGAATATTGAAAAAGGCAACACAAAGTAATTTTTCTTCATGACAATGCTCCATCACATACGGCAAAAGCGGTTCGCGACACATTGGAAGCACTCGACTATGAAGTTCTGCCTCATACGGCCTACTCACCAGATTTCGCTCCTTCTGATTACTACTTGTTTGCATCGATGGGTCACGCACTTACTGAGCAGCGCTTTGATTACTATTAAGATGTCAAAAAATGGCTCGATGAATAATTCGCGGCAAAAGGGGAAGATTTCTACTGGCGTGGTGTTCACAAATTGCCCGAAAGATGGGAAAAATGTATAAAAAGCGATGGAGCATACTTTGAATAAAGCACTTTTTATTATTCTACTAAATTTAACGAGTTATTTTTTCTTTTAAAATCCGCATTTCATACTTATACAACTGGTATATTCTCCCAAAGGTAGACTTAGCCTGAGCTTCGGCTAACTACCTTTTACCTAATATTGCATCGGTTAGGTCCTTATCTAGAGCGGCGTAGCTGGCTTGAGTTTCGGCCTAGGCGTGCGTTCAGTCCCGAACTACACCACCGCATCCTCAAAAGAAAGAAAAGATATAGCTTCGAATCTCCTCCGCCATCCCGAGCCCGTAAGCTTGACTGCTTAGGCTCAAAAAGACAACTACGAGTTTGCGTTACTCAAATTAACGCATGGTGTCGTCGCAACCGACGCTACAGCGTCGTCCGTAAGAAAAAATTATTCCCGATTTGGATCTTCAAAATTCGCAACACTGTCGTTCCGATCGTTGTGAGGAAGCCTCAAAAAGCATAATAAAAAATCAAATTGTAATTTCTCAAAGTTTAAAGATTTACTAATATATTGCATTTAACCCGTTGTGGTCACTCGGGGTCCAGATGACCCCAGACAAAATTAGTAAATAAATGTTCTATAAAAAAATGTTTTTCAGTGTTATATTTTATGATAATGCTTACCCTATTCACATTTCTAAATTACGTCAAAACGGCCCACTTCACTTTTCAAAATAAATATACTTTTTCCGGCCGATCATTATAAGTTGTATTTTTCTTAAAAGTATATATTATCAAGAGTACAACCCCGAAACGTGTCCGCTGTATCTCAAAAATTGAATGTTTTATGACCTTTTTAGTAAAAAAACCCAAAATTTCAAAAAAAATTTTCATTCAACAATTTCATTATTAAAAAAATTATAAAGAGGTAAATAAACTATTTTCTTTCAAAGAGGTAGTTATAAACTATGTTCAAACCAATTTTCAAGTCAATCCAATAAATGGGAGGGAAATGGCGGAGGTTTTTCCGCGTGGGGTCACGCTGACCCCATATGACCACTACGCTATTATTCGGAGGTGTGACCACAACGGGTTAAACAAAATAATTATAAATAAATTATTTTGTCAATAGAAATTTCATTTAAAATCATTATTTTATATAATTAATAATCGAAGTATCATATAAAATATTATTATAAAGTTAATAATTACAGAAATTAATAAAATTAAAGAAATAATAAATTAAATATTGACATAATTTAAGTTTAAGTAATTGTAAATTATTTTAATCGATGTATAGTTTATAAAATAAAAATCGTAAAAAAATATTTGTGAGTTTACAATTTAAATTTATATTATATTTCAATTTGTTTGTTAATTTAATATATTTGCATATCATAACAATAGCTTTAATTAAAAAATAAAATAATTTTTTTATATTTATCTTAAATATTTTTACTTTATTCTTACAAGATAAATTATAACTAAGTTAAAAAAATTTTTAGAATTAAAGAAATTAAAAAATTTTGCTGTCTACCGTATTTGAACCCAGTCTCTCTGAGCTGCAAATAGGATGTGGAAACTCAGCGAACACCTTTAACAACACATTAAAGCATTGAAATCTATAATATAAACTTAAAAACTTGCACTCGCTTATCGGCTTATACTTCACCAAACTTTTATTTTCTAATAGTTCTACGTATGTATTTAATTAATAATCAAATTGAAATATAATATAAATTTAAATTATAAATGCAAAAATGTTTTTTTTTTACGATTTATATATTTTATAAATTATAAATAGATTCAAATAATTTACCATTTTCACGTAATTTAATTACTCAGTTATTTAAATTTAAATCATGTCAATATTCAATTTATTATTTGTTTAATTTCATAATTTTTGTAATTATTTACTTTATAATAATATTGCATACAGTAGTTCGATTATTTATAATACAATAATGATTTTAAATTAAATTACTTATATCAAAATAATATATTTTATCACTTCGATCACTTTAAGTTGAAATCATCTTTAAAATTCAAGAAATTATTATTTGATTTTTTATTATCCTTTTTAATGGTTTTATTTACATTTTATAAATTTAAACACATAATACAGCATTGAAATTTAAAAAATAATTATACAAAAATCGGTATGAGATTAAATATTAATTAACAGTTACGATAGTCAAACTTTTCAATTTTTATTAGATTTCAATACTTTCCATATTTAAAAATTGCACTATGAAATTGAATTTTCATTATTTATATTGAAAAAAATATCACAAAGTTTTTTTTTGTTTTTTAGTAGAATGAAGATTTTTAATTAAATAATTAAAAAGCTAAGATAGTGTTGAGTGCAGTTTATCGCAAGAAAGAATATTTTAAGTCGCATAAAAGTTAGGAATAAATAAAAAGATCAACCAACTTAAGAAGTTTTTTTATAACACAGGTTTTTTTAATTACTTTTTTACATTAAATATGTATTTATATGCATAAATTAGAAATTTATTTGTTAATACAAGCTAAGTGCAGGGTTCTACGAGGGCGGTTCAAATATGATCGAGACAAATGCTCTGACACGTTTATTTAGTATCGAAAAAATTTACAAAAATTTACAGTTTTTCTAGGTACTCCCTTTTACAAGTTACGCATTTTGTCCACTTTTCCGGAAGCTTTTTGATGCCGGTGTCGAAGAATTCCTTGGGCAACTCGGACAGCCATGTGCGCACGAACTCCTCTACCTCGTCGTCGGTGTTGAATTTTTGACCTCCGAGGGCTTCTTTCAGTGGTCCAAACATGTGGTAGACGCAGGGTGATAAATCCGGACTGTAGGGGGGGTGTTCCAGTACCTCCCACCCCAATTTCGATATTGTATCGAGCGTGAGACGCACGGTATGAGGGCGCGCGTTATCCTAGAGAAGAATCGCACTTCGTGCTGAAATGCTCCGCCGTTTCGAGCGATAAGCGGGTTTCACGTGTGTTTTCAGAAGGTTAGAGTAGTATGCAGCATTGATGGAACGTTGGGTACGCAGGAAATCGACGTACAGCACGTCCCACCGGTCCCAGAACACAGTACACATAACCTTAGTCGCGGACCTGGTTGTCTTCGCTTTGACTGGCGCTCCTTCGTCCTTCTTCCTCCACTCTTTAGACGACACCTTGCTTTCGAGAGTGTAATAGTGTACCCATGTCTCGTCTGTAGTGAAGATTCGCGTTAAAAAACCGTCCCCCTCTACCTCGTATCGCGTCAGAAAGCGGCGACAAACTTCCAACCGCGTGAATTTTTGCTTAAAGTTCAAAAATTTAGGAACCCATCGCGCCGTTATTTTGCGATATTGAAGGTGTTCGTGAATGATAGACTCTACACTACCAATACTGATGCCGAGTTCAGCCGAAATGTCTCGAACATTCATCCTACGGTCCTCCAAAATGAGTTGTTCTACGTGGCAAATGTTGTCTGGTGTGATGCTGGTTCGCGGTCGACGATCATGCGGCTCATTCTCGACGGTTTCGCGATTATCCTTGAATGCTTTGGCCCATTTAAACACAGCAGCCCTACTAAGGCACTCACTACCGAACTGATTTCGCAAACGCAGAAAAATTTCCGTGTTTTGAACGCCTTCTTACACTAAAAAACGAATGACAATACGTTGTGCAACGGCGGTCGGCACTTCAAGTTCACTCAAGGTCGTAGCACGCGCGTGAAACATGCACTCCCGACTAAAACTATGCCACGCTATCGTAAGGGACCCAGCTATCACATACTCAAGCCACGACCTTCAAAACATACATGCGCGCCATCTACAGGGTTTGTCTCCATCATATTTGAACTGCCCTCGTAGTTTTACTAGGTAACGATTTTTCTGCCATCTACTGAGTAAGGCGTGAATATACCAACAATTATAACATATATGATATATGACTTTTCATACACCTCAAATTTTATGCTACGGATCATTTCTTCTAGAATGAAGATAAAAATTTCAAATAAATTTTATTAGCTTTATTAATCTTACATGTACAGGGGGTCCGTTATAATGCTTAATCTGTCGTCATTAATTATAAAATAAGTTTTGTCAGTAGTCAGCTCCGAGCAGTCACATTGCATGTAGCAGACGACATTAAAGTCTTATCTTTTTCCTTTTTTTAACTAACTTGCAAAATTAATTACTCTGATATAAGACCGTCCATACGTGTACATGTTCAAACTTTCGTTTGCGATTAGTTTCAGTTTAATAAAATGTTAAATAAACGCGTAATCCGTAGGGTACAATTGTTTCCGATTTAGAGCTTCAAAATTCGCCACATTGGCGTTCCGATCGCTCTAAGAAGCACTTTTAAATGAATTATTTTAGCAAGAGAAACTCCTTTTTGTGAGGAAATAAATGTAACCAAAAATTTTCATGGTTGTATCATACTATTTTTTGGTTTAGCATAACATTAATTAATAATAATAAACGAAATAATTACTGTGATTTCTTACAATTATTTCAAGTAATTATTTTAAATTGTTGAACTGCTTAATGTATGATGAATGAAACACGAAACAAACAATCAAAATATAGCAAAATAATAATTTTAAGTATTATTTTTATTGAAAGACAAATGGTAACTAAAATGAAATGACATAAATTGTAAATTATTTCATTCTCTAGTATTATACTAAAATAAATACAAAATTTAGATTTACAGTGTGTCAAGTAAGAGCGTGGTCGTGTTAATTTATAAAAAAATTTATTTGATGAAACTTTCATATTTATATATACATTGTACACATTACAAACAATGATGCAATTCGGTCAATAATGTGTCCAGTCACCACCGGCGTCGATAATTGCCTGGCATCTCCGAGGCATGCTTTCTACTAATTTGACGGCGTATTCTAGTGGCAAGGATCTCCAGATCCGACGAATTTCGTAAGACAACTGCTTTAAAGTGTATGTGCGTCTTCCACGAAGCTTCCGTTTAATATATGCCCACACATTTTCAATAGGGTTTGCATCGGGCGACTGCGACGGCCAATCCAATGTAACGATGCCAGATTGAGTCTTCCACTGAGTACAGAGCTTGCTGCGGTGTTTAGGATCGTTGTCCTCCTGCAGAATCCAATCTTCATTTTTTGTGATGAACCATCGTTTGGCAGATGGCAGTAAAGCCTTTTTGTAGATTTTTATCATTTTCTCGGCATTTAGGTTGTCAGTAAAGAGGTGCAAAGTGCCGAATCCCTGCTTTGAGAAGCAGCCCCAAAGATGCACCTTTATTCCATGTTTTACGGTCCGCTGAACAAGCCTATTGGTGGAAGTTGACCAGGCTCGCGTGAGGACAGAACGTGCCCATAAAGAACATTCATCAGTAAAAATGACATTTTCAAAATCTCTATCAATATTCTCATGCGCCCAAGCGAGTCGCTTTGTCACATGTTTTTCAGTCAACAGAGTCTTCTTCATTGTGTTGCGCCATTTCAGATGATGAGTACGAAGATGGGTTCGGATAGTTTAGTAGGATATATCTAAACCTTCTGCCATTAATTTTGCTTGTCCTTGCCGCAGTGTTAAAGCAGGATTCCGCGAAAACAGATTCACTATTCTTCTTTCATCTTTTTTGTTCACTTTTCCTATCGAGCCACGTTCTGGTAAATCATCGACATTTTTAGCCACTTTATATCGCTGTATCCACTTCTGTACAAATGCCTTCGACTTTCTCATATATTTAGCAGCCGCTGATTGCGACATTTTGGGACCTTCCGGGTGGATGCAAAGGAACACAGCCTCGTAGCGCGACGCGTACTTAGCACTCATGGCGTTTAACGTAATTCTCTTTCAAAAGATCAACGAAAACTGAATCTTTGTTGACAATCCATTAAGGACAAAGCTTTCCTCTATCGGCTCGCGAAAAAATTAGAGCGAAATCTTTCATTATTCGTCGGTAAAGTCGACCACGCTCTTACTTGACAAACTGTACTACAAAATTATGTGCGGCTTAGGATTAGTATTATTAATAATACTTGCCTTTAAACGAGATTTCAACATTCAACTATGATTCTGCTGTCACCGAAATAATTTTCAAAAATAGTTGAAGTTTAAAAAAAAAAAATAGATTGAAATGAAAACCCTTATTCTACAACGAAAATAGCTTGATTTAAATATATATAAGAATATAATCAATCTGAATATTTTATGTATTGTGCCAATTTAAAAGAACCAACCAAATTTGTTTGCATAATAAAACCTTATGAATAGCAAAATTTTAATACTTTAATATTTATAATTTACTAAGATATGCAATTACCTTTCTTTTCTACAAAACAATCCCTCCTTTTTTGTAAATTTGCAGCTAAATTTGAGTTCTTGAAACAAAAATATCTAACAGTTAACTTAAAAATATTTTTGAAAATGAAAATAATTTATTCAAATTAATATTTTAATTTACAGTATATAAATTTTTAACAAAGCCAAAATAAATACAACATATGATTTTTTGATAATTTAATTTTATAATTTATTAATACAAATTCGCTTTACATAAATTATTATCAAATTATTTAATTAATTATTAAATTAACGGCCAAAAGGATACTGTCAATGTTCAAATTAATTTCAAAACACAAATGTTTTCAATAATTTATTTGTTTTATAGTTAAATGAATGAAAAGATCAATATCGATAAAATGTCAAAAAAATTTCTTTTATATTTTTAACTTACCACTATATAATGAATTCTATAGTATAAGATTTATAACGTATTATACATTTAAAACAAAAAGAATGTAGATAAGTCGTAGTAAAAAAATATAAAATTATCTTTTTAAAAAATTTTTAAAATTGACATTTCTACAGTACTTTTCATTAATGTATAATACGTTATAAATCTTGTACTGTAAAATTTATTATATAGTGGTAAATTAAAAATATAAAAGAAATTTTTTTGACATTTTATCGATATCGATCTTTTCATTCATTTAATCTATAAAGAAAATGAATTAGTGAAAACATTTGTATTTTAAAATTAATTTAAAAATTGAAAATTAAAATATTTTCCTAAATTGATTATATATAATATATATATATATAAAACAAAGATTCTGAACTTATAAACGATATAACAGAATTAAAAATTTTTATAAAAAGTGTTAGAGAATTTTAGTTGGTTTTACCATAACAATATCAGGTATAGCATAATCTTGAAATATTTAAGAATATAAAAATAAGTGTAACGGTTTTCGATATATTAATACGAAATAATATACTTATCAACATTCTTGATTTATGAACACAAAACAATATTCTTCACAATCGCATTAGCCGTAATTCTTACATTCTTTCATTGAATTCAATTTTAAAGCCGATTTTTCTATGGCTCTTTTATAAGTGAACTATATTCTTCTCTAAAGTTCAATCATTAACTGTAATTTATTATAAAAGTCAATATCATTGTGTTACATGTAAATCTTTAGAAATTCTTCCATAAAATATTAATTTTTTTTAGTGTTAACCTGAAATCAGACTATTTATATAACTTTATTTATATTCGTGAATAGTACTGTCGACAAAGAAGTAATATATTAACGTTTTGTATTTACAAATTACAGGAACACTATATTAATAAATTTCTCTTTTACAAATATTTTTTCTTTTTAATAATTCAAGAGTTATTAACGTATTTATATTACGAGGGTCGTTTGAAAAGTCCATGTAAAGTCCGAGAGATGGCACCACCGGCGCGTATCGAGGTTATGTTTAGTTAGTAGCATCTCTTAAATGAACACACACCAAGTTGCAGTCATATTGGTCTATTTCTTTGTGTTTCGCATTCGTGTGAATCAAGGAAGTCGAATGATTTTCAAGAAATGGACGAAAAAGAATTTCGTGTGGTGATTAAACATTACTTTATGAAAGGCAAAACGCCTCAGGAGACTAAAAAGAAGCTTGATAAACATTATGGTGACTCTGCACCTTCGATTAGAACGGCTTATAAGTGGTTTCAAAATTTTTGGACTGACCATATGGGCACAAGTGACGCTGAACGTTCTGGACGGCCTGTGGAGGTTACGACTCTAGAAATCATTAATCAAATCCATGATATGGTGATGGATGACAGATGAGATTGCTAGTGCGGTAGGCATCTTGACTGAACGGGTACATAATATTTTGCATAAACATTTGGACATGAGAAAGCTATCCGCAAGATGGGTGCCGCGGTTGCTCACGCTTGACCAAAAACGGAATCGTGTGAAGTGTTGCAAGGATGGTTTGCAGCTGTTCCAGAAAAATCCGGACAACTTTAACCGTCATTTCGTCACTGTGGATAAAACATGGATACATTAATATACTCCTGAGACCAAACAACAATCTAAACAATGAGTTACCAAGGGGGAATCTGCACCAAAAAAGGCGAAGACCGTTCCTTCAGCCGGAAAGGTTATGTCACATAAAGAAATAGACCAATATAGCTGCAACTTGGTGTGTGTTCATTCAAGAGATGCAACTAACTAAACATGACCTAACAACGCGCCGGTGGTGCCATCTCTCAGACTTTGCACGGACTTTTCAGACGACCCTCGAACATCTCCTTAAGCAAATGTTCAAAATGTACTATTTGATTGACTAATAATAAAATATGACCAATTTTTATAATGAAACCACGTAGCATAAATAATAGTTTGTAAAATTTTCTGGGATCCCCAAAAATGTCGCATGAAGTAGACACATTATAAGACTATGTAAAACAATGTAAAAAATGCTTTATAAAATGTTTTGGAAAAGCAGAAAATTTTGTACGAGATACTTATACAATGCGACTACATAAAACGGCGTAAAAAACGGTTTGTGAAATATTCTGAGATCCTAAACGATCTATACCGTATATATATCGATACCGTATGAGATACGGTATTTTCTGAAGTTCTAGAATATTTTACAAACCATTACACCTCGTTTTACGTGGTTGCATTGTAAGAATATCTTGTACGAGATTTTCTGAGATCCCAGAAAAATATATTAAAATCTCAGAAAGCAACTTTGAAATACCAGAAACGGCAGGTCCCAAAAACTTGTGTTACTTGTGTATATATATATTTATATAACACATCGTTCAATAAGTCCCGAGACTAACCCAGAGATGGTGCTAGTAGTACCAAACTGGCCACGTTTCCATAGAGTGCAAACCTTTACACGAAACGTGTAAAAATTTCAGGTCGATCGGATCACAGACAGCAGAGTTATCGAGGTTAGAGTAAAGTCACTTTGTAATTTGTTTGAAAAATGGAAAAAAGCGAGTTTCGCGTGTTGATAAAACATTGTTTTTTGATGGGTAAAAACACCGAAAAAGCCCAGCAATGACTTTAAAAACATTACCCGGACTCCTCTCCATCCAAACCAACGATTTGTCGTTGGTATGCTGAGTTTAAACGTGGTCGTACGGACACAAACGATGCGGAACGTTCGGGTAGGCCATTGGAAGCCGTTACACAGGAAAATGTTAGTGACGTGTTCAAAATTGTAATGAAAAATCGCAAAGTAAAGGTCCGTGAGATTGCAGAAATAACAAAGATATCATCTGGAAGCGTATTTACAATCCTTTATGAAAAATTATGCATAAAAAAGGTTTTTTCCAAGTGGGTGCCGCGATTGCTTTTAGTGGAACAAAAACAGCAACGAGTCGACGATTCAGAGAGCTGTTTATCGCTATTTACTCGCAATAAAAAGGTTTTCCTGCGTCGATACGTGACCGTGGATGAAACATGGATACATCATTTAACTCCAGAGGCGAATCGGCAATCATCTGAGTGGCGCATGGCTGGCGAAAGCCGCCCAAAGCGTCCAAAAACGCAGCAGTCTGCTGGCAAAGTCATGGCGTCTGTTTTTTGGGATACACATGGCGTGATTTTCATTGACTACCTGGAAAAAGGTAAATCGATCAACAGTGATTATTATATTGACTTGTTGGTACGTTTGAAGGAGGAGATCGCAGCAAAACGACCGCACATGAAGAATAAGAAAATCCTTTTTCACCAAGACAATGCACCATGCCACAAGTCCATGAAAACAATGGCAAAATTAAACGAATTGGGCTTTGATTTGCTTCCCCACCCCCTGTATTCGTCAGATTTAGCCCCCAGCGACCACTGGCTCTTTGCTAATCTCAAAAAAATGCTCCAGGGGAAAAAATTTGGCTCGAATGAGGAGGTCATTGCCGAAACTGAAGCCTATTTTGAAGCAAAGGATAAATCCTTATATAAACATGGTATAGAAATGTTGGAAAGGCGTTGGAAAGATTGTATCACTCTAAAAGGAGATTATATTGATGAATAAAAATGATTTTTGAAAAAAAATGTTGTTTTCGTTGTTAGTCTCGGGACTTATTGAACGATGTGTTATATATATTGTTATATCCCGCGAAAATATCAACATGCGCGGTTATGTTCGAAATCATAACATATAATAGGTTGCTGCAGATGAAATGGCCGATTTAGTAATAAATTTTCAAACAGCTGTAATTTTTTATAAAAACAATTTATTCAATCAAAATAGGTATCAATAGATGCAACATACTTGCCCCAACGAAATACAAATACATTTATTCCAGTTTTGTAGAAGTCCGAGTTTCTGGTTCGAAGAAACTCCTCGAAAGCATTTTTGACAGCAGCTTCATTATTAAATCTTTATCCTGTCAAAAAGTGATCCAAATGTTTAAAGAAATAATAATCTGTTGGTGGGTGGTCTGGAGAATATGGAAGGTGAGGAAGAGTCTCATAGCACAACTCGTTTAATTTTTGGACCGTTGTTCTCGATACATGAGGTCGTGCGTTATCATGAAGCAGTATCACTTGCAACGCCACGGGGATCAGAGAGGCGTACAAATGTAAGGGGGGGAAGCGGGCGGGTTGCTTGCTAGTGCAAGGTAAAACTACCAATTAAAACTAGACAGATTTATTTTAACTAAAATTTAAATACTACAAAACTTGATCGCGTTTTTACGCGAGACCAGGGCGCCAGCTAATTTCGTGTAGCGCGGTTTCTTGCACGGCAAATTCGTTGCGCGGCTAACTTACGGTTAGAGTGGTCGCGGGCGTACAGCTTCCAACAACGACCGAAAATGGCGCGTAACACGCGACGCGGTCGCACACACTCAGCCGGGAAGGATACGGGGACGATTCGTTGCAGGGATACCTCCTGGTAACAGCTGCTGCCCCTTGGTGCACTTACCAGATATTCCTCCACGCTTCGGACTACTACACGGTTTTCTCTCGCGCGCTTGTTCGTATAGTTTATGAAAAACAAATTCTTAATTCGCGACTGCTGCCTACGATTATCCCGAACGGAGTGTCGACTGCTCGCTAATTGTGACTTTTCGCTAAAACGGACCCGAACGGAGTGAACGAGAAACTCTTGCGTGGCACTCTCGTGGACGCGGGTTTTAGATGATCGTTCTGCGCTGGCGTAACGTACGTGTAAAGTACGTTACGCGACGCAGCCGCTGCACGCGCTCAGCGTTGTCGGCAGTTGACATTACTGCTCGCCAGCAGCGCGCGTTTAGGTTATCCGCTCGCGAGTGCCAGTGTTGTTGTGTCTTCCCTGGAGCGGCGAGAATCTACCTCAGGTGTACAGAGAGTCAAGGTAAGTCGACGCGTTCCATAGCTGGTAGGCGTCGACTAATTTGTTTCCTGTTTTTCTTTTTCAGGTGCGGCAGTACGGCGGATCAACGGCTGCGGATTGAACGATGAGCGGTGGAGAAAGCGAAGCAGCGATGTCGATGACAGCGATAGCCTGCTTACAGCAGCAGCGAGGCAACTCTATTAGACACCTCCAGGTGCGTAATTACTTTCCTTTAAATGCTGTGCTTGTGTGTTTTGCCTGCCTTCTAACCTCCTCTTCCACTTTCCTATGATGTTGTGTGGCAGCTTGTACTTCTCTTCCAAGGTACAGCTGCTATTATTATTTCCTTCCTTGTCTAACTGCTGTCTGGGAGGTTGCAGGTGCGGGAACCACTACAAGGACAGGAAGGAGCTTGGAGAGGAACCCTGCTGCAGTGTGTGCAAACACTGCAATCGCTTATTCATGGGCTCCTGAGACTGGCTTCTCGCTGGAGCTTTTACTTGAGCTCGAAGCCCATGTACCTGGTAAAGGTAAAGTATGTACAGCCCTGCGTGGCTGTTAGTTAGGGTCAAGCGTGGCAGTCCTGCGCGACTGCCAAGATTGTAAATGGGGGGTATTTCAGCTACGAGGAGGCGCACAAGCTATGCTTTGGCCTCCTCATGTGACTGGTGCAAAACACCACGTCACAACTCCCCCCCGCCCAACTGTAAATATGGGGGAAGTGAAACGACTCCATATCCACTGTTTGATCGTAACTGGGATCGAACATGGTTACATTTGCCTAGCGCTTGCACTTAGCCTAAGGTGAGCGGTCTCACCTACAAGTGTAGGTGTGCGGCAGAACGTTGTGGTGCGGACATCGTCTTCTGCAGCGTGGCTCATCTGCATTGGTGTTCTAGCTAAAGTGTACGCGGTGTACGGGTGCACGCGGAATCACTAGGCGAACTCGAGTCTGAACGAATAATCTAGCTTGTAGGTTATTTACGCTACTGGCTCGACCCTTGGGCAAAAATACAATAAAAAAACAAATGAAAGTACAAAAAAACTATTATCGTTACGCAAGTTGTCCTAACGACGTGATCTCTCATAACCCGCTCCAACATTTAATACCACTCATACCGAAAGAAATAAAATACTAAATATTAATACACGCATACTTTAAATAAAAAGAACATGTAAATAAGATAGCCAATAATTTTAATCATACCGTGCTTACCTGGTGCAGTAGCGGTACTATTCGACAGCCGCATTGCTGTTCGATAAATAAAAAAAACAAATTTGTTACCTTGGTGGCCCACTGCCTGTGAGCGGTTATGGTAAACATGCTGAGTTTACTCGTTGCCTCGTCGGAGAGTGGTACGTAGCGGGATGTGAGTGCGACATGCAGCTGTGGCTCGTTGGTGGCACGAGCGGTTCGCGCCAACGCGGGTAATAATAATAGCAAAAGAATAAAAAGGGTGGGAGCAAAATACAAAAAAAAATAAGAAAGATAATAATAAAAATAAAAAAATAGCAAAAATGAAAAAAAAATTATGTTCTGCTGGCTTGGGGGTACTTTGCGGCAAACCAAAACAAAAGAAAAAAAAAAGCAAAACAAAATAATGCGAAAAAATAAAAAAAAAAATCAAAAAAAAATATTACGTGCAGTATACTGGCGGGATGAGCGGGATAGGCAATAGGGGTAATGAAGCAAACTAATCTGCGAATATAAACTAAATTAATTATAGAATATACAAAAACTAAACCAAAATAAGCGGCGGCGGTGCGATATAAAACAAAAAAAAAATTTTCTAAACAAAATCAAAAAAAACAAAAAAAATTCTCAATGGGACCGCGGCGGTACGTAGCGTTTCAAGTCGCTTACATGGATTTTGGTGCGCTTATTCGAGTTAGCATCTTCGACTAGGTAGACTACCGGTGAGAGTACCTTGACGATGTCGCGGTGCCATTTTTGCCATGAATCCTTCTCCGGCAGAGGAAAGGTGGTGTTGGTGGCGGCACACTAAATCGCCTACTTGATACTGAACGTCGCGTCGACGGCGGTTGTAATGCGCGGATTGTTTCGTGGTCGCTTGCTCGATGTGTCGCTTTACTAGATCATGTACCGCGGGTAAGCGGGTTACACGTTCGAGCCATTGTTCTGCTTCGGGCGGCCGTACAGGAGCGGGATGTTCATGATGTTTGCGGAGAATCATGCAAGGTTGAGGGTTACAGCCGAAATCGAGGAACGCCGGGGAAAATTTGGTCGATGAATGCACCATACTGTTGAGCGCGAAGGCAAATTCATTAAGATGCATATCCCATTCGCAGTGATCTTCGCTGAGAAAACTATTAATCATCGTACGCAAATTCCGGTTAACGCGTTCTACGGGGTTAGCCTGCACATGGTACGGAGAAATGGTGGACTGCGTCACTCCGTACTGCTGCAGCCGCTCGGTTACTGTTTTGTTAGCAAATTCAGTCCCATTGTCCGTGAGCAAGACCTTGGGACAGCCCCATCGGTTTATTATCAAGTCATCGAACGCCTGCATTACACTCTTCGCGTCGGCTTTCCGTAACGCGCGGATTTCGACATAGCGCGTGAAGAGATCCTCAAACACTATCGCATAGCGGTGCCCTCGTTTCGATGGTGGTTTCGGCCCGATCACGTCCGCGGCAACTACCGTCCACGGTCCATCAAGCCGGCTGGTGCTTGCTGCGATACCTTGAGCGCTTGGCACTCTTGGCAAGCGCATACGTAGCGACACGTATCATAGTATATGCCAGGCCAGTAATAATAGGTGGCGAGCCGCGCATACGTTTTCTCGACACCGATATGGCCCGCCTGCGGTGTATCGTACGCTTCAAATAATGCTTTAGCGCGGTCACCCTGCGGTAATACTAGTTTCCACGCGTCGAGATCCGGCACTAATGGGTCAATTAGCTGACTCGGCCAGTGCACGTATAACAGCTCGTTGTCAATACGCCAATCTGGGAAGATGTGCAGGCGGGTGCGGACAGCTAGCAAGCGTCGTTGATACCATTTGTCGTCCATGTGCGCGGACGGAGCTACAGCGGCGGCTTCTACATTATTCTCGAGCGCACGGGAGAGTGCGTCCGGCACTTGATGCAACGCGCCTTTACGATGCACGAATTTGATGGAATATTGCTGCAGCATCGTGTTCCATCGCCCTAAGCGGCCTGCAGGGTCCTTCAAATTATGTAACCACAAGAGGCTATGGTGATCGGTAATCACCGTAAACTCCTCCCCTTGGAGGTAACCTTTTAGCCGTTCGACGGACCAGAGCACCGCCAAACATTCTTTTTCCGCCACGGAATAGTTGTGCTCGGCTTTAGACAGAACACGGCTTACAAAACAGATTGGGTGCTCGTGTCCGTTAACCTTTTGTGTTACGACGCCTGCGATGGCGTAATCACTCGCATCCGTTTGCAGCGTAAACGGGCGGGTGCGATCCGGGCGATCTAGCACAGGCGCTTGCGTTAGAGCTTGCTTCATTTGCGCGAAGGCGAACTGTTGTTCCTCGTTCCAATGCCAACGAATGCTTTTCTGCATAAGTTGTGTGAGCGGTGCTTTATATGCTGCCAGATTACCAATGAAACGCCAATACCATGCTACTATGCCTAAAAATCGCCTCAGCTGGCGGATGTTCATAGGTGCGGGGTACTCAACAATCGGTTTTATTTTGTCGTTGTCAGGCTTCAAACCTTCTGCGTTCACGACGTAGCCTAAGTAGCGAACTTCAGCGCAGCAGAACTCAGATTTCTCTCGATTTAATTGCAGATTGCCTTCTTTAAATATCGCGAGCACTCGTTTCAGGCACTGCAAGTGCTCTTGGAACGTAGAAGTGACGATAATTACGTCGTCCAAGTAGGGGAAGACGTGCGGTTTCCACTGCGGCTTAATAAGGCGGTCCATTATTCGCTGGAATGTTGCGGGGGCGTTCGTTAAACCGTACGGCATACGCGTGAATTGATTAAGTCCGCATCCAGGGATGCAGAAAGCGGTGATTTCTTTGCTTGCAGTGTTGAGCGGGACTTGGTGATACGCTTGACTGAGATCGAGCTTAGAGATGTAGCGAGCCGATCTAAGCTTGTCTAAAATATCGTCCATGTGTCGGAGGGGATAAGCGGAGCGTTTAGTGACAGCATTGATGCGCCGGTAGTCAATGCAGAAACGCCATTTTCCATTGGCTTTCGGTGCTATTACCGGACAGCTGCACCACGGGCTGTCGGACGGCTCAATGATACCTTCGGGAAGCATGCGATCGATCTCATCGTATGCAACTTGCAGCATTTTCGGCGAATATCTGCGTACATGCTGCCGGATTGGCGCAGCTCCTTGCACGTCGATAGTATGCACTGCTAAGTTGGTTAATCCTAGCGATGTAGGTGTTGGTGGGATCAAGCGGTCGAGCAAAGCATTTAGCTGCTCGTGCTCGTCGTCGGTTGCCACTACGACTCCGCCGATGGTCGCGATGGCTGAAAAGGTCGCCGGATCAGACCCGTACGGATAAAACTGGTGCACCACGCCCCATGGTGTCCACCAAGTATCCGTGCCATAATCGATCTTCAATTTAAACAGCCTCTTGAAGTCGATGCCCAGGATGCAATCGTATTGCAACCCATCTGCCACGAAGAAAGGAAGCGTGCACCTTTCTTCATCGATGGAGACAGTCACATCCAGCACTCCCTGGATTGCCACTGCTCCTCCATCTGCCACGTTAATCGTATTAGCCGCAGGGCTGAGCTTGTTTTGCAACAACTTGCTCAAACCCTTTTCCAGGAACGAATGGACGGCGCCATCGTCCAGTAAGCCTCTGAGCTTCAAACCGTTGAGCTCAATATTAAAAAATAGCCGTACCTCGCGGAGGTGCGGTTTACCTTGGATCAGTGACGGCGGCGGATCCAATGGTGCTGCTGCTGGAGATTCCGCTGCGACGGAAACCTCAACTGCGTCGCGCGGCGGCGACAGGCGTGGTGGGTCATGATGAAGCTGCCCACGGCGTGGAGCTGCCTTTCGGCTGTACGAGGACCCGCGAGCTCCTAACGAGTCCCCTGCGGTGCGTTTCCCGCCTGTGGAGACGCTCTGCATCGATCGCAGTCCCTGCGCAGTATATTTGGTTGCCCGCATCCGTAACATTTTGGGGCTCTCGGGCATTCCACAGCCCAATGCCCTAGCTGATCACATCGACGGCATGGCTCTCGCTGCTTACGAGCTTGCGGTTAGTTATCCTGCTGGTTATTAGCGGCATATTCTACAGCGCGCGGCGGCGCGGTGCTGCTGTTCGCGTAATAATTAGAATTACGCTGCCGCTGCGGGGGCATGTCAGCGGGTTGCAGAAGCGGCGGTAGTTTGGTCTGCGTTTCCGCGGATGCCTTGGGGGCTGCTGTGCGCGTAATCGCAAGTGGACGCGGCTTTTTAGGCGGAGTTCGAGCTTGCGACGGAGCCGGATGCTTAAATTGCGACTGCTGCTGCGGGAGGCGATCCTCCGAAGCGCTCGCGGTGGCAACGAAGTCCGTGCTATGATTCGTGTCGTCGATATCTATAAGTCGCGCCGAATCTACGGGAGCAGCTTCAGCCGAACGTACCGGATGCAGCGGCACGTACGCGTCCTTGGGAAAGAACGACTCTTCAGGTGGCGGAGGAGAACGATAAGCCTTGTCCTGCAACTTCTTCGTATCGAACTTTTTCCCCAGACAACGCAGCTCTACAAAATCACGAACGCGGTCGCGCAAAACAGCTTGCCTATATGCTGGATGGAGGTTGCGGCACGTGCAATCTAATTTCTCGGACAGTGACATCCGCGGTCGCACTTGGTCGAGCAGATTGCGGAATTTCAGCAGGAGCGTTGATATATCTTCCTGCGGGCCTTGTGTCCGCCTGCCGATTTCCTGGCGCAAGCGGTCTTCTAGATTGTTGGCGCAATACTGCAACCGAAACGCGTCGACAAAATCAGCGTAAGTTTCCCAGTGGTTGTGTTCGCGGCGAAACCAATACCATGCCTCTTCGTCGAGACCCGCTGGCAAGGCTTTAAAAATATCGTCGAGGGTCAAGCCGTATGTCTCCCGACACTGATCCAGGTTGGTCAGGAATCTCTCGGGGTCTTGCTTCTGCCTCCCTTTGAAAGAAATGCGCCACTTCTCCAGTATCTCGCACGTTTGCTTCTCGCGCAGAAACGTGGAGTCGTCGAAAATAAGCTGCGTGGCATTCGATTGCGCGTGCCGAGGCGCTGAAGCTTCAAGCGGAGGTCTTAGAGGTGCGTAGTACCTCTCCGCTCTGTGCGGCTGCTGCGGGTCTAACTCTGCGGGACGCGGAGGCGGCGGCGGTGCCAACCGATTCGGCCGCCGAACCTCCGGTGATTGTGGGTGCGGTGCGTAAGCCGCTTCGTTCGTGGGCGCTCCTCAATTTACGGTAACGCGCCGAGAAACGGGTGGCAACGGCTGCGCAGCTAACTCGCCGTACGGGGCAGTTGCGTGCGCTGCTTGAAAATACGGTGCTTCGTGCCTTTGCTGTTCTCGTGGAGCGTCCTCGGCTGACTCCGGATACGTTGCCGCGGTCCGTCGGTCTTCCGTAGGCCGCTGGCTCTCAACCACGTACGTCCAGAACGGGTCGAATTCTTCGAGGGCAGCCGTAGGGCCTACCGCTGGTGGTACGTGGTAGCTGGAGGCTGGTTCGTGGAACGTACGCTCTACGGGGTTCGTTAATTCCATCGGCGAGTCCCTGCCAAGCCGGCCAACCGTTTGATGCAGCCGCGTGGACTGCGCACGGGGCGGCGGAGGGGTCTCCGTTCTCTCTCCGGCTCGGTATCGGTGATACGCACTCGCTGTGCGCGGGTATCAGGCTCGTCCGGCGGCGTCCGTGCCGCTTCCGATGATGTGCTATCCCATGCGCGCGCGGCCAGTTGTGAGAAAACCGAAATATTAGGCGCTTGCGGTCACGCGGGGGAATCGAAGTTTGGTCTTGAGCTGCGCAGTATAATTGGTTCCGCGTCCAGCGGCGGAAGACGGCTGTGAGTCACACGCTCATCCTGCATGGGGTTCCATGAAGCGGCATCGGCTGTTAGCAGGCGACGGAGCTCATACCTTTCTAGCCGCTCTCGCACTACGAATGTATCGCAATCGATGTTGAGTCCGCTTTGTTGTGCGTTTTCGAACACGCGTCCGTCGGTTGCAGTATAAATAGCATACCGAATGGAACTCCTAAGAATCTCAGGCTCCAGCAAAATCATATCACGATTGGCGGCGCGATCTGACTTCATTCTGCGACACTCATAATAAAAACTAAACCTCGAGAAACAAAATAGTTGCAACGACGGGAGCGACGACGTACAATAACGACACGCAACGTTACGGCGAAACGAGCGAAACATCACGCTTAGTATAGTCAGCTCAACGCAAATTCCAAAACTGGGACGAATAGCTCGACTACGTGCTCGGTTAGCTCTGCTGAGGGAGTTAACTTCCACCTAAACAGCTGCTGCTATGCAGACGAAAAAAAAACGAACACGAATACAAAATCAATTCGAGCACACTAGCTCGCAAATCGTTGCTGAAATTTACGTTGAACTGCTTCCTGACTGTTACGGCTGAATTCACTAACTCAAGCGAAGCTGAAAACTAGAAAAAGAACTAATAATTCGCCCGCATGCGTCGGCGCGGGATACGTTGCACCGGCAACGTGCTTAAGCCGGTGAATGCGCTATAGTATAGTGCTAGGTAGGAAAAGGTTAGGCTAGCGGGAGACAGTCGTGGTCCGCGACAAGCTATGCAAAGACAAACGGGAGAAAGTAGCGGGGAAATACGCGCGAGGCGAGGTCTAGGTGCAGAAAAATGGCCACTAAGTAAGCAAGCGGTGCTTTAACCGAAAATAATTTCGAGGGATACGAGACAAAAATAGATTTTCGCCAAATACTAAAAAAAAATATATATAAATCAGATATAATTCAAAATCACAACATGCAACATAATCATAAATACAATTAAATATCCGCTACTGCCACTTGCAGCACGGTGCGGGGTTTGCGTGCAAAAAAAAAAAACGAAACAAAACAGCACAAAATAGTTTTATGAGTGGTGTCAGAGTGAGCGGCGGGATATTCGTCGTCTTGCGAGACGATGTAACGGCGACGGCGCACCCTGCCGCGAGCGAAACACAGGCAAAAAAAATAATTCCTCGAGACTACGGAAAATTGTTAAAAAAAAATGGTAAATGTGAAAAAGAAATTAATACTCAGAAAAAAGTAATTTATTAAAAAAAATTATTTAATTAAAAAAAAATTTTTAATATAGAAAATTTATTCCATTAGTAAAAAAAAATTAAAAAATAAATAATAGTAAAAAAAATTTATTATCTTTGACTTACTAAAGAAAGCACAAAAAAAAAATATTTAAATTGCCAACAGAAACAAGAAAAAAAACGAGAAAAAAATGATTATTTTAACCGCTCCGAAGCGCCAGTCGAATATACGACGTAACTTGCGTCGTGCTAACCTCCGTAGTTGAGACGTGCGCCAGTTGATACGCGTTCAAGCGCGGCGCTACACTCGCAGCTATCGAGCTGACGTCACAGCTCCACGACAGATAAGCACTCACTCTAACACACGCGGTGGGGGTAATAGCGGCAGTGTGCAAGCAGTTCCACAAAAAAATTTTTGTTCGAATCAATAGCATGCAAGATAATTTTTGGTTAGATATTTAGAAAAAATTTTTACCGGTAGACAGCAAGCCAAGCGCAGCGAAAACACGAAAAAGAACTAAAAATTAGAAAAAAAAAAAAAAAGTTAAATTATTTATCCAAAATAAATTGTTGATTTTATCAAGAAAAGAGAAAAAAAAATTAGGAAAAAAAAATTTGAAGTATTCAAATAATTTCTAATTGAATTGTACGAAAGAGTTAATATTAATTGATTCTCGCAAACGTTCTTCAAAACAATTTGTTTTGAAACTATCGCGAGTAGTCTCCATCTTACCGCTGGATGCACACACTCGAATAAGCTTACCAACCTCCGACGTGGCGTATGCGAGCGCCAGCGCTACTGCGCGGCTTTCTCGCGTGGTCGGTCAAGATGGCCGCCCACTGGCTTCCTTCCCTCCTCGTCCTCGTCCGGCCGCGTGTGCTTTTACGACGCGCGAAAAATGGCGGCGAACAGCGAGTTCGAGAATGCGGTATTCGCTTACGACTGCGACTACCATACATGCACTTCACACCTTACACTTCACTGTCTCTGCTTTTATTATTCACAAAATTTTTTTTTCTGTCCTCACACATACACACGATTGCGCGATCCCGAAGATTTTTCACAAATCAGCGTGATTTGTGTCGGCCCCACGTTGTCGGCGTCAATTTGTAACGCCACTGGGGATCAGGGTAGCGTACAAATGTAAGGGGGGAGCGGGCGGGTTGCTTGCTAGTGCAAGGTAAGACTACCGATTAAAACTAGACGCATTTATATTAACTAAAATTTAAATACTACAAAACTTGATCGCGTTTTTACGCGAGCCCAGGGCGCCAGCTAATTTCGTATAGCGCGGTTTCTTGCACGGCAAATTCGTTGCACAGCTAACTCACGGTTAGAGCGGTCGCGGGCGTACAGCTTCCAACAACGACCGAAAATGGCGCGTAACATGCGACGCGGTCGCACACACTTAGCCAGGAAGAATGCGGGGACGATTCGTTGCAGAGATGCCTCCTGGTAACAGCTGCTGCCCCTTGGTGCACTTACCAGATATTCCTCCACGCTTCGGACTACTACACAGTTTTCTCTCGCGCGCTCGTTCGTATAGTTTATGAAAAACAAATTCTTAATTCGCGACTGCTGCGTAATTACTTACCCTTAAATGCTGTGCTTGTGTGTTTTGCCTGCCTTCCAACCTCCTCTTCCATTTTCCTATGATGTTGTGTGGCAGCTTGTACTTCTCTTCCAAGGTACAGCTGCTATTATTATTTCCTTCCTTGTCTAACTGCTGTCTGGGAGGTTGCAGGTGCGGGAACCACTACAAGGACAGGAAGGAGCTTGGAGAGGAACCCTGCTGCAGTGTGTGCGAGCACTGCAATCGCCTATTCATGGGCTCCTGAGACTGGCTTCTCGCTGGAGCCTTTACTTGAGCTCGAAGCCCATGTACCTGGTGAAGGTAAAGTATGTACAGCCCTGCGTGGCTGTTAGTTAGGGTTAAGCGTGGCAGTCCTGCGCGACTGCCAAGATTGTAAAAGGGGGGTATTTCAGCTACGAGGAGGCGCACAAGCTATGCTTTGGCCTCCTTATGTGACTGGTGCAAAACACCACGTCACACACTCCATCCCTGTTGACAAGCCTAGGTCGTTGGACTATCAATTTCTGATGCATTTCATCCAGTTGAGCACAGTATTTCTCAGCATTGATGGTTTCGCCAGGTTGCAGGAACGAATAGTGGATAAATCCAGCTACAGACCACCAAACAGTTACCATTATTTTCTTTGAATGAAGGCTTGGTTTCGGCATGTGTCTTGGCGCTTCATCGGCATGTAGCCATTGGGCCGATCGGCGACGATTATCGTATAAAATCCACTTTTTATCGCAGGTCACAATTTGGTGCAAGAACGGTTTCTTTTTGTTGCGCGAGAGAAGAGAACTTGAAATCTCCATTTGACACGTCATGTTTTGCTCGGTAAGATCATGCGGAACCCATTTGTCAAGCTTTCTCACATTTCCAAGTTGTTGCAAGTGGCGGCAAACTGTCGAATTGTGAATGCCTAATTTCTCAGCAAGATCCCTTATGGTTTGGCAGGGGTCGGACTCCACTAATGCACGCAGCTCGTCGTTATCGATCGATGGTCCTGGGTGTCCACGTGGCTCATTTCCAAGGTCCATATCTTCGGATCGAAATTTTTCGAACCACCGCCGAGTGGTTCGTTCGGTAACTGTATCAGGCCCAAATGCGCTGTTGATATTCCTCGTTGCTTTCGTTGCGTTGTGTTCTAATTTAAATTCGTATAATAAAAGTAGCCGTTTTTGATTTACTTCCATGTTCACTTTCTTTTTTTGTTTTTACGATCACTATGAAGAGCAAAACAGAAATAACTCCATAAACCAAGGTAGCAGTATTAATACTTCAATATGTCATCATTTGCGCCGCCTTGTGCCAACATAATACACTAAAATTGCAGCCAACTTTATGTCATTGCTAAATTGGCCATTTCATCTGCAGCAACCTAATAAATAGTACAACAAATGCACATCAACAACGCTAGACAACGTGCATAGTTTTTGACAAACATATCAGTTTATCGCAGGATCTGATAATAAACTGACGTATTATTGATTTGTTGTGTTTTCCAGTAGTTGTATACGGAGTATTCTACGTTGATACGTTGTAAGTAATCGCGAAAGCAATCATGCCTCTTCAACACTTGGGTTATATGAAAATTTAAGAACCCATATTCCCTCTTTAGTTCAGGCTAATTGTGCCATTTTATTAAAAGAAAAAAATGTTATCTAAAGTTGAACTATTGAAAATGGTAAAGGGGCTCATTATTAACGAAAAAGAATAAAAGCACCAGTAGGGAAGTTGTGGGGTAGTTTTGGGGGATGAAAAAGGATGAAAAATTATACTCATTGTACTATAGCTATTTCCGGCAAAAGTTGGCGCAAAATAAAGTGCTTAAAAGAAAACTTGTAGATCATGCGAAAATCTATAACTTTTATAAAAGTCACTTTTTTACATAACCTCAAATATCTAAGACAAGTGCGGAAAATCGTCTTTTTTTCGTTTTTTTTATCATTTACGCAAAAATAATGCAATTTTGATAAAACTTAGTGGAGGTATACTTTTTTATCTATAGAATAACCTCATTATTTTTAAGGTAAAACGATTAAGAAGTTCCGAGAAGTTCATTTTTTCCGAGAAATTCACTTTTTTTTCAAATAAAAATTGTAACAATTAAATTAAAATTCAATAAAGTAATAAATGACCTTGGCAACCATGAAATTATCAGTATTTGTTATTAATTTGTTAAAATGTTTAAAAAATGTAAAAAACTGATCAAATTATTAAATTCTATGAGAAAAAATACACAAAAAACTATATTTCGTTCTTTGTGGCATATCGTATAACTTGTGCATTAAAATTTTTGAAGAATAAATAAACTATTTACACAGTAAAATTTCCGCTTTCTCTTTTAGCTTCCATTCTCACTACTCCTCGCAGCTCTACAGCTGTTCTAATGTTTCATATTGAAGCAGATACGCACATATGCAGTGCCACACTCTACGTATAGAGTATACGAAGTGTACAATCAGTTGCAGCGTGTCTTTCTGTAAGCATCGTTATAGAAGTATCGTAGTTACATTATTTGCTTCTTAATGTACTACTATGATCAAAAAATAAGACCAATTTTTTTTTTTTTATTTAATTCTTTATTTATTCTTTTAAATCTATTTCGTTGCCTTCAAAATAGTCCTCACCCGACACAATACAATTATGCCAACGTTTTTTCCGATCCCCGAAACAGTCAGAAAAGTTCTTTTCCGAAATTACCTTCAATTAACGCAGCGATTCGAGTTTAATCTTCTCTATCGAGTCAAAACGATGTCCCCGGAATGGTCTTTTGAGTTTATTGAACAGCCAGAAGTCACACGGCGCTAAATCAGGCGAATACGGTGGTTGTGGAACGATATGAGTTGAATTTTTGGTCAAAAAGTTGCTAATAATCAATGTGGTGTGAGACGGTGCATTATCGTGATGCAAAAACCATGAATTTTCTCGCCACGATTCTGGCCTTTTTTTGCGAATAGCTTCTCGTAAACGACGCATAACACTTAAATAATATTCCTTGTTAACAGTTAGGCCCAGCGCAAGAAATTCTGAATGCACAACACCACGATAATCAAAGAAAACTGTCAATATGACCTTGATTTTTGAACGACTTCGACGTGATCTTTTTGGTCTTGCTTCATCTTTGGCACGATATTCGCTCGATTGATCGATTGTTTCTGGATCGTAGGCGTAGATTCTTGTCTCATCTCCCTTAATAATGTGTTCGGTGCAAACGTACTTACCGAATCTATATACACAAATTCGGTGCAAAAATTTCTAATAAATGGTTTAAGATTGATTGAACCGAGTGTTTAAATTTTACTGACTGAAATAAAAATTTAATGTAAAAAATTAATATTTCTCATATTAATAAATGATTTAAAATTAATCAAACAAAACTTTAAATTTTGTTGACAGACATGTAATTTTTGTATTAAAAAAAAATTTTTTATTCTGTAGGACTCGAACGCTGATCTTTGCGCGTAATCGAGGCAAAATATTATCGTTGCTCATACCATAGTCGGTTGAGCTAAATTTCATATGATTACAATAAATTACGCAAAAACTTGTGAGCTTGACGCCTTATACTGGGAGGTACTCGTTATACATAGGCACACTGAGCACAATGCACAGGCAGCGAGCCAGCCGCTGGATAGCCGTCATGCGGCATAGACGTACGCTATAAAGCTGTAAATACACGATTCGAACGAGATACGGACAATTGTGTTGAGTTAGGTAGGGTATTAATCTCAATGTAATTGTAGCGCGTGTACAAATTATAAATGGCACTCTGTTATATTATAGTATTTACTTGCTGCAAAAACACGTGTCGATTTATTCACCTCTCCCTTCCCTCGAGGATATTAAGTCTCTGATTCCGAGACTTATAAACTTATAAAAAATTTTTTTATAAATAAATCAATTTGCCTTAACTTTTTTACTTTTGCAAACGTACTTATACTATCTGATTTTAGAGAGCCAGCTAAAACAAACTAAATTAAAAAAAAAGACTATAAATAAAAATATTTTACGTTCTATTTTTTTATTTTAAAATTTAGATAGAGATGCAGTATTATTATGATGTAAATTAAATGAAATATAAATATTTTTAAAACATACACTTTTATTAGTTTTAGAATCATACTTTACAAATTCTTATATATATTAAAATTTTTAGTTTTATTTATATATTCTTTATTATTATACAATATTTAAATAAAATAAGAGCTGTATATTTTTTAGAAAGATCTGTATAGAAATTGAGAAAAGAAAAATATATGGAATCAATATGAATAAATGTTTTAATTTAAAAACACTAAATATATTGTTATAAACATTTATTAGTTAATAAATTCTAAATGTAATATAAAAAGTAATAAAATATATAATGCTATATATTCTAATTTTTTACATTAAATTTTTATTTCAGTCAGTAAAATTTAAACACTCGGTTCCGTCAATCTTAAATCATTTATTAGAAACGTTTGCACCGAACTTGTGTATTTAAATTCGGTAAGTACGTTTGCATCGAACTTGTGTATATGCTCTCCCCTCCCTATTTGCTCGAACAGCTACTTGTGTATAGTTCGACCGCTCGTCCGTAAGAGGCAGCACTTTCTTGCGCGAAAGACTTGCCACATTTCTTTACATTGCGTCTAGCGATTTCCCTTTTCATCTCTGCCGTATCATTCCTAATTTTGCACAATAGATGAAGTAGTCCGGGCTAATTGTACTTTTCAACAAAAATTTGTTATCCAGAGTTGAACGATTGGAAACGGTAAAGAGGTTTATATTGAACGAAAAAAAAATAAAAGCATCAGTAGGTAAGTTGCGGGGTAGTTTTGGGGTGTAGAAAAGGATGAAAAATTGTACTACGAGGTCTGGCTATTAAATAACGAGACTGCGCGTCTAGAGGGCGCCGTAGAGGGGTGGGGAAAAAAACGAGTAGTGCGTTGGGTATCTAGATATCTTGTCTATGCACGTACCAAAACACGTTCTCGTCACTATTATTGTATTTGTGCAGTAGCGGTTTAAAACGAACGTGTTTTTTTCTCGTGCCGAAAACCATGTGTGACAAAAAACAGGAGCAACGTATCAATCTCAAATTTCTCGTTAAATTGAAAAAAACTCCGACTGAGTGCTGTAAATTGTTGCAAGAGGCCTATGGGCACAATTCTCTATCTCGTGCGCGTGTTTTTGAGTAGTGTAAGCGCTTCAGTGAGGGCCGAGTGAGCACTGAAGATGACCAACAAAATTCAAGGCAATGTTGATCGTTTTTTTTGACATTAACGGTATCGTGATGACTGAATAAATCGCAGAGGGTCAGACCGTCAACCAGACTTACTATTTGTCAGTTTTGGCAACACTGCGAGAACGAGTTCGTAAGAAACGGCCCGAGTTGTAGAAGAACAACTTGTGGATTTTGCACCAGGACAACGCACCTGCCCTTAACGCGCTATCTGTGAAGCAGTATTTGGCCGGTAAGCGCACTCCAGTGCTCGAACACGCGCCGTACTCGCCAGATTTGGCACCGTGCAACTTTTTTTGGTTTCTGAAAATAAAATCTGCTTTGAAAGGGACCCGATTTGAGTCGATGGAAGCGGTAAAGCAAAAAACGGCAGAGCTCCTAAAGGCTCTCACCAAAAAAGACTTCCAGCACTGCTTCGATCAATGGAAAAAACGTATGGAAAGGTGTGTGGCGAGGAAAGGGGAGTATATTGAAGGGGAGCATTCGAATGTAGAATAATTTTTATAATAAAACCTTTTTTCGTAACCAGTCTTGTTATTTAATAGCCAGACCTCGTATTATTGTACTTTTGCTATTTCCGGCGAAAGCTGGTGTAAAAAAAAAACATACTGCGTCTTCCTCAAAACTATTTAAACTTTATGAAACTCTTGATTTGTTTATATACACAGTGTGTCCCTTGGAAAACGGAACTTTTTTAAAACATCAATTTATATTGGCGCCACCTATTGGTGGATGTTAGCAATGGAAAGGTCCATTCTTAACTGACATCCTGTCAAAATTGTATGACATTTGGTTCAATGGAAACCAAAATATCGTGCTCAAAGTGACAGTGTGTTTGTGGCATCGGCCGAAAAATGAACTTCGAACAAAGAGCAAATATTAAGTTCTGTTTTAAACTCGGTAAATCCTTTACTGAGACGCATAATTTGCTGAAACAAGTTTATGGCGATAATTGTCTATCCCGTACCAGAGTGTATGTGTGGTATAAGCGGTTCCAGGAAGGTCGTGAAGACATTCAGGACGACGAACATCCGGGTCCTTCAAATACCGTGGTTACTCAAAGTAACATTGAAAAAGTGCGTGAATTTATAAAAAATGAGCCAAAATCTTCATTGCGATACATGGAAATGGAATTGAATATGTCCAAAAATTTAATTCATCGCATTTTGACCGATCATTTGAATCGACGGAAGGTGTGTGCACGCTTTGTTCCACACAAATTGACCGACTACGAAAAATTGCTCCGAATTCAACATTGTAAGGATTTGATTAAAGAGTCAAAAAAGGACCCAAACTTGAAATATTCAATTGTGATTGGTGACGAGACATGGTGTTTTCAATATGATCCCGAAACCAAGCGTCAAAGTGCTGAATGGAAGGACCCAACCGAGCCCAATCCGAAAAAAGTCGTCTTGAAAAGTCAAAAGTGAAGACAATGTTGATTTGTTTCTACGATTCGGAGGGTATTATTCATCGTGAATTCGTTCTACCTGGTCAAACGATCACTGCTGTGTTTTATCTTGGTGTTATTAAGCGTTTGCTCAGCCGTATTCGTCGTGTGCGGCCACAATACCGTGAAAAAGGGAGCTGGCGTTTGTTGCATGATAATGCCCCGTCTCATCAATCGAACTTGATCACAGATTTTTTGATCAAAAATTCAATTTTAACCATCAACCATTCACCGTACTTTCCGGATTTAGCTCCGTGCGACTTCTACTTGTTCTCCAAATTGCACTTGCCTATGAAAGGAAAACGTTATGCCGACGTAGAGGGCATCCAAAGAGCGACGACCGACATACTAAAGTTGATGAATAAAAATGATCTCAAAAACTCATTCGATATGTTAATTGATCATGCAAAACGTTGTATTGATGCGGAAGGAGACTATTTTGAATAAAATAAATGAGATTTGCCGGAATATTGAGTTTTTGTCTCTATTTTAAAAAAGTTCCATTTTCCATGGGACACACTGTGTATTAGGTACGCAACTAAGTTCTTGCTGTTTTTCTTGATGAAAATGCAATTTTATTGTTGAAAAAAGGTTACAAATGTATCATTCAATCAAGTATTGCCCATCACTAGCTGCTCCCGTCTTTCTGAAAAGCTCGAATACCGTTGTGGTAAAAGTGTTCGTCTTTTGAAGCTATCCACGAATCAAGTCAATTTTTGATATCTTCATTTGAGCAAAATTGCTGATCAGCCAGACCATGTGCCATCGAACGGAGCCATGTGCAAAATCTGGGGAATATGGCGGGTGGGATAAGACTTCCCATTTCAGCGTTTCTAAGTAGGTTTCATGCAGTAGAATCACTTTTTCATGCCTCTGCTCGTAATGTGGCCGTTTTTCACGTAGTGCTTGGATTAATCATATCTATTGAATTCGATACCGCTGCCCAGTGATGGTTTCGTTTAGTTTAAACAGCTCATAATAAATAACATCGACCTGGTCCCACTAAATACACAACATAACCTTTGCAGCGTGAATGTTGGGCCGAGTTGAAGTTAATACATGACCGGGGAGTCTCCATAACTTTATTCTCTTTGGGTTGCTGTAATGAATACATTTTTCATCACCTGTCACGATGCGATGAAGAAAACCCATTCTTTTTTGCCGCTGGAGCAGTTGTTCACAGGCGAAAAAACGATGCTTAACGGCTCTTGGCTTCAAATCATAAGGAACCCAAGTTCCCTGCTTTTGAATCATTCCCAACGCATGCAATCGTTTGGAAATGACTTGGCGGGTAACTCCTAATACTGAAGCAAGCTTATTTTCCGTTTCACATAGATCCTTGTCGAGCAATGCGTCCAATTCAGCGTCACGGAAGGTTTTTGGCCTTCCTTCACGTGAACGGTCGTCAATATTGAAATCACCATCTTTGAAGTGACGGAACCAATTACATAACGTTGTTTCACTTACAGCAGCACCTTCGTAAACGTTTTGGAGCTCCCGATATGCTTTAGTTGCCGTTTTCTTCAAATGAAAAAAGAAAAGCAGCACTTCCCGCAAATGACAATTATTTGGCACAAAATGAGACATTTTCATACAACCAAAAGTATATGACGCCAAAATAAAACCGCTAATGTGTCAAAGCGATTTGTTTACCACGTGTCTAAGCTTGCTTCATAACGTTTTGGATGTCAAAATTGACGAGCACCTACTGTTGGAACCATCTATTGACAAACACCGGAAACTTAGTAGACCTAATACATAATTTTCGAAATATTTTGTTGAGCTAAGTTAAGTATATCATTATATACGTATACATATGCAATTTTTACTTATTTCTCCTCCTTTTTTACCTTATGGTACTAGACTTATTACCAATGCAGTAATTTTTATGTCAGCATTTTTTTTTACAATGCAGATTGTATTTCTGTGCATGGATATTACAGTAGTATTTACAAAATGAATACTATAAAAATTAAAAATCTCATAAATCTTTGTTAATTTCAAAAAAAGAACTTTACAACTAAACAAAGTTTTGAGACATTTTATGTCATACTAACATTGTATAAATAATAATCAAACTTATTATTAGTGAAATATAAATAAATATTTATCAATACATAAAATATATACATATATGTCCACATATAATTTGTTATCAATTATTACATAAAAAAATATTATCATTATATTAAAAATTATAATTCTAAATTTGTATGTCTATTTTTCAGGTGATTGAAGAACACAAGATTCTTGTTAATTATTGCCAAATTAAAACAGATATAAAAATTTTGTTGACACAGTATTGTAACAATTTAAAATGATTCAACTATTTAATCAGCTACTTGATGACACTAACCCGTAGATCCGAACTTGTGAGCTTCTTATGTGTATACCGCAAGCTCCTATCTACCGGTACATGTAATCAGAGCGTCTTGTTAGTTATGTTACTAAGTCACTAATCCTTTTATATACCTTTTTATGTAAGATGTTGCATTTAATTTTTGATCGACTAAAAACTTATTAAATTAATTTGATTAATGCGTCTTTTGAGGCTATTAGCATTTACTAATCATGATGTAATATTGAACAGTGTATAAGATTTACTGTTTTCTTATTTAAAAGACAGGTAAATGTGAAATAAATGTATTGATAAATTCAAATTAAAAGATTTGTATAACTTCAGATATATACTTATATTAATTTCCTGTCAAATATTTTAAACAAAAAAATTTGTTAAACGAAATATAAAAATTCACTTATGTTATAGATTTAATATCCTACCTATCATATTGAGGTTATTATTAGAGTATATCTGCAGTATTATGAATTATACTTGTATCGAACTAATGTAGTTGCTAAAGAAAGAGTATTGTATCTAGTTGCAAATAAACTCTATTATTGATGAATTGTAAAAAGATGAAGGATGAAGTACAAACAATATTTTTTTTTATCATAAACTTTATCATTCTTTCAATAACATTTATTAATTAACTAATTTCTTTGAAATAACTGCTGTAATAAATTGATATACTACTAATGCTTTCCTTAGGCATTTCAATATTTGCTGATAAAAAAAGTAAACTTTTCTAAAGAATTAACTGAATGTTCACTAAAATTTATATATAAGACTGATAATATAATAAAATTATATTCTATAATGTATTTCTTTAAACTTTGTTAATATTGTACTATTATTCGAATATAATATTTCGATTCAGCGAATATCATAAATTTTATTATGATTCAAAAAACTAAAATTATTTTTCACAAATATTAAAAAAAATATGCTAAAATTATTTTCTCGCAAAAAATTTAAATAATAATTAATAGATAAAATATCAGTGCATGAATTGTAATGTTTATTACAGTTTCAGATAGTAAATAATAAAAAATATATAAAATAGTTTTGAATAGGATTTAAAATATTCTATTTTATTATTATTTAATTTTTACATTTTTTCACATTAGAAAATAGCATTCGTAAAAATATTACTAAAGAAAACAAAGTTAGCCACAATATAAATGTTTTCTATACAAATAGATAAATGAAAATGAACATTTATTATGTCATTTTAAACGTTAAATAAAAAAATTATATGACTAAACGCATATTTTTAAGCTTTTGAAGTAATAGTTTTATTGAATATTTTATGAATATGTTATGATAACAAAACTTTTGCGCTTTCAGTATATAGTACCCGCAAAACTGTGCAGAAAATCTATAGAATTACTCATCTTTCAGAATATTAATTAATTTGCAGTTTATAATGCTCTAAAAAATTGAGGTACTGTCAACAAAAACAGGATATAAGCAAATCCCGATGATTAACTATTGTCCAAACTATTTTTTTCTACTCTCACAAAAATAAATTTGAAAAGTGTATTCTAATAGTGAGTTTTTTAGCGCATTTTTTTCTTTCTGTAAACTATATTGATTTCTTTTGTGATTTTTTAAATATTTAAAGAAGTTCTTTTTTACCAAAAAAATTTTTAATAACTTTTTAACATCAACTCGTCATAACTTTTTTATTTATGCTTATTTCTTTTTCAAAATTTAAGAAAAGAAACGTCAATGTATTTCGCGCGTTTTGAGCCACAATTCAATTTACAATTTCATATAGGAACAAAATGGCGATTAAAAGAAATAAAATCATCAAAAAAATTTTCAATTTATTTTAATTAAGAAGTTGTTACAAACTTTTTTTTTAAATTCCAAATTAAATTAAAATATTTGCAAAAGTTTTAAGAAGTTCTTTGTAAATTTATAGCTTCTTTCTTTTGATGAATTATAAGTATTATTGATTTTTTCATAAGCGCGTCGTTACACGCACGACATACCAGGCTGTTTAATAAGTTTTGCAGTTCAATAAGAGAGGGTGTTGCTACTAGCCTAAATTTTTTTTGTTATGTTGGTACACTCTTCATATGAACGTATGTAAAGTTTCTTTTCAATCTGTAAATTCATTCTTTGTTCACAAGCCATTTAGTATCGACGCGTCACAGTATTTTTTTACAATGGAAAAAATCAAGTATCGTACACTGATTGGATTTTTATTTTTGGAAGGTTTAGAAACAAAGGAAATTTATGAACGAATGTTGAAAGTGTATAAGGACTCTTCGCCTTCAATTAGTACAGTAGAAAGATGGGTTGCTGAATTTAAACGTGGTCGTACAAGCCTTGAAGACGATCCACGTTAAGGACGTCCAAAAACAGCAACAACACCAGAAATCGTAGAAAAAATAGAGGATATCGTATTGGAAAATCGTCGAGTGACTGAAAGAGATTTAGTAGAAGCCCTAGGCATTTCAATGAGCAGTCTAAGCAATATTTTGACTGAAGTATTGGGTTTCAGAAAGCTGTGTGTACAATGGGTGCCGCATTCGCTAACAATGGAACAAAAACACATTCGAATGCGACTTTCTCAGCAACATTTAGAGCGTTTTCGAAAGGATTAAGTAGATTTTGTACGTCGATTCATCACTATGGATGAGACTTGGGCCTATCCCCATGATCCTGAATCACAACAAGAGGCTAAAGAGTGGTGTGAACCTGGTTCTTCGGCTCCGTAACGAGTTCGTGTCCAGAAATCGGCCAAGGTGTTAGCATCAGTTTTTTGGGATGCGAAAGGAATTTTGTTTGTGAATTACTTGTAAACTGGTAAAATAATAAATTCTGAATATTATTGTAACCTTTTAGACCAGCTGAAGGAAAAAATTCGTGAAAAAAGACCCGGTTTGCAGAAGAAAAAAATCCTTTTTCATCAGGACAATGCACCGTGTCACAAGAGCATTTTGCTAATGGCTAAAATTCATGAACTAAAGTGCGAATTGTTGGAGCATCCACCGTATACACCAGATTTGGTCCCTAACGACTTCCATCTGTTTCCAGACCTAAAAAAATGTATGCGTGGAAAGCGTTTTTTATCAAATGATGAGATCATAACAGATGTGGAGGCGTATTTTGCAGCCCTCCCAGATTCTTACTTCAGGGATGGAATTCATAAATTGGAATCTCGTTGGAACAAGTGTATTGATGTTCAGAGAGACTATACTGAATAATAAAGTGGATTTCAAACCATAAAATTGTGTTTTTCTTATCGAACCGCAAAACTTATTGAAGAGCCTGATATTCTCACCTGGCATGACTACCCACGTATCACAAGGAAAACATACCGTTCGAATGACTTTATTAGCCTATTTTCTTTTAACGAAACATACAATATAACTCATAATATAATTGTGTAGAATTAAAGTAGTCCCGCAAGATAAATATAAACAAAAGAGTAACAATCTTCTTCTAGCAGACTTTATGTATCACGTGTACAAATCCGTCTTTATAAATAACACAGGCACATAAAATAAAATTTTTTTCATTTATAAAAGCGTAAGTAAAAACTTTCGGAATATTTGGTAAATGTAAACAATCACTGCTCGAATCTAACAGTGATTCAACAATGTAATAAATATACATCTAGAAGATTTTGAAAGAATATGTAGCCTTTTCTTGAATCACTGTCAGACTCAAGCAGCGATTTTCTACACTTTATCTGAACCTTTTTGGACTTTTTCTAAGAACTAAAAGAAGAAAGCTTTTAGAAGGTCAAAATACTTCGGGTACCATAAGGCACACTTTTGAAAATGAAAAAAATTTCTTTTCTTATTGTGTCTGTGATATTCTTCATTTTTAAATATTTTGTAATAATAAATATTCTTTTATAAACGATAATGAAACTACTTTTATTCTACATAAGTATATTTTATTGATAAAATATAGGCTAATAAAATGATTTAAAAAGTATATTTTTCGTATTATACACGAGTAGTTTAGCCAATAATTATCCAATTATTATACAGTATAATCCAATTATAGTTGGATTATAATACAAAAAAATGCTTATAATCCATAAAAAAAGAAGCTATAAATTTAGAAATAACTTTTTAAAACTTATAAAAATCTTTTGTTATAATTTTAAATTCAAAAATAAAAAAATTTTTTCGATGATTTTCTTTTTCAATTACCATTTTCTTTTTATAGAGAATTATTGATTCAATTTCAGCGCAAAATACGAGCAATTCATTGAAGTTCCTTGTATTAAATTTTGAAAAAGAAATAAGTATTATGATGTAGCACATCATAGTTTCTTGCTGTTCCTGGAATTGCATTATTAATAATAAATAAAAATAATTGAGATTAGAAAATTAATTTGATTAATAAAAGAAAGAAGAAAAGAAAGAGAGAAAGTTAGTTCGACAGAAAGAGTAAAAGGATTGTAAGTTAAAGAAAAGTTAGAAAAGAAAATTAATTAAAAATAGAAATATAAAGAATAAGATAAACAAATCCAAAGTGGTCGAAAGAGTAATGCTCCAACGATGATTTTCCCTCTTCTTTATCGAATGACCTTGGCAGAGGTTTAGGCAGCTTCTTTAAAATTGAATTACCCTGGAGAAAGAGGCACGGAGCGCTTAGGCAGTTACGAGGAGGCGAAGCTGGAGAAGGAGCTTAATTAGCAGACATTACAATAGCCGACGGGTGAGGTTAGGCGACAAAGCATATCACTTACGACCGCGTTCGCTCACATAAGCAAACTCATGCACGAATCGCGAGTATTATGGTGACGATTATATGTGTACACACATTATTTGGAGACCATAAAGAGCTCGCTTAATCGGCCGCGGGACGAAGAAATATGAAAGAAGAATTGTAAGGTGGCGGATTTAGCAGGAGTGAACGTCGTACTTCATGACGTGACGGTCCGTGACCATGCCAGTCCAAACTCGCAAGATACACTGCGCTCACATCTAAATAATGAAATATGCTAATCAGTCGATCTATTGACGGGCGATATGCTGATCAGGAGTTAGAAAAAGATAGAGAACATTGAAAATCGACTAACGTAGTCGTGGACACTGAAGGAAGCGAGTTTGGACGTAAGAGACGGCGTGGTCAGTTAACAGTCTTTAGTCGTTTGATACGCACGTAGCCGTTTTTAATATATTATCACCGCGCTAAAAGAGAATGAAAATAAAGTAGAGATGATAGAAAATAGATTGAAGTAATAGAAGATATAGTTAGAGACAGTAGAGCGAGGGAAAAAGTAGAAGGTAAATAGTTAGGAGGAGAAATAGAAAGAAGTCACCGTCCAGCACGCGGTGGGTGATCGAGACGACCATAACCGAGAGGCAATAAATGGCGGGTAAGTTGCTTTTTCAAATAACATCAGTTGCACGACGCGGTTAAGAGAGAACAGGTTTTCGTGCGCGTAGATATTTAAAGAGGTTTCGCAAGTGAGTGTGTGTGCGCGGACACGATGGAAGCAACGAGGCGTTAACTTGACGACTTTTCAGAAGGAGGTGACGATAGTGGATCCAGGGCTAATGAGAGTGGTGAAAGAAGAGAGATAAGGATGGCAGAATGAATCGAAGAATAAATAGAAGAATAAATCAAAAGTTAATATTTAAATTTAATCGTGCGTTTGAGCTATTGAAGTCAGTCAGTAGTCAGCACCTTCCGTTTTTGTCTTTCGCGCTCTTTTCAGGAATATTTCGGAACCAGTTTTCGGCCATCGGTGAACCTCTTCGTAAGAGAAGTCGTGAGAAGTAATGCGCTTCCGTAAGTAAGCCAGGACGCTGCCAAGGCGCCCATTATGAAAAAAATATATTATTCTCAATTCTAATAAACCAAATTTTGGCAGCACATAACTGCCACGTTATAGCATGAATAAAAAAGTCATGGCAAGTTAAAGTGAAAATAGCATTAAAAACTAATTTTAGTAAAAAATAACTTTTTCTTCAAATATTTAGAAAAAACACAAAAAATATTGATGTTGTTTATATGAAGAAAAAAATGCGCTATAAAATTCTCTATTGCAATACACTTTTCAAATTTATTTTTGAGAGAATTGATAAATTATTTGGACAATAGTTAATCGGTGAAGTTCTAAAAATATAAATTAAAATACTCCTAAAATCGAATTTAAGAATAATTATTTGGAGAAATCTATTGAGCACGAGAGCAGCACTTTTCAGGCAATAATTAATACTTTTTAATTATTCATTTAAAGTACTGTCCAATGTGATTTAACATTTAATTATTAAACCTTAAGATTTTTAAATCTTTCAGAGATCATATAGTAGTTTTCGTACCTTGGCCGTAAAATTTATTTTATGGATCGATTGGAGAACTGTTCGACTAAGGACCGGCGTGGCTGATCCGAGGATGCACAATTTCCCACGAGGTCATACAAAATTATGGCCATGGTGCAAAGATTATTTTTTTACATAAGGTCCGTAAATACGTAATCATAAATCAATTAAAACTAAATCGGCTAAATCCCAACTTTATAGACTTAAAACAATCCATGAAGTCGTATTTTACGGCCACATATATCAAAAATATATTTTTTATATTTTGGATTCGAAACAAAGCAAGCATAGATCTAATAAGGAATTTATCAGATCAGTAAAAGAGTATTCAGAAAATCACCCTACCATATGCCTCTTATAAATTTAATAACCCTATCCTCCAAGATTTTACCTCCAGACTTCAAAAACATGTTATGTAAAAAATAAATAAATATTCACATATGCATCTATGGATTTTCCTAGATTCCATCTTTAAATGACCTTGACCTTCACTTTGTACAGTCTAACTGACCTCTGATTCGAATTTCAAGAACTTATTATAAGAATTTTTCATCTGCGCTTTCAGCATTTTTTCTTATTTTGACCTTGAAATGACTGAGGTTAACCTGATTGAGACAAATTAACTCCGAATTTGGATTTAGTAACCTTAACGTAAGATCCACCTAGTCAAGTCTAAATTCTTGATTCTTAGGACTTGTAGAGCTGTCAATTTCAATCTCATGGTCACCAAACATAAACTATCCTTAATCTTACAAATCTACGTAACTTACAATTTTCAAAATTGAATAACTCAAAAAAAAGCAAATTCAACAACACTTGAAAGAGCAATACTTGTACTTTAAGATGCTTTATCTAAGTTTTTGAGGAAAAGAAATAGTTCTGGCCACATGTGGGTTAGGATAGCTAAAAAATCTGTCTTTATAGAGTAATTCTATGGCCGGATTTGGTTTCAGCGGAAAAAAAATTACTTCAGAAATGTCTATTAAAAAAAATTTTAAAAATTTTTTCTTTCTTCACAATTGACAATTAAAATAATATACTTTAAATAACAATAATTCAATAGAAATAATTTTAACACATTGTGGTCGGGCGTTTTGTACTGGAGCATTATGGCTGGAGCGGGCAATTTATTGAAAAATGTGCGTGAATTTTATTGTTACAAAGAAATCACTATAAATTTATAAAGGCTTTAAATTTCTTAATTAAACTTTTATTTTCTTGTCTTAGAATGTATTCTTCATCGTTATTATAAACGTGGCCCACGCTCTACTCACAGTTTGCGAAAAACGTATTTTTACGTGTCCCGACAACAATGTGTTAAATTATTTCATAAATAAAAAAAGATTAATTTAGAAAATTTTGAATAAAATGATTCTTTAAAAAGTTAAAAATAGAACTTAAATTAAAAATTTGAATAAAAAATACCCCGCCACATAAAAGATTCTTTAAAAAGTAAAATAATAGTTTTAAATCATTGTTAACCCTTAACCCTCACAGGGCTATGATATGCGTTAAGGTGTTAAAACATTAATATTTTGATTTACCTTATCTCTAAAATAACCTCAATATTTTTCAGGTACAACGATTAAGAAATTTCAAAAAAAAATTCATTTTTTCCGAGAAATTCACTTTTTTTTCAAATAAAAATTGTATTTCAGAAAATCGTCATAGAGGATTCATCCGGGACTCACTTTTTTATTTTAATATATTCTTCTTAACAAAATAAAAAAAATGAATACGCAAAATTTAAAAATATGCTCAAAAATGCAAAAGCAGTAAAAAATTACTTCTGCAACTATGAAATTTTTAGTAATGGTTGATAATTTGTTTAAATTTTTGAAAAATAAAACAAAAGCTGATTACACTATTTAATTCTACGAGGAAAAATACATAAAAAACTATATTACGTTCTTTGTAGCATATCGTATAATTTGTGCATTGGGTCTTTTGAAGGACGAATAGACTTTTTATACATAGTAAAATTTCTGCTTTCTCTCTCAGCTTCTATCCTCGCTACTTCTCGCAGCTCTACAGCGATGTTTCATTTTAGAGCAGATACGCACATATACAGTGATACACTATACGCATAAAGTATAGTCAGGGGCAGCATGTCTTTCTGTGAGCATCGTTATAGAAGCATCGTAGTAACATTATTTGTTTCTTAATGTATGTTATTTAAACATTCATTTTTCTAAAAACCTTTTCTAAAAAATAAGAGGTAAGACTAATTTAATTTTTAGCTTTAGAGTTACGTATTATTGAAAAGACTAAAAACATCTTACTTTCAATGAAAAATGTGATATGCATCACTTCTATTACAAAAACAATGCAAGTTAACTATATTTTGAAGTTAAATTTTATATTTTTTTTTTACAATTTGTACACTATTTTGTATAATAAACTTTCCCAAAAGTTACAACATATTTCTTTCTCAGCTTTTTATTTCATTCTGGAGCAAAGAATTTACCTTGAGAATAGGCTCTCGTTTCGGAGCATAAAAATTTGTAACACACAATACACATATAACACACGCACACGTTCATACGTATTCAGGTATGAGTCACTGCTAGCGCGTCTTTCTGTGAGCATTATTCTGTACAAATCCAAAAATTCGATTTAATTTCAGAGGTACTACAAATTTAATTCATAGCACTTAAGTTATGTATTACTAAAAAGATCGAAAACACTGTGTATAAGTTTTTGCTCGTAAAAATATATTATTTTAAATAAAATAGCTAATATACATCATTTGTTCGGCGAAAAAATTTCAAGTGAATTACATTTCGAAACACGATTTTAAATATTTTTACCGCGACATTAATCAACAATAAAAAAATTTCTCTTTTACTTTGAACAACTTTTATAAATTTCGTAATTTTTTATATTTCTTTTATTAAACGAAAGAAATGTATAAACGGTTCTTCACTCAAAGTAACTTTTTTACTTTCTTGTTATAGATTGGCAGTATGAATGATCCTGCTTGTATGATTTACGATGAATGGGATAAAAATTTCAATACGATCCAACAGAAACCTATAAATAAGTAAATAGATTCAAGTAAAAGAAGAAGAGATTCAAAGCATCCTAAATAATCCAAGCTGACATCAGCATCTGTTCACAAAGTATGTTCAAATAGTAACAATCTAGACAGAGCGCTAAATAATGCTGCAGCAGATTACAGCAAAAAATGTATCGAAGGTAAAAATACCGTAAGAAGTGCACTTGATTTTAATTTCAAAAGTCTTTATTTTTTTTGCAGTGGAATTTGTGAAGAAGCAAGGCAAAAAGTGAAAATCATAAAAAAAAAAAAAATGAAACTAGGGATAACATAATTAAAATTCTTAAAGAACAAGAAGCTTTTGATATATTTCACAAAAATGTGTTAGTACGTTTAGACAATACTAAAAATTTAGTTAAGGTACGAGCTCGCTATCATTCAGCGTGTATGTCTAAGTTTCATGTAAATAGATTTTCTGATTGTAATTTCAGTTGCGACGCCACCATGCGTTAATTTGAGTAATGCAAACTCATAGTTGCCTTTTTGGGCCTAAAAAGACAAGCTTACTGGCTCGGGATGGCGGAGGAGATTCGACGCTTTATCTTTCCTTTCTTTTGAGCATACGGTGGTGTAGTTCAGGACTGAATGCACGTCTAGGCCGAAACTCAGGCCAGCTACGCCGCTATAACACATCGTTCAATAAGTCCCGAGACTAACATCGAAAACAACATTTTTTGTTCAAAAATCATTTTTATTCATCAATATAATCTCCTTTTAGAGTGATACAATCTTTCCAACGCCTTTCCAACATTTCTATACCATGTTTATAGAAGGATTTATCCTTTGTTTCAAAATAGGTTTTAGTTTTGGCAACGACCTCCTCATTCGAGCCAAATTTTTTTCCCTGGAGCATTTTTTTGAGATCAGCAAAGAGCCAGTAGTCGCTGAGGGCTGAATCTGGCAAATACGGGGGGTGGGGAAGCAAATCAAAGCCCAATTCGTTCAATTTTGCCATTGTTTTCATGGACTTGTGGCATGGTGCATTGTCTTGGTGAAAAAGGATTTTTTTCTTCTTCATGTGCGGTCGTTTTGCTGCGATCTCCTCCTTCAAACGTACCAACAAGTCAATATAATAATCACTGTTGATCGATTTACCTTTTTCCAGGTAGTCAATAAAAATAACGCCATGTGTATCCCAAAAAAAAGACGCCATGACTTTGCCAGCAGACTGCTGCGTTTTTGGGCGCTTTGGGCGGCTTTCGCCAGCCATGCGCCACTCAGATGATTGCCGATTCGACTCCGGAGTAAAATGATGTATCCATGTTTCATCCATGGTCACGTATCGACGCAGGAAATCCTTTTTATTGCGAGTGAATAGCGATAAACAGCTCTCTGAATCGTCGACTCGTTGCTGTTTTTGTTCCACTGAAAGCAATCGCGACACCCACTTGGAAAAAACCTTTTTCATGCTCAATTTTTCATGAAAGATTGTAAATACGCTTCCAGATGATATCTGTGTCATTTCTGCAATCTCACGGACCTTCACTTTGCGATTTTTCATTACAATTTTTAACACTTTACTCACATTTTCCTGTGTAACGGCTTCCAATGGCCTACCCGAACGTTCCGCATCGTTTGTGTCCGTACGACCAAGTTTAAACTCAGCATACCAACGACAAATCGTTGGTTTGGATGGAGAGGAGTCCGGGTAATGTTTTTCAAGCCATTGCTGGGCTTCTACGGTGTTTTTACCCATTAAAAAACAATGTTTTATCAACACGCGAAACTCGCTTTTTTCCATTTTTCAAACAAATTACAAAGTGACTTTACTCTAACCTCGATAACTCTGGTGTCTGTGATCCGATCGACGTGAAAATTTTACACGTTTCATGTAAAGGTTCGCACTCTATGGAAACGTGGCCAGTTTGGTACTACTAGCACCATCTCTGGGTTAGTCTCGGGACTTATTGAACGATGTGTTAAATAAGGACCTAACCGATGTGGTATTAGGTAAAAGGTAGTTAGCTGAAACTCAGGCTAAGTCTACCTTTGGGAGGATATAAAATATATAAGACTATAGAGAAGAAAAAGAAAACAAAATATACCAAACAAAATTTAAATTTAAACTCACTTTTTATTGATTTTGTATTTTGCTGTGATAAATCCTCTCTCTCTCTCTCTCGCTCTCTTTCTCTGGTGAGTTGAAATCACGCTTTTCGTCACACTCTCGTTTCAATACTGTTTTTCTGCTGCACTTTGCCTTCGGGCGACTTTCTTTTGCAGATCTTTGCATGCGCTTTATTGCAAACTATACTTCTTTGCTGTGACTTGCTGATTGCTGCTCTTTTTCTGCTGTAAGTTCTACATTTTATTCATCTGGAGCAAATTTGAGGTTATCTTCTTGTTTTGTCAACGTTCGCCGTGTCACGTTCGTCGTCGGTAAGACTAATATCTGCTTGGTGCTGCCATCACTGAGAGCCTATTCATACTACACTATTCGATCCAATTGATAAGATCATTCTTATCTTATTCGTGCTGCCATCACTCAACTTCTGGACACACTAATTATATTTATATATCTATATAGTTGTATACGTTTATATATTTATATATTTATATACATTTATATATTTATATATTCATATACATTTATATATTTATATATTTATATATATATATATATATATATATATATATATATATATATATTTATATTTATATTTATGTCAGCTTTATTTTTGTATATTTCATTTATCAATCTTATCTCTAATATGTCTGATTCATGCTCTTCGTGTCACAAAGATTTTACTGCCACATCTAAACCGCAACAATGCATGAAATGCCATAATTATTATCACGCCTCATGTACTAAATTGACCTCTGTTCGAGATAATTGTGACAAAACGATAAAAATCTGTGGACCGTGTCTTGCTGAAGCAAATTTTGGAGGTACACGTTTACGTACTAGCTCAGTTGGCTCTAATAGTGATATGAATAATGTTGCTAAGACGCCACGCAGCACTAGGCCTTCAACTTCTACTGCCCTACCGACACCAATTAATGATTTGCTGATGTCACTGATTGCAAAAATAGACAAAATTGATACCTCTGTCACTACTATGGGCTCTCAAGTCAATGTACTTGTTTACCTGTTTTAATTCTCTTGACACAAAAATTCAAGAGCTGTCAACAACCTTGAACCAGCGTATTGATGCGAGTGAGCAACGGATGGACAAACTGCAGCAAGACCACTTGCAACTACAAGCTGAAGTGGATAGCTTACTAACTGCATCCACTGACTCTACCAGGCCATCACCCTCACTAGAAAAACTGAAACAGTTGAATGCCACTAGTCAAGCTCTGTCTGCTAAAATCACGTATTTTACAATGCAGCAAGATCGGATCTCGCACGCATCAGAAATTGTTTTCAGCGGCATACTGCCTCATGAGTTTGGTGATCTGCGACTGGCAGCTGCTGCTATTTTCAACTCCATCGACCCTACCATCTCTAGCGATGATATCCTCTCTGTCCGCCCTTTGCGCAGACAGTCTCAGCAAGCTTCAACCTCTGGATCCTTGCAAGGTGCACCATCCACCTCCGCAACATTGACACATGTTGTCGCCTCACCGTTGCGTACTATTCCGCTTCTAGTCACTTTTAAGAGTGCTGTGGTAGCTCGTACTGCACTTGCTGCAAAAATACGCAGAAGAAAATTCCATACTCCTCAGATCAGCACAGCTCTACTCAATAATGCTCAACCTGTCGGACAGATCACGCCATCTCTAATCAACATCAATGAATTTTTACCATCTGCGCTACATCAGTTGAAGTTGCGAGTACTACAGAAGTCCAGAGATAAGCGCTTTGGCTTCCTCATTTTTGTACGTAATGGGAGCATTTACGTTAGAAGAAGGAAGAAAGACACTCCACATCTCATTGCCTCGGATGAGGATTTACATGCTTTTTTAAGAGACATAATGCCACCAACGTTCGATGCTCCCTCCATGACCAACTGAACTGTTTAAACCAGGTATGTTCTCTCTCCCTCTCTCTTTTCTTCTCCCTTCTTCTTCTTCTCTCTCTTCCTCTGCTTCTTTTTCTACTTCCTACTCATCTGATGCGGGACCTGTGGCTGGTAATGGTGGTCTACGTGTTTGCCATTTCAATGCCAACTTTTTACGAGCGCACATTGAGATGGTGAGACTATTTCTGGCGTCTCGCTCCTACTTTCACGTAATAGCTGTAACAGAGACCAAGCTAGGTTCCATTGTTGATGACTCTCTCGTGTCTCTTGATGATTACATTCTTCATCGCCATGATCGCAACACAAGAGGTGGTGGTGTTGCTTTGTATATCCACAGCTCACTTACTGCTAGTGTTTTGTGCTCTTCTACACATATCTGGAGTTGTAAGCCCGGTCTGCCAGAATATCTGTTTTGTGAGGTCAAAACGAAGTCTTCCACTTCTATCTTCGTTGGTGTAGTATACAGGCCTCCACACGCACCGTTTTTAGTGAATACTGATTTTATTCCAACGCTGTCTACCATCATGCACAGTTACAGCACCAAAATCATACTTGGAAATTCCAATGCTGATCAATTATCCAACACAGATGATGCAAAATTTTTGCGAGCCCTCTTTAATGAGCATTCTCTCTATTCTATTCCATATGGTAGCACTCATCACACCTCTGCAACCGACACTTGGCTGGATCTATGTCTGGCGGACGCAAACGATACTGTACTTGACTACTGGAAAACAGATACTCCATTCATTGACGGACATGACTTAATTACAGCAACAGTTAAATGCTCACTCACACGACCGCCACTTACAAACTTTACTTTTCGGGACTACACCTCTATAAACAATACTGCCCTTATTAATTACTTCTACTCCTTGAACTGCCCTACCTGTGATGGTGACTCTCCTCTTGACACGCGACTCTGTTGTCTATATGAGCATTTAAACTATGCTATCGTTTCATTTGTTCCGCTTAAAACTGTCAAACAGAGGAAAGCTCATCGTCCATGGTTTACTCCCGCTATTCTTAAACTCTTGCGAGGCAGAGATAGACTATATAGACGATACAAACGCACTAGACTATCTACTGATCTCCGACAATACAGAACAGTTCGTGACACCTTTTTCAAACAGACTGAAGCCGCTAGACAGCTGTATTATCACGACCGACTCACTTCTCTCTCAGAACCTACTCAGATAAGGAAGGAACTGCACCATCTTGGCATCTATCCTACCTCCACTAGCTCTCAACATTCTTTTCCTGTCGAAGACCTTAACTCTTTTTTTGCTAGTAAGGCATTTGACCCTGAGGTTCCTACCATTGACTCCTTTCTTGACTCTCTAGATGACAATCTGACTTATAAACTTCTTTTCGACTTTCATCCAGTCACTGTAGAAGATGTTAGAGGTGCGGCGCATCACTCTTCTTTCCAGGCACGTGGGTACGATGGCATCCCACAGTCGCTTATAGCTACTGCCTTCCCAGTTATTGCCCCACTGTTGTGTCGTCTATTCAATGACTCTCTGCGTGAATCCTACGTGCCTGTTATCTGGAAGAAAGCACTCATTACAACTATCAATAAAGTTGCCTCTCCTAGGGCCATGGGTGACATACGGCCTATATCATTACTGTCGTACCTGTCTAAAGTCTTGGAACGACTCGTGCATCAGCAGCTATATAATTATTTTAGTATTCGGCAGTTTTTAGATCCTTTTCAAATAGGTTTTTGAACTGGCCACAGTACACAGACTGCTTTAACTAAACTCACAGATGATATCAGGACAGGTATGGACAAGGGCTGGGTAACATTACTGCTACTATTCGATTTCAGCAAGGCCTTTGACAAGGTTTGCCATGTCACCCTACTGTAAAAATTGATCAAATATGATTTATCGCCATCTGCAATCAGATGGTTTGCATCTTACCTCACGGATAGACAGCAGGCGGTTTTGGACCGTAATGGCAAACCGTCATCATTCCTGAAACTTAATATTGGCGTACCACAAGGGTTCGTTCTTAAACCTCTATTATTTCTTATATATATTAATGACGTCTCTCATTCATTTGATCCTACTATTCGTCATTTTATATACGCTGATGATCTACAGATCTATGTCCAATTTCCACTGTCGGAATTGGAGCATAAAGTTGATTTTCTCAATAAACATGCTGATCTAGTATTACAATGGGCTGTTACAAATCATTTGCACTTGAATGTTAGCAAAACCAAATCGATAATCTTCGGCTCTTACTACTATATTAATAAGCTCCAGGATATGCCCATCAAGGGAGTATATGTCAACAGTACGCTCATACCCTTTGAACAATCGATGCGCAACCTTGGTGTACATCTTGATTCTAAACTAACCTGGAAAGAGCATGTTGCTCATATTTGTTGCAGAGCAAACAGTCTATTGTACAGGCTAAATTTCTTTCGGCCAAGTACCAACTTCTCCCTTCGTAAGCATCTAATTGAGTCACTTCTGTTCCCTCTTGTAGATTACTGCTGTATTGTTTACTGTGACATATCTGGTGAACTTGATCTCAAGTTACAGAGAGTCATTAACTCTGGTATTCGCTACATCTATGGTGTATCTAGGCGCGAGCACATTGCCCAGTTTAGGTCCTCTCTGGGCTGGTTATCTACGGCTACGAGGAGAAAATACTTTATGCTTAATAGTTTATTCAAGTTATTTAGAACGCAAGAACCCTCGTATCTGTATGAAAATTTCTTGTGGAACCAGTCGGATAGGCCTGCTCGGGGTGATGTGAGGCCGTTGATCATACCGTCGGCAGCCACTGAGTTTCGTGACAGATCCTTTCTTGTTTCTTCTTCCCGTTCCTGGAATAGACTTCCCTCTTCTTACTATACCATAAACTCTATTTCACTTTTCAAATCATCTGTTTTCACTCTTCTCCTTACTGCTGAGAGAGAGCATACTGGTCTCCTGCATTCGCAACTTTAATCTAATATATTTTTTTTCTTATTTAGTTTATCTTGTTTTATTTCATTGTATTTGTTTTTATTGTTTTTATTGTTATTATTTTTTTTATTGATACTTTATTTTTGTTACTGTTTGTATATCTTTAATTGTGATTGTACAATTTTGTATAATAAAAATATCTATCTATCTATCTATCTATCTCTCTCTCTCTCGCTCTCGCTCTCTCTCTCTCTCCCTCTCTCTTTGTCTTTCTGTTGCTGTGTCTGACTTCTCGTCGTCTTCTTCTTCTTATTTATTTGAAAAATTGAGTAGTCTGCTTGTCGCAGTTGTTTTGTATTTGCTCCCTTGTAATTGTGTAGATGATTCCTTAGTAATGTTTGCCTTGAGTGCTGCCTGAGGTCTGCTCGTGTATATGATCCGTAGTAATGTTTTCCTCGAGTGCTGCCTGAGGTCTGCACTTGGTGAAAATTTTGCGCCGTATTTAAACACGTGGGAAAAGCTCTCTTGCAATTCTTGAAAATTCGGGGAAGGGCAAGTTTTTCGGGTCATCTCTTCCTGGCGAGCTTCTTGGTCCGAGCGGATGGAAACATCGAGAATTAGAGAGATAGAGAGAGAGTGAGAGAGAGAGATGATCCATTTTTGCGGAATTTTTACATGGGTTTATTATTTGCTATTTACAATAGAATTATGTTAATTTGAATTGTATGATCGTTTGCTATTTAAAATTTAACGCATATTACAAAAAAGAACGAAGTTTTCGTCGCATTTCAAGTGATTAATTTACACAATGATTTTTAGATAAAGAATGATTATTTAAATAATAAAAAAAGATTGCTATGTAACGTCGGTGCATAACCTCCGTTTTTTTGTGTTTTGTCAGCCGAAAAGTTCTTTACTAACACAATAATCCCCTTCACAACCTACTCGACGCGCTCTCCACTGACGTAGACTATTGGGAAACTCAACCTAAGCTTGAACCGAGAGTTGAATAGCCGCTCTCGTTAAACTCAGTTTTACTAGGATGCAATTTTTACAGACAATTGCACACATGTCATAATAAAATAAAATTCTTTCTTCTAAGCAAAGAAATAACTAAATCGCTAAGTCAGTCAATACAAATTTCATTAACATTCGACACACTAATTCATGCAAGGTAGTCTTTCTTATAGCATAATTTAGAACATCGCGCAATCATCTGGAATGTCATGAATTCTTGTAATACACTCAAAATAATTTTTTTTATAATTAATTAAATAAAAATAAGTAATTGATTAAATGAATTAAAAGAAATAATTAATTTAAATTAACTGTTCAACGATCCTAATTATTACTATTTCACTAGAATAGAATAATAGTCCGCGGCCAGCTACATTATTTTATTTTATAAACAAAACTGTACAAAAATAAATTGCATTAATAATTACATTTTGTAATCAAAATTATTATTAATAATATAAATTTCAATATAAATTTACAATCATACTGGCAAATATTTACTTAATAACTTTTTTTTAAGTACTCCTCCAACAGTCCATTAATTAGAAATTATAACTTCTAAAGAATGACTATTTAAACTATCATTCTACAGTTATTTTCTCTTTTGTAATAATAAAACACTCATAGAAATCTTTTCTTTATTATTTAAATACTCATTCTTTATCTAATTATGTAAAATGCGACGAAGAACTTCGTTCTGTTGTAAAATGCGTTAAACCTTAAAAGGCACACAATCATACAATTTGAATTAACATAATTTTATTGTATGTAATAAACCTATGTAAAAACTCTGTAAAAATGGATCATCTCTCTCTCTCTAATTCTCACTCTCTCTAACCGAGAAGCCCGCCAGGAAGGGGGGGCCTGAAAAACTCGGCCCCTCCCCGAATTTCCCGGTCAAAGAAGGAATTTGCTGAGTAGCTTTTCCAACGCATTTAAATACGGCACAAAATAATCACCAAGCAGCAGACCTCAGGCTGCACTCGAGGACCCACGTACTACCCAAAATACTAAGAAGAAAACACTACAAAGGATCCACGTACTACGCAAAACATTATTACGGAAACATTACTACGGAAATATTACTACGAGGAACATTACTAAGGAACAAGTTACACTACTGCAAGCAAGCAAGGTATTATCACTACGAGCAGATCTTAAGCAACTGCAAGGAAACTACTAGGAAGCCACTACGAAACAGCTACGCCAAACAGACTATTCAATTTTATAAATAAGAAGAAGAAAACAACGAGAAGTCAACCACAGCAAACAGAGAGACAGAAAGAGAGAGAGAAGATTATCCTTATTCTTTGCATCTCACATTCAATAAAAAGTAAGTTTATCTAAGACTGTGTATTTTTTTTTCTATCATTTCCAAAGAAATAGTGTTAGCCAGAATCGGCTAAATATCTCTATCTAAAGAAAAACACTTAGTAGGTCCTTTCCAGGACAGCATATAGGCCAACATCGGCCCATACGGTTGTCCAGTCCCGAATTTTATTTCTATCCCTAAAAATTCTTACAACTTTAACTCCTCCGCCGTCCCGAGCCCATAAGTTTTAGTACTTAAGCTCATAAAGGCGAAAACCAGTTCGCGTTAATTTAAAATGCGGTTGCAACGTCAACCCGATGTTACAACAAATTTTATGGAGGCCCCGGAGGGATTTTGAAGAAAAAGTGAGAAATTAATTTTTTTTACTCATCAAAATCTTCAGAGGAAACTGCGAGTTTGTAAGAGTTTGTCCCTTTCAATTTTACTTTTCTCTCTATCTTTGTACGAGATAATAACGAAACGAAAATGAAAAAAAATTATTGTGACATATTTTAAACAAATTTACAAATAAAATTAAAAATAGAAGTATTAACAAAAGAGAAGAATATTAAATATAAACATTATAAATAGAATAAAAATTAAATCTAAATAAAAGGAAGTAAAATAGTGAATAAATCGATATAAGATCAAATACAAAGAAAAACTCAAATTAAGAAGGATAAATAAATTAATAATAAATTAAAAAGGTGCAATAATAAAAATAATAATGCAAAATATAATATGAGCAATAAATCGTGAAAATCGAATAAACAGAAAAGATAAGCAACAAAAAATAAAAGGAATTAAATAAGATAAACGAATGACAAGATAAAACAGCATAAGATACAAAAAATTTATTATAAGGAATATATAATAATATATCGATACAATATACAAGTGAATAGTAAAATGAAGAAAAACAAGTGAAATAGTAGAGTGAAATAATAAATAATAAATAAAGTGTTAACGTGAAACAATTTGTTATTGTTAAAGTGAAATAATAAATAAAGTGTCAAGAGAATAAAATAGGATAAATTAAAGATAATTAAGCAAAAGGCAAATAAATAAAGAAAAAAAAAGAAAAAAAGAAGTGACAAATAAGTTGATAAAATATTAAATAAGAAGAGAATAAATAATAAATAAACTAAAAACCCGATTAATGATAAAATAATAATAAAGTGAACAAAAGTGTTAACCGTGCTATATTGATAAAAATAAGTGAATTGTAAAAAAAAGTGTTGAAACAAGTGAAAAAGTAGACCACAAGAAATGATAAATAAATTAAATCATAAACGAATTAAAAGTAAGTGAAAGAAAGGCAAGAAAAACAAATTAATGATAACCTGAAACAATAGGTGAAGAAATGAATGAATAGGTAAAAAATGCAAAAGTAAGCAAATAAATTATAAAAGATAGATGAAGGAATAAAATTAACAAAAAATATAACTAAATTAAAAGCGAGTGATTTAATAAATAAACAATAAACCTAAAATAATAAAATAATATTGGGTGTACAACTTTGCTTCCGCCGTTTTTTTCCAAAATTCGAGGCTTTATTGTAAAAAACTGGTTATACATTCATGATTCAAAGTATTGTCCATCGTTGGCCACTACTTTCTCCCATCTTTCGGGCAGCATACGAATCCCGCGTTCAAAAAATGGGTCATCTTTTAAATCGATCCAATTTTTTACTTCTTCATAAGACCGGAAGTGCTGGTCAGCCAGGCCGTGTGCCATTGATCGAAACAAGTGATAGTCCGAGGGAGCAACGTCTGGAGAATACGGCGGGCGGGGTAGGATTTCCCGTTTCAAAGTTTCCAAGTATGTCTTGACCACTTTCGCAACATGGGGTCGAGCATTGTCATGCTGTAAAATCACTTTATCATGTCTCTCGTTGTATTGCGGCCGTTTGTCTTTCAATGCTCGGCTCAAACGCATTAATTGCGTTCGATAACAATCGCCTGTGATTGTTTCAGTCGGTTTTAACAACTCATAGTACACAACGCCGAGCTGGTCCCACCAAATACTGAGCATGACCTTGGAACCGTAAATATTCGGTTTGGCCGTCGACGTGGAAGCATGGCCGGGATATCCCCATGATTTTCTACGCTTGGGATTATCCTAGTGAACCCATTTTTCGTCCCCAGTCACAATGCGATGAAGAAATCCCTTCCGCCTTTGCCTTGCAAGCAGCTGTTCACAAACACACAAACGCCGTTCAACATCTCTTGGCTTCAACTCGTACGGCACCCAATTTCCTTGTTTCTCAATCATTCCCATGACTTTCAGGCGTTTTGAAATGGCTTGTTACGTCACTCCCAATGATTCTGCCAATTCTTGTTGCGTTTTACACGAGTCTTGATCAAGTAATGCCTCCAATTCTGCATCTTCGAAAACCTTCTTTCTTCCACCACCATGCTGGTCTTCGACGTTAAAATCGCCGTTCTTGAAGCGTTGAAACCACTCTCGGCACGTTCTTTCACTAATAGCGGCCTCACCATAGGTATTTGAGAGCATTCGATGAGCCTCAGTCGCAGATTTCTTCATATTAAAGCAGAAAATTAAAACCTTCCGCAAATGAAGAGAATTTGGCTCGTAAGCTGACATGTTTAATCGAGAATAACTTTATGATGCAGACACAAATCGACTAATATTTCGATGGCGTTACAGTCTGTCAAGTCAGAGCGTGGTCGTGTTAATTTATAAAAAAATTTATTTGATGAAACTTTTATATTTATATATACATTGTACACATTACAAACAATGATGCAATTTGGTCAATAATGTGTCCAGTCACCACCGGCGTCGATAATTGCCTGGCATCTCCGAAGCATGCTTTCTATTAATTTGACGGCGTATTCTAGTGGCAAGGATCTCCAGATCCGACGAATTTCGTAAGACAACTACTTCAAAGTGTATGTGCGTCTTACACGAAGCTTCCGTGTAATATATGCCCACACATTTTCAATAGGGTTTGCATCGGGCGACTGCGACGGCCAATCCAATGTAACGATGCCAGATTGAGTCTTCCACTGAGTACAGAGCTTGCTGCGGTGTTTAGGATCGTTGTCCTCCTGCAGAATCCAATCTTCATTTTTTGTGATAAACCATCGTTTGGCAGATGGCAGTAAAGCCTTTTTGTAGATTTTATCATTTTCTCGGCATTTAGGTTATCAGTAAAGAGGTGCAAAGTGCTGAATCTCTGCTTTGAGAAGCAGCCCCAAAGATGCACCTTTATTCCATGTTTTACGGTCCGCTGGACAAGCCTATTGGTGGAAGTTGACCAGGCTCGCGTGTGGACAGAACGTGCCCATATAGAACATTTATCAGTAAAAATGACATTTTCAAAATCTCAATCAATATTCTCATGCGCCCAAGCGAGTCGCTTTGTCACATGTTTTTTAGTCAACAGAGGCTTCTTCATTGTGTTGCGCCATTTCAGATGATGAGTACGAAGATGGGTTCGGATAGTTTCGTAGGATATATCTAAACCTTTTGCCATTAATTTTGCTTGTCCTTGCCGCAGTGTTAAAGCAGGATTCCGCGAAAACAGATTTACTATTCTTTTTTTATCTTTTTTGTTCACTTTTCCTATCGAGCCACGTTCTGGTAAATCATCGACATTTTTAGCCACTTTATATCGCTGTATCCACTTCTGTACAAATGCCTTTGACTTTCTCATATATTTAGCAGCCGCTGATTGCGACATTTTGGGACCTTTCGGGTGGATGCAAAGGAACACAGCCTCGTAGCGCGACGCGTACTTAGCACTCATGGCGTTTAACGTGATTCTCTTTCAAAAGATCAACGACAACTGAATCTTTGTTGACAAGGCATCAAGGACAAAGCTTTCCTCTATCGGCTCGCTGAAGAGTTAGAGCGAAATCTTTTATTACCTGTTGGTGAAGTCGACTACGCTCTTACTTGACAGACTGTATGTTCACAAATACCTAAGCTTATTGTATGACATCTATGATCTATTTATTTCAACTACCACTTGCCGCTACAGCCATCTATTGTAAAACGGCGGAAAGCAAAATTGTACACCCAATAAAATAACGAATTAAACAAAAAAAAATAAATTAATAAATTGAATAAAATGGAAATTACATGAATAGAGAAAAAGTGCTGAACTAAGCCATAAATTAACACGAGTGAATTAAAACAAAAAAAAATTTTTTTAAAAACCCAATTGAACATACATGCATTACATTATAATATTGAAACTTGTATTAATTAAATATTTTCTATATAAATTTTAACATAACCATAATAGAGGTAATATTACATATACGAGTATCAGATTTCAAATACACATGTTGAGCATCGTTCACACACTGCCTTGGTTTTAAAATACAAGTATCAGAATTTAATTAAAATACTAGCATTATACTAAAATTACGGAACAATAATAATAGAAAAAAAAAAAAAAAAAAAAAAAAAAAAATATTTTTTTTTTCTCATCTAATAATTGCTTACGGATTAAAAAAAAAAAAAATATTATAATTTATATTATTAAAATTAAAATACGGATATATTTAATTCATCCAAATAAAATTTTTTTTTAACTAAAAGGAAATTAAAATTAGTAACCGCTTCAACGACGAATCCTAACAAATAATTATAAACAAACTAATAAAAATTTATGCAAATGATACCGCTTCTTCAAGAAGAGCGAAGTCGATTAATTTGCGAGCTTAAAATAAGTAAACAAAGATAAATTAAGTAAACTAACAAAATAAAAATTTTTTTTAGACAATAGCTAAAATAAGCAACAATAGAAATAATTGGACCAAATAAATAAAACTAAAACAAGTAAATAATAAATAAATAAATAATGAGAGTAAAGTAAGATAAAAGTAACAATGTCCTACTTAGAAACAAGTATCTTTACATGTTGTTACATAACTCAAGACTTTAACACATTAGCTTTAAGCAACAGGGAACAAGCCTGTAAATTAATTTTTGCATTCTTCATTTGAGCGACAAATGACCGATAGGAGACAAACCAGGAAACAAGTCGCTAAGGCATTAGAAGCAAAAAAGATAAAGACGAAATTGCCGATCCCTTTACCCGTAGACCGCGCGTATCTTACTCTCCCCAATACCAAAGTCTTGACTCCCCCGTCAACACTCCCCTGACAGTAAGTGAAGACGTTACAAAAGAAGACATCACTCCCTTTCCACTCATATACCAACCTCTGATCGATCTAAACATCTTAGATCCAGACTCCCCCACAATGACTCAACCTAACAGGACCGGTTACGGTAGAGACGCCGGAAATGAAGGCGAACAAAAACTGATCTTTCCGATATCTCTGAAGGACGCCCTTGGCGTAGTCCTTGAATTCAACGAAAATAACATCCCATTAAGAGGAGGTTCTCATCAAGCACGACCAAAAAATCGATTTTTTTTTTTTTGCTCAAAAAGTTGGCAAATGTCTCGTAGAATACGCTCGTGAAACCCGTTTTGCCGAATTCAATTTATTTTTAAAGTTATAGTCAAAAAAGCGAAGTCGTCTTTTTACGTACTAAATCGTGTACTAAAACTTTAAACGCGTTTTTCTCAAAACCATGTTTTTTGAGACGAGCGGCAAGATATCTTAAAAACTATTATAGATATCGAGATGATTTTTCTTTTATTTTAAAGGTAATTAAATTTACTGGATCTTGACCTAAAATCATAATTGTACAATGATTATTTTTATTGTTATTGCACTTTTTAGAGCAAAAAAAAGTGCAAAAAATATTTTTTTTTTGCAAGTCCGCCATTTTGTTAATTTTCAACTCTTCTTCGTGATTTTGATTCAAGATCCATCAAATATTTTCTAGTTCATAACAAACTTTGATTTTTTGATTTCAGACAAAAATTGGATGAGTTACCTTGCCGCCCGTGGAGGTGTCCTTTTTTTTGATGACTATTTTTCAATGCATATAACTAATAAACTATTCGATATTTTTGTTAAAAAAATTTGTAAAAGTAGTTAATAACATATTTAATAAGTACCAAAAAACTTGACTACTTTATTTATTTCCTTCTATGAGAAAAAAAATCGCGAAAATCACGTAATTTTTGGGTCGCTTGATGAGAACCTCCCCTTAAGCGAATTTTTAGAAGGCTGCAACGAAGTCAGAAAAATACTCAGGCCTTACGAGGAATCAAACTCAGTAAGTCTTATCAGAAGTAGAACAAAAGGAGAAGCCCGCGCCGCGATCCTCGGGTTATCATTCCCGACGGTTGAATCTTTGAAAGACTTTTTCAAGGATATATACGCCAGTACTAAAACTGAGCAACAGCTGCTGGGAGAACTTGGAAACGAGTACCAGCGAGAGAATGAAAACGTCATCGCTTTGGCAAATCGTATGAGAGATCTGGGAGCACAGATTAACGAAGCTCATAAAATAGCTACCGGCACCCTCAATCCTGAATTTAGAGCACAAACAAAAGCACACATGGTAGAATGCTTCAAGCAAGGTCTGAAACCCAAAATAGAGAATAAAATGAAGGAAACAAACAATATCTCAGACATCGTAAAGAACGTCATACTGGCCGAGAGGCAAATCGCCTCCAAAATAGCCCTTCGCGGTAAACAGCGAGCCTATAAAACAGGATTCTTTTAAGCAAGCGAAGAGGTTGCAAAACCAGAGCTGAAAAGAATGGAGGACACAAGATACGAGGCACGGATAAACAGGTCAGCAGTATGCCGCTTTTGTAAAAAACCTGGACAACCAGAAGAAACCTGTTTTCTCAAAGCAAAAACCTGCCAAATTTGCGCAAAGCCAGGACATACTGCCAATTTCTGCAACAATGATACTGAATGCCAAATATGTGGGCAAAGAAGACATACTGCAGTGCAGTGTAATAAGAACAGACGCGCAGTCGACGGCTGTCAACTATGCAACAAGCTAGGACACTCAGCATTGAATTGCTTTAAACGCACCAACAATACGCCTAGAGCAGAGTTGCGGTGCTATAAATGCGACATACCCGGCCATACTGCAGCAGTCTGCAGACAACAAAGACCCACAAATGTGACCAATGTACCAATCTGCAGCTATTGTCATATAAAAGGGCATGCAGTTACCAAGTGCAGAAAAAAGAAATATAACCAAGCAAAAAACGAGAGGAGTCTCTGACAACAGAGCATCATCAGGGAGGCCCTACAAACTCAAGTGCGCTCAGCTCTCTCAATAGAATTGGAAAATTTCAGTGGAAAGTTAATGCCATAAAAATTTGTAAAACTGTACCGTTCGTAAGCCTCAGTCTCCTCCAAAATAGGTTCCCTAGCACCCTCATGATCCATACAGGATCAGAGGTTAGTGTATTAAAAGCACGCGTCTTGCCGGATCACAAATACCTCTAGACCTTAGACGAATTTACACTACAAGGCTTGGGAGGCGAAACAGAGCAAGGCTTGGGGAAAGCAAAGGTAAAGATCGGAGAAACAATAATCGAATTTATCATAGTACATAATAATTTTCCGATCCCTTTTGACGGAGTATTAGGAGGGAATTTTTTCGAAACAACTATAGCAAAATTGAACTTCGGAGACGATACAATACTAGTAAATGATAAACGCATTAAAATACTCTAGGACGATGAAGATTACCCGCACTTGATCAAAAATTTGCACAATATCACGAGCGGAACAAAAACCGGACTACCCTTAGTTAAAATACTAAATCCACCGACCTTCACGGAAAGGCAACTGTTGATCGACTCGAGATCCGAGATAAACCTTATAAAATCAAGCCTATTACCACTTGAAGAAGAAATTGATACGACAGAAAGATACAATTTGAGAGGGATTGGAAAAAAAATCATACCTACCTGGAGAACGATAGAGATCTCATTGCTAGGAAATACGATAAAATTTAACGCCATAAAAGACGACGTGTATATCCCAGGGAGAGAAATATTAGGCTGTGATTTTTTGCGCGAAAACAAAGTACACCTTGACTATCCCAACCGCATGATGACATGGAACGGAAAAACGCAATCCTTCGAGATTGGAAATGCACTCGACAACATAGATAACAAAGAGGGGAATATTTTAGAAATCGTAAAAGACGAAGTTCACAATAGTAATGCAGCTACGAGGAACAATTATCTTACTTCAGAGAACGAACTTGCTATCGATTTAGACTATCAGCTCAAGTCGACCGCTGACTTTAGAACCCTAGGTCTCGCGAAGATTTCGAACTCAAAGAAACAATCGAAGACCACCTACGTATGGATCACCTGGATGAACAAGAGAAAGCATTTGTAACCGAATTAGTAAAGAACAATAGAGACACGTTCTACCTACCTGGAGACGATCTCCCTGGTACAGATCTTATTACGCACGAAATCCCAACAATTGACGACAACCCAGTCCACGCTAAGCAGTATCGCTTTTCGCATTCGTTGAAAGACGAAATAAACCGACAAGTGAATGACCTACTAAAGGCAGGGATCATAAAAAACTCAAATTCACCCCCATAACGTCCCGGTTTGGGCTGTACCCAAGAAACCAGACTCACAAGGCCGCCCTAGATGGCGCATGGTATTAGATTTTCAGGCCTTGAACGAAAAAACAATAGGCGATTCCTATCCACTTCCTAATTTCGAAAAGATATTCGATTAAGTAGGATCAGCCAAATACTATACAGTGATCGACTTAGGGTCAGGATTCCAACAGATAAAGATGGACCCGAAAGACGCACACAAGACGGCTTTTAGCACACCATTCGGCCATTATGAATTTGTACGAATGCCGTTTGGATTAAAAAACGCGCCCGCTACCTTCCGACGACTAATGGATAAACTCTTAAAGGGACTACAGGGGCTTAAATCTTTTTGTTTATCTTGATGACATTGTTATTTACGCAAACAGCATAGAGGAACACGACTCGAAAATCACTGCTTTAATGCAACGCTTGAAACGAGCAGGTTTGAAACTCCAAACCGATAAATGCGAGTTTCTAAAACGTGAAGTCACATATCTTGGCCATATGCTTAGCGGGGAAAGATTGCGCCCCGACCCGAAGAAATTGGAGGCCGTAAAGAACTTTCCTCGGCCCAAAAATATGAAAAATGTCCTTCAGTTCCTCGGACTAGCAGGATATTATCGTCGTTTTATCAAGGGATTTGCATACATCTTAAAACCCCTGACTAAATTACTGAAGAAAAAGACATTATTCGAATTGAACGATAGAACAGAAGAATCTTTCAACTAGCTAAAAGATATGTTGTGTACTGCCCCCGTGTTACAATTCCCAAATCTTTCACAACCTTTCATAATTACGACGGATGCCTCAGGCTACGCAGTAGGAGGAGTCCTGTCACAAGGAGAAATTGGGAAGGATCGACCAATAGCTTATACATCGCGCATGTTACGCGGCGCAGAGGATAACTACGAAGTATATGAAAAGGAAGCTTTGGCCGTGGTACACAGTGTAACAACGTTTAGATCCTACGTATACGGACAAAAGTTTACGATAATAACCGACCACCAACCCTTGGTATGGTTTAAAACGGCAGACTTCAATATTAGGGTCCAAAAATGGCGATTTAAGTTATCTGAATATGATTATGAGATAATTTACAAACCAGGAAAGTTAAACGCTAACGCAGATGCATTATTGCGTAACTCAGTTAAAGAAGGTGATGTTAACGTAGTAACACGTCCACAATTAAAAAGGAAAGAACCCACCCCTGATGAAACCCAGGAAAGGCCTTTGTCACCCAAACTTGTGGAACCAATACGAAAAAACCCTAGGGAGAGACCTAAGAAAAGCCAAAACGTTTGCCAAAATATGGAAGGAGTCGTCCCGCGACCCAAGAAAAACATCAACTACGAAGAGAGCGAAGACGATGATTCCGACGAAGTCGCGGGCCTCAAACCTTTCGCGCTTCCATCCAGACCCCAAGTCGACAATGAAGAAGATTCCGATCCCAACGAATCCGAGATTAGCGACGAAGAAATATTAAATGAACGACCCGTAATAGAAATAAGGGAACCCCTACACACTCGGAACAATAACATAGTTTATTTCACCGCCCCGAACGGAGATAATTGCGACGAACGTGCAAAAATATTGACTGAATACAACAAAATAAACACTATCAAAGGTTTGTTAACAGGTGAGGTACCTTGAGTGAAACGCAAAGGTCGAAAGTCCTTATTTGCAGTATGTATAAAGGGAGAACAACCCAAATCCCTCACTCAAATAAAAAATATCTTGACTAAAGGATTGACCACTCTAAAAGATTTATTAATGAACCTAGAACAGAGAACTATCATTATAGGTCAGAGCAAATTTATAGAAAATCTTGAATGGTCCGAAGTTTTAAGCTTAATAAAATCCACCTTTAAAGACAAACCAATCAAAACCATAGTTTGCAACGGAAAACTGAGATACTTCCGTGACGAAAAACGAGACGAAATATTTTCAGAATTGCACAGATCACTGATTGGAGGTCATCGAGGAGTCTCAAAAACCTTCAACCGGATACGTCAAGCATATTATTGGGAAAATTTTAAAAATGACGTACAACGTCGTGTCCAACAATGCCTCGACTGCCAACTAAAAAAGGTTGGTACGTTTAAAAACAAAACAGCCAATGGTGATCACCGATACACCCGGCAGTGTTTTTGACAAAATCGCTATGGACATAGTAGGTCCACTTAAACCCACGAGCAAAGGACATGAATATATTCTGACCATTCAAGATCAGTTATTAAAATTTTATTTAGCCGTCGCTTTAGAGAACGTGCTGTCCACCACCATCGCAGACGCTTTAATCAAAAAATTCATATGCCTATTCAAAGCACCAAAAGCCATCCTAGCAGAACAAGGAAAAAATTTCTTAAGCCATCTCATGAACAGAAACACACACCATACGAGGTAGTATTTGGCAAGCTGCCACGATTACCATCCAACGATCCATTACACGCCAGTGACATGCTCCCAACATACAAAGATTACATCACGGAGTTGGTCACGCGCCTAAATGACATTCAAAAACTAGCATATGAAAACCTAATCAGGTCTAAAAAACGCAACAAAAAGCTTTATGATGAAAAAAATTAATCCTAAGAGCTTTAAAGTAGAAAACTATGTATTTTTGTGAACCGGACCCAAATCAGGGAAATTTGGCGATCATTATTCGGGACCCTATGAAGTATTAGAAATCCTCAAATTCCATAATATAAGGATACGTTACAAGAAAAGCGACAAAATCGTCCACGCAAACAGGCTCCGCAAATCCCACATAAATCGAGAATTTAAACACAATCAAAAAAAAAAGGAACACCAATAGCAAAAGCTAGCTATAAACGAGATGAAGTCACGTAAAACAGTCCAATAGACTCTAATAAAAAGAAACCCTTATAAAAATAAATACATATAAATACAGATAACCCAAAAAAAATTGCGAGTAATAATATTGTTAAATAATATTAATACAATAAATAAAAGAAAACATAAAACATAACCCAAAAATGTAAAGCTAAAAAAAAAACACTAACTTCATATCATACGATTATAAGACTAACTAAAAGAAATAGAATAAAATTAACTTTATTTTTCAGATGGACTTGGCGAAAATAATTATCCTCTCATATCTTTTTGTTCCAATTTATAGTCTAATTGGTAACGACTGCGAAGCACGACACCTAAACGTAACCACTGTATCTCTACTAGAAGTAGGCGAATGCAAATTCCCTATAATCTCTGTAAATGTAACCCGTCGTTACATACAATTATTACAAGTAGTAAATTATCGTCAAACTCATGTAATACAATGTAAAGTAGAGAAACAGTGGACAGTTTACCACTGCGGAATGTCCTCACACAACTCTATAGTTAATCATGGTCAGGCCGAATACATGCATGAAATTAGTAGGCACGCGTGTACACAAATGTACGAAACTGGACTGTTTAAATTTGGAGAAAGTGCAGTAATTACCGACATAAAAATCAATAGTACCGTAAAGCATCCAATCGTTTACGCAGGTACACTCTCTGAGAATGGGCGATGTTCTGGAAGCGTTTACCGAGACCCTTATATTGTATGGGACGTAGTTGTACAGGGATTACTAAAAATCACCTTAAGACAACATTTTCCAAAAGTAGGCCTGGACAATAATAAAATACACTTAAATTCCGGAACGTCGTGCACCCTCTCTGAAATATCTTGTATCGACTTCCAAAGCGGTTATTCTTTTTGGGATGCCCTACCCTCAATGTAAATTCGACTGTTACGGGCTCTTATATGAAGGATTAGCTAACAAAATCACAGACAATAACTTTAACCATGAGAGAATCACATATTCCCTTACCACAGACGATGTAACTTTTGCCCTATCCAGCAAAGGCACCGAGAACTTATGCGGATACACAGTGGTCAGAACCGAGCACCGTAAGCTGTTCATCTCAAAAACTACCAAAGGATACTCGTTCGCGAAGCCAGGAAGGCTAGCTATAGAAAACTTGGACATCTTCGCGTATGTAAATTCTAAATTCGTGTACGTCGAAAAACACATCAGAACACAGATCAAATCTCTGTTCCATAACATCTTACAGCAACAATGCAGGATTGAGAGACAGACATTGCTAAACGCCCTAGCCATAGCCGACAGATCACCAGACGAATTCGCTTATAATTTAGTGAACGGACCTGGTTACATGGCTATTACGGGTGGAGAAGTGGTGCACATCATCAAATGCATACCTGTAGAGGTAAAACTCCGACATGGAGAGCACTGCTACGCCGAATTAGAAGTCACCTGGAACAACAGGACTTAGTATCTAACACCTAAAACCCACATCCTAAAAGATCATGGTACCAGGGTATCATGCAATGCCATCCTGCCATCATACTACAGAATAAATGAGAAATGGTTAAGAATCATGCCGGAACCCTTAGAAGGTAAAACACCTTAAACCCTTAGACCTTTCAGACAGATGATATGGAAGTACACTGACTCGGTTTTTCTCGCCACTAGTGGCATCTATACGGAAAAACATCTAGAACAACTACAAGAACGAATTATGTTCCCAATCGAGAAAACACCATTACTTAACGAATTTGCCAAAGAAATACATGGCCAACCTATAATGAACAACGAAGGCATAATCTCTAGGCTTCTAAACAAAAACACAGTACGAAAAATACTAGACTTGGTCTGGACTACAGCTTGTAATAGGTTGACCACATTCGGAACCGTCAGCTAAGCTGTAATAGCGATTCTCTTGATAATACAAACAATAAAAACTATAGCAGGAGCCATAATCAACGGCTTCCTTCTTCACAGCATGTACGGATGCTCAATGCACCTCCTAGCCGCACTCTGTGGCTCTATAACTCGTCTATTTATGACTCAGATAACAAAACAGACTGAACAACAACATGACATAGAGATGGGATTCATGAACCCAAACACTATAACCAAGCATCCTGTAGGAGGTCCAATACATCCTACGCCAACCATCACCAAGAAACCAACCCTAGCCGACTCAATACCAGCAGCGTCACTACAAGTCCTGTCATCAAGAAGTTTCTTTAACTACAGCCATTAAAAACCACGCCTTATAGTACAAGTTTTTATCGTTTTCATTCCGACTACGTCAGTACGATTGCTAAGTGATACTACGATCACCTAGCAACCGTTTTGTCTGCCAAAAAGTTCTTTACTAACACAATAATCCCCTTCACAACCTGCTCGACGCACTCTCTACTGACGTAGACCATTGGGAAACTCAACTTAAGCTTAAACCGAGAGTTGAATAGCCGCTCTCGTTAAACTCAGTTTTACTACGATGCAATTTTGACAGAGAATCGCACACATGCCATAATAAAATAAAATTCTTCCTTCTAAGTAAAGAAATAACTAAATCGCTACGTTAGTCAATACAAATTTCATTGACGTTTGACACACAAATTCATGCAAGGTAGTCTTTCTTATAGCATAATTTAGAACATCGCGCAATCATCTGGAATGTCATGAATTCTTGTAATACATTCAAAATAATTTTTTTTATAATTATTTAAATAAAAATAAGTAATTAATTGAATGAATCAAAAGAAATAATTAATTTAAATTAACTATTCAACGATCCTAATTATTACTATTTCACTAGAATAGAATAATAGTCCGCGACCAACTACATTATTTTATTTTATAAACAAAACTGTACAAAAATAAATTGCATTAATAATTACATTTTGTAATCAAGATTATTATCAATAATAGAAATTTCAATATAAATTTACAATCATACTAGCAAATATTTATTTAATAACTTCTTTTTAAGTACTCCTCCAACAGTCCATTAATTAGAAATTATAACTTCTAAAGAATGACTATTTAAACTATCATTCTACAGTTATTTTCTCTTTTGTAATAACAAAACACTTATAGCAATCTTTTCTTTATTATTTAAATACTCATTCTTTATCTAATTATGTAAAATGCGACGAAAAACTTCGTTCTGTTGTAAAATGCGTTAAACCTTAAAAAGCACACAATCATACAATTCAAATTAACATAATTTTATTGTATGTGATAAACCTATGTAAAAACTCTGTAAAAATGAATCATCTCTCTCTCTTATTCTCACTCTCTCTAAACGAGAAGCCCGCCAGGAAGGGGGGGCCTGAAAAACTCGGCCTCTCCCCGAATTTCCCGGTCAAAGAAGGAATTTGCTGAGTAGCTTCTCCAACGCATTTAAATACGGCACAAAATAATCACCAAGCAGCAGACCTCAGGTAGCACTCGAGGACCCACGTACTACCCAAAATACTAAGAAAAAAACACTACTAAGGATCCACGTACTACGCAAAACATTATTACGGAAACATTACTACGGAAATATTACTACGAGGAACATTACTAAGGAACAAGTTACACTACTACAAGCAAGCAAGGTATTATCACTACGATCAGATCTTAAGCAAATACAAGGAAACTACTAGGAAGCCTCTACGAAACAGCTACGCCAAACAGACTATTTAATTTTATAAAGAAGAAGAAGAAAACGACGAGAAGCCAACCACAGCAACAGAGAGACAGAAAGAGAGAGAGATCATCCTTATTCTTTGCATCTCTCATTCAATAAAAAGTAAGTTTATCTAAGACTGTGTATTTTTTTTTCTTTCAATTCCTAAGAGATAGTATTAGCCAGAATCGGCTAAATATCTCTATCTAAAGAAAAACAATTAGTAGGTCCTTTCCAGGACAGCATATAGGCCAACATCGGCCTATACGGTTGTCCAGTCCTGAATTTCATTTCTTTCCCTAAAAATTCTTACAACTTTAACTCCTCCGCCGTCCTGAGCCCATAAGTTTTAGTACTTAGGCTCATAAAGGCGAAAACCAGTTTGCGTTAATTTAAAACGTGGTTGCAAAGTCAACCCAACGTTACAGCTACTAGGGACACGAGTGATATATAATAACAAAAAAGAAATAATTGTAAAATAATAGTTTAAATAATCATTCTTTAGAAGTTATAATTTTTAATTAATGGGCAGTTGGAGAAGAACTTATTTGGTTTACTTTATTTTCGAAGAGTTATTTAATAGATATACACGATGTACGATACGCTAATGCCATTGTAAATTGATATTGAAATTACCAGTAATAATATGGAAATAATTGTTCTGTAGGGAGTTAATTTTAATTACAAAATGTAACTACTTTTAAAAAAATGCATCTCGCAGACAGTTATTAAAGATATATAAAATAGTATAATAATAATAAATATTCGCTATAAAATAGTGTAATACACAAATAGTGTAATAATAAATAGGATAGTTGGATCGCCGCTGAATAATAGCCGTATAAATTATCATTTAACTAGAGGAATATTTCTAGAATAGATGCATGTAATAGCTGAACATTGGCCTATTAATTTGAATTAATTATTCATTTAAAAAATTTTTTTGTAACTAATTAATTAGATAAAAAAAATTATTATGAGGGTTTTGCTAGAGGAATTCGTGACATTCGAGGTTTTTGTGCGATGTCCCAAATTATGCTATAGATATTTATACAAGAAAAAATTACTTTGCAAAAATTTGTATGTCGAATGTCAATGAATTCTTATTGACCGACTTAGAAAAAAGAACATTATTTTCAGCTGTAGTGTGCATAATTTTGATTACTTGTATGTGATTGTTTGTAAAAAATTGCATCGTAGTCAAATTGAGTCTAACGAGAGCGGCTATTCAACTCTCAGTTGGAGTTTAGGTTAATTGTCACAACGGTCTATGCCAGTGGAGAGTGCGTCGCGTAGGTTGTGGAGGGGGCTTTATTGTGGTAGGAAAGGCAGAGAAGAAACTTATCGGCTAACACAAAAAAAAAAAAACAAAAACGGCGGTCGTGTACCGACGTTACACGCCCATGCTAAAACGGTTGCTAGGTGATCTTAATATCAACTAGCAATCGTACTGACGTAGTCAGAAGAAAAACGATAACAACTTGTACAACGTTAGGTGGTCCTTTTTAATGGCTGTAATGGAAGAAACTTTTGGATGACAGGACTTCTTGTGATGCTGCTGGTATTGAGTCGACAAGGGTTGGTTCCTAAGTGATGGTTGGCGTAGAATGTATTGGGCCTCCTCCTGGGTGCTTGGTTACATTGCTTAGTCCCAGGAATTTCATTTCTATGTCGCCTTGTCGTGCAGATGGTCTTGTGGGTGGACCCGTTATCTGAGTCATAAATAGACGAGTTATAGAGCCACAGAGTGCGGCTAGGTGGTGCATTGAACATCTGTACATACGGTGAAGAAGGAAGCCATTGATTATGGCTGCTGTTATAGTTTTAACTGCTTGTATTATCAAAAGAATAGCTATTATAGCGGAACTGATGGTGCCGAATGTACTTAACCTATTCCAGGCTGTTGTCCATACTGAGTCTGATATTTTTCCTAAAGTGTCTTTATTAACCCGTTGTGGTCACTCGGGGTCCAGATGACCCCAAACAAAATTTGAGATGAAATATCTTGAAAAAAAATGTTTTTCAGTGTTATATTTTATGATAATGCTTACCCTATTCACATTTCTAAATTACGTCAAAACGGCCCACTTCACTTTTCAAAATGAATATACTTTTTCCGGCCGATCATTATAAGTTGTATTTTTCTTAAAATTATATATTATCAAGAGTACAACCCCGAAACGTGTCCACTGTATCTCAAAAATTGAATGTTTTATGACCTTTTTAGTAAAAAAACCCAAAATTTCAAAAAAAATTTTCATTCAACAATTTCATTATTAAAAAAATTATAAAGAGGTAAATAAACTATTTTTTCTCAAAGAGGTAGCTATAAACTATGTCCAAACCAATTTTCAAGTCAATCCAATAAATGGGAGGGAAATGGCGGAGGTTTTTCCGCGTGGGGTCACGCTGACCCCATATGACCACTACGCTATTATTCGGAGGTGTGACCACAACGGGTTAAGAAGTCTAAAGATAGTGCCTTCACTTTCCATTATAGGTTGACCATGTATTTTCTTGGCAAATTCATTAACCCATTAATGCCCATGGCTAACCCATAAGCCTGAGCATTCGTTTAGGGACATAATTCGTTCTTGTAATTGCTCAAGATCTTTTTCTGTATTAATGCCACTAGTGGCAAGAGAAACCGGGTCAGCGTATTTCCATATCATCTGTCTAAAGGGTTTCAGTGTTTGAGATGTTTTGCCTTCCATTGGTTTCGGCATGACTTTTAGCCATTCCTCGTTTACTCTGTAATAACACATCGTTCAATACGTCCCGAGACTAACAACGAAAACAACATTTTTTTTCAAAAATCATTATTTATCAATATAATTTTCTTTTAGAGTGATACGATCTTTCCAACGCCTTTCCAACATTTCTATACCATGTTCATAGAAGGATTTATCCTTTGCTTTAAAAAAGGCTTCAGTTTCGGCAATGACCTCCTCATTCGAGCCAAATTTTTTTCTCTGGGACATTTTCTTGAGATCAGCAAAGAGCCAGTAGTCGCTGGGGGCTAAATCTGGCAAATACGCGGGGTGGGAAAGCAAATCAAAGCCCAATTCGTTCAATTTTGCCATTGTTTTCATGGACTTGTGGCATGGTGCATTGTCTTGGTAAAAAAGGATTTTTTTCTTCTTCATGTGCGGTCGTTTTGCTGCGATCTCCTCCTTTAAACGTACTAAAAAGTCAATATAATAATCACTGTTGATCGATCTACCTTTTTCTAGGTAGTCAATGAGTATCACACCATGTGTATCCCAAAAAACAGACGCCATGACTTTGCCAGCAGACTGCTGCGTTTTTGGACGCTTTGGGCGGCTTCCGCCGGCAATGCGCCACTCAGATGATTGCCGATTCGGCTCCGGAGTGAAATGATGTATCCATGTTTTATCCATGGTCACGTATCAACGCACAAAATTCTTTTTATTGCGAGTAAATAGCGATAAACAGCTCTCTGAATCGTCGACTCGTTGCTGTTTTTGTTCCACTAAAAGCAATCGCGGCACCCACTTGGAAAAAACCTTTTTCATGCTCAATTTTTTATGAAGGATTGTAAATACGCTTCCAGATGATATCTGTGTCATTTCTGCAATCTCACGGACCTTTACTTTGCGATTTTTCATTACAATTTTAAACACTTCACTCACATTTTCCTGTGTAACGGCTTCCAATGGCCTACCCGAACGTTCCGCATCGTTTGTGTCGGTACGACCACGTTTAAACTCAGCGTACCAACGACAAATCGTTGGTTTGGATAGAGAGGAGTGCGGGTAATGTTTTTCAAGCCATTGCTGGGCTTTTACGGTGTTTTTACCCATTGAAAAACAATGTTTTATCAACACGCGAAACTCGCTTTTTTCCATTTTTCAAACAAATTACAAAGTGACTTTACTCTAACCTCGATAACTCTGCTGTCTGTGATCCAATCGACGTGAAATTTTTACACGTTTCATGTAAAGGTTCGCACTCTATGGAAACGTGGCCAGTTTGGTACTACTAGCACCATCTCTAAGTTAGTCTCGAGACTTATTGAACGATGTGTTATGATGGTAGGATGGCGTTGCATGATACCCTAGTGCCATGATCTTTTAGGATGATTCATACGCTTTATTTTTATAAAAAAAAGTTATTACTTCTTTTTTTTTTTTTTTTATTTATTTATATTTATTATTTATCTTATATGTATTAATACGTATATATATATATATATATATATATATATATATATATTATTATCATTATTATTGGTATCTTTAACTTGGTTATTGTTAGTTCTCGTTATCTATGTTCTTTTTCTTCCGGTCATGTTTAAATGTCCGGTTTATGTGCGATTTGCGGAGCCTATTTGCATGCACGATTTTATTCCCCTTTTTATGCTGTATCCTTACATTATAGGATTTAAGGACCTTCAGTACCTTGTGCGGGCCAGAGTAGTGGTCGCCAAATTCGCCTGGTTTTGGACCGAGCAGTAGGAATATGAAATCTCCTATTTTAAAATTCTGTGGGTTTATCTTTTTGTCATATAGTTTCTTGTTCCGTAGTTTCGATCCGACTAGGCTTTCGTAAGCAAGTTTTTGGACGGAGTTAAGCCGAGTCGCTAATTCAGTGATATAATCTTTATATGTTGGAGACATGTCGCTTGCCTTCAAGGGGTCGTTGGTTGGTAACCGTACCAGTTTTCCAAACACCACCTCGTAAGGTGTGTCTTCTGTGCTTTCTTGCACACAGGTATTATAATTTAGCATGGCTATTTCAATCCATTTATCCCACTCATTGTCTCTATCGGTGTATTGTTTTAGTAACTTACCGAGTGCATGATGGGATCTTTCGAGTGATCCATTCGATTATGGATGGAAAACGGTCGTTCGAGTTTCTTAATTCTAAACCTTTTGGCAATTCTATTTATTAGGTGACTTAAAAAGTTCTTCCCTTTGTCTGTCAATATTGTCTTAGGTGCTCCGAAAAAAACAGATGAATTTCTTGACTAATGCGTCGGCGATAGTAATAGTCAGAGTGTTTTGTAGGGGTACAGCTGACAAAATTTTGATAATTGATCTTGTATTGCTAACACGTATTTATTTCATTTCTTGGTGACATAAAGGGGCCTTACTATATTCGTCGCAATCTTGTCAAAAACAGTCCCCGGTGTATCGGTGATTGTCATAGGCTGTTTCGTTTTGAGGCGCACTAGTTTTTTCAATTGACAGTCGAGGCATTGTTGAATGCGCCGCTGTATGTCGTCTTTTAGATTTTCCTAGTAATATTTTTGCCGGGTTCGGATAAAGGTCTTGGACACTCCCCAGTGTCCTCCGATCGGTGACTTGTAGATTTCATGAGAAACTTCATCCCTCTTGTCGATCGGAACGTATTTTAGTTTACCAGTGCAGACGAAGATTTTAATGGGGGTATTATTAAATGTACTTTTAAAGAGGCTCATGATCTCTGACCATTCTAGATTTTCTATTTATTTACTTTTAGCAATGCTAAACGTTTTTTGAGCAAATTTCCCAAATAGTTCTTTCAAGTTTTTCAAACCATTCCATAGGTTTTCCTTAATTTGCGTCAGGGACACCTGCTGATCCCCTTTTATACATACAGCGTAGAAAGATTTTTTTCTTTTTCGCCTTTTGCGATGAATTTCTCCGACAGTCAACTTCTTTACGACGTTAATTTTGTTATATTTATGAAGCATTTTATTGCCTTCGTCGCAAAGATGTTGGTCTGTGGCCACGAAATAGACAATATTGTAGTTTCTAGTCTGCAGTGGTTCCTTTAATTCTACTATGAGGCAGCGGCTTGTTATTTCATTGTCCTTGAGTTCGTCGGGTGACTCCGATTCTTCGTCTGAATTTTGTGTGGTCTTTGAAAGCATAGAGAAAGGTTCGGGTTTTGCAGGTTCGTCGGAGTAGTAATCCTTACATTCTTCGTAGTCAAACTTTTTCTTGGGTCGGGGTGTTCTCTTTTCCACAATTGGGATGGTATGTTGAACTTTTCTAGGTCGTCCTCTAGATTTTCTTGGTGCCTGCGTCGTCGGGTTGGCTGATAATTGTTCTTTTTTATTTGCGTCGGCAACCAGAGCAGTCTTCTTGTGTTGCGCGCGTGTTACCACGTTAATGGCGCCCTCTTCGACTGGCTTGCGCGATAGAGAAACAGCATTTGCGTTTAATTTTCTAGGCTTATAAATTATCTTGTATTTATATTCAGATAGTTTAAATCTCTATTTCTGGACTCTAGTGTTAAGGTCGGCTGTTTTGAACTATACTAACGATTAGTGATCCGTTATTATTGTAAATTCTCGCTCATATACGTATGATCTAAATGCTGTTACGCTGTGTACTATGGCTAACGCCTCTTTCTCAGACACTTCATAATTACTTTCGGCACCACGCAGCATGCGGGAAGTGTAGACAATTAGCCGATCTTTTCCTCTTTCTCCTTGAGATAGGACTCCTCCTACAGCGTATCCTGAAGCGTCCGTAGTGATTATGAAGGGCTGAGATAAAACGAGAAATTGTAGTAAGGGTGCGTTGCATAGCATTACTTTTAATAAATTAAACGCTTCTTCGATTTTTTCACTTCATTCAAAAGTGGTCGCCTTTTTTAGTAGTTTGGTTATAGGCTTTGAGATGTATGCGAATCCTTTCATAAATCGCCGATAATATCCTGCCAACCCCAAGAATTGGCGAGCGTTCTTTACAATCTAAGGTCGCGGAAAGCATCTTACGGCTTCTAGCTTCTTAGGATCAGGTCTTAGTCCTTTCTCGCCAAGCATGTGGCCTAGGTATACCACTTCGCGTTTCAAAAATTAACATGTATCGATTTGTAGTTTTAATTTCGCTTTTCTTAGCTTGTCCATTAGTTCGGTTATTTTCTTATGATGTTCGTCTATACTGTTGGAGTAAATAACAATGTTATCTAGGTAGAAAATAATGTTATTCCTTGCATCCCTTTAAATAATTTATCCATCAGTCTTCGGAAGGTAGCGGTCACGTTTTTTAATCCAAAGGGCATCCTAACAAATTCATAGTAGCCGAATGGCGTGCTAAAAGCCGTCTTATGTGCGTCTTTCGGGTCCATCTTTATCTGGTGGAATCCTGATGCCAAGTCGAGCACTGTATAGTATTTGGCTGATCCTACTTGATCAAACGAATCGTCTATCGTTTTTTCATTCAAGGCCCGATAATCTAATACTATGCGCCATCTAGGGCAGTGGTATGGCCCAAACCAGGACGTTGTGGGGTGAATTGAAGTTCCTAATGATCCCTGCCTTTAACAATTCGTTTACCTGCCGATTTATTACGTCTTTTAACGAGTGTGAAAATCGGTATTGTTTGGCGTGGACTAGAATGTCGTGGGAATTTCATGCGTAATGAGGTAAGTTCCTGGAAATTCATCGCCGGGTGGGTAAAATACATCTCTGTTATTTTTTACTAAGTCGACTACGTATGACTTCTTATAATCGTCTAGGTGATCGGTACGCAAATAGTCTTCAATGCTTTCCTTAACTTCTGGTTCTTTGAGAGGCCCAGGGTCTCCAAAGTCGGCGATTAACTCGAGCTGGTAATCCAGGTCGGTCGCTATCTTATTTTTCGAAGTCAGATAACTGTTTTTTTTAGCCACATTAATGTCATCATCTCCGTCTTTTATTATCTCTAAGACATTTGCTTCGTCATACATGTCACTGAGCGTTGTTCCAATTTCGAATGGTCGTGCAACGCCATTACATACCATCAGGTGGTTAGGGTAGTCATGATGCACTTGGAAGCAACGCAGAAAATCGCAACCTAGTACACCTTTCCCTGGGATATATACGTCGTCTTTCATCACCGAGAATTTTATCTCACCTCCTAACTATGAGATCTCTATTGTTCTCCAGGTAGGTATGATCCTTTTTCCGATTCCTCTTAAGGTGTATTTCTCTGATGTGTCGATTTTATCTTCAGGTCGTATCAGACTTGATTTGATTAAATTTATTTCTAATCCTGAATTGACTAACAATCTCCCCTCTGTGAGAGTAGGAGAATAAAGAATTTCTAAAAATGGTAATCTAGTTTTTACGTCGCTTGTGATGTCATGTAGTTTTTTTATTAAATGAGGTCGATCTTCGTCGTCCTAGATAACCTTAACATGTTTATTATTTAACGTCATTAAGTTATTTCGAAGTGTAGTTCCGCTTTGGTGGTTTCGAAAAAGTTCGCTCCTAACACTCTGTCAAAAGGGATAGAAAAATTATTGCCTTCCACTATGAATTTGATTATGGTTTCCCTGAATTTAATCTTTGCTTTTCCCAGACCTTCTTTTGTCTCCCCTCCTAGGCCTTGGAGGATATATCCGTCCTGATTTTTGAGGTATTTATGGTCTGGCGAAACATGTGCTCTTAGCACGCTAACCTCTGATCCTGTGTCGATCATAAGGGTGTTGGAAAATTTGTTCTGTAGGAGGTTAAGACTTACGAACGGGATAGTTCTGCAGGTTCCTATGGCATTAATTCGTTTTGGAAATCCTCCCGTTCTATTGACAGTGATGAGCGCACTTGAGGTCGTGGGGTCTCTCCGAAGGTGCCCTGTTAAGGGAGACTCCTCTCGTTTTTTGGCTGGTTATATTTCCTCTTTCTGCATTCTGTGTGTGTATTTACATGTCCCTTTATTTGGCAGTCGTTGCAAATTGGTACATTGGAGGATTTTTGTTGGCGGCGGATTGCTGCCGTGTGGCCAAGCATATCGCATATGTGACATCGTAATTCTGCTCTAGGCGTATTGGTGGTGCGCTTAAAGCAATTTAGTGCTGAGTGTCCGGGCTTATTACATAATTGACAGACGTCAACTGCGTGCCTGTTTTTATTGCACTGTGCCGCTGTAAGTCCTGTTTGTTCACATATCTGGCATACTACGTCATTACGACAAAGGTTGGCAGTGTGGTCGGCCCTTCTGCAAATTTGGCACGTCTTTGCTTTGAGGAAACAAGTTTCCTCCGAATGTCCTGGTTTGTTACAAAACCGGCATATTGCCATCCTGTTTGTGCGCGCTTTGAATCAGGTATTTTCTGGTTTTTTCAGCTCTGGTTTTTCGACTTCTTTGCTCGTGTAAAAGAAACCCTCATTATAAGGTCGCTGTTCATCGCGAAGAGCATTTTTAGAGGCGATTTGTCTTTCGGCCAGTATTGCGTTTTTCACGATGTTTAAGATTTTGTTTGTCTTCTTCATTCTTTTCTCTATTTCTAGTTTTAAACCTTGCTTAAAGCACTCTATTATGTGTGCTTCCGTCTGTGCTCTGAATTCGAGATCGAGGGCGTCAGTGGCTATTTTATGAGTCTCATTTATTTGGGCTCCCAGGTCCCTCATACGGTTTGCGAAGGCGATGACATCCTCATTGTCTCGTTGATATTCGTTTCCAAGATCGCCCAAAAGTTGTTACTCTGTTCTGGTACTGGCGTATATGTCTTTGAAGAAGTCTTTGAAAGATTCGACTTTTGGAAACGATGACCCGAGAATTGCGGCGCAAGCTTCTCCCTTTATTTTACTTCTGATCAGTCTGACTCAGTTCGACTAATCATAGGGCCCTAGTATTTCCCTGGCTTCGTTACATCCCTCTAAGAATTCACTCAATGGGATATTTTTCCCATTAAATTTAGGGACTGAGCTGAGGGCGTCCTTTAGCGACATCGGGAAGATCGGTTTCTGATCTTCGTCTTTTTCCCTTCCCCTACTAGGTCCTGGTAAATTTCCCCTGGACTCAGTCATTTTTGGTTTTGTTTTTGTTTTGACGTTTAAGTTTCTCAAGTAATCTGGAGTTGGTGTTCTTGGGGGTGATTCGTCACGGCTTCTATCCAACATATCGCTTAAAGGAGAACGTGATACGAGCCGTTTGCTACAAAAAGCATCATTATCTTGTTTACACCGCGCGATCTGTTGTCTCATTTGCCTCTTATCTGTCATTGGTTGTACTTCGTAGGCTATACAATTCTTTTTTTTTTTTTTTTTTTTTTTTTTTTTTTGATGAGGCAAAGGAATTAGCTAATTTTATTATTAAGGGAAGTTTATCAAAGGAAAAACTAATACAAAAGATCCGACGAAAAAAATGAATAGCTTGTTTAAAGCGAGAATGATTTTTTCTTTTTTTATTCTGATAAAAATTTCCTCAGTACAAAACGTTGTTTTGGGTCTACATTATTTATATTTTTTTTATTGTTACTTCCCCTGAGTTTGCCTCCATTTTTTCTGGAATTTTGTAGTTCTGTGTCACCATGTGGATGCAGGTGGTGCGAAGGGCCGGGAATTCGCCGTGCCGACAGCGCAAAGATTCAATCTTCTCGTCCAAGGTCAGGAGGGGCTTGGAAGGTTCGGTTTGTTTGGCGTTGAACGCCTCCAACCTCTGGATGCGTTCCGTACGCTTCTCCTTATAAAACTTTCCTGGAATCCAAGGCTATTAGTGTGCTTCTTTGAGCGCTCGGAAAGAGCGTTTCCGCTGCCGCGAATTGGCGTTCTTCTTGAGGGGAGGGAGTTTCTTTCGCTCGGCCTCTACGTAATCTGCGGTAAAATATCCTCGACTTTCCGGAGGCTCTTGGTTCAAATTTCCGTGATTCAGTGAGATTATCTATAGTAATATATATGTGCTGTTCATTATTTGTTCACTATATTGTGCGTAATTTTCCTTTTCTCTTCGCGTGGGAAAAATATCGCTATAAGTGTTTAATTATTTCATTATTCGTCTTATTTGTTTTTAATATATTTATTTATTTCCTTAGTTTATTTCTTGTTTGCCTAATTATTTAATTTATTTATTCAGTTTATTAGTTAATTTCTTACTTGTTTATTTACGTATTTAGTTATTCGTCTTATCATTTATTACTTTGGTCTTGAAGATATTCTATTTTATTTTGTTTATTTGTTTATTTACTTGTTTGCTTGCTTTATTACTTTTTTCTTCGTTTGTTCGATCATTTACTTCTTCTTAATATTGAATATTTACTTATTTCGTTTATTATTTTTTTTTCCACTTATATTTATTCATTAATTTTCTTTACTTTAATTTCGTATATTTTGTCTCATTTATTTTATTTCATATTACTATTTATTTCTCAATTTTTTCTTTATTTGTTTTTTTTTATTTTATTATTATTTCATTTATTTCATTTTATCTGCTTATAACATTTCATGTTATTTCATTTTATTATTTTAATCACTTCTTTATATTATTATCATTTATCATTTCTTTATTTATTCGCTTATTTTATTATTTATTCATCGCCTTGATACATTATTTCATAATATCTTTCCTCTATCATTTTTATTTTATTGTATAATTCTTTATTTCATATTATCTCATTTGTTTACCTCCTTTTTTATTTAGTTTTTATTTTATTTTCTGCTATTATTTATTTCCCAAAAAATTTTTTTTATTTAAAATATTATGAAGATTTATCACTTTATTTAATATTTTATTCATTCGTTAGCTTGTATTATTTATTTATATTTTATTTATTTTAATTTGTTTGTTTTGTCTTTTTATTATTTACTTATTCGATTATTTTTCATTCATTTTTATCCTTCTTCTAGTTACTTTTTGTTTATTTCGTTATTTATCCATCTACTTATTTATTTGTCTTTCTTCTTTTACTTATATAATCATTTATTTTATTAATTTATTATTCATTTATAGTTTTTCTATTCACGATTACTCGCCTTTTACCATAATTTATTTCTTTATGCGATATTCTATGTTATATATTTTTTGAAAAGAAAAAAAATGAAAGGAAAGAAAAAATGTAACTTGTCTCCCCTGAGGTAAAAGAATTCAATTTTCCTTTTTTTCTTTTTTTTTACCTCAAGAATCCCCCCAACGCCTCTAAATTTTGTAACGTCAGTCGCGACGCTACCATACGATAATTTGAGTGAGTAACGCAAACTTGTAGTTGCTCTTTTGAGCCTAAGCAGTCAAGCTCACGGGCTCGGGATGGCGAAGGAGATTCGAAGCTTTATTTTTTCTTTCTTTTGAGGATGCGGTGGTGTAGTTCGGGACTAAGTGCACGTCTAGGCCAAAACTCAGGCCAGCTACGAGGGCAGTCCCAAAAGTACCCGACCCGACAAAAAAAACAGTAAAAAAATTGCGAAAATGTTTTTTATTATTAACATACTCTCCTTTCAGTTCGATACACTCTTCCCAACGATGTTCAATAGCTTCGATACCCGCTTTATAGTAGGAACCGTCAAACTCCTCAAAATACCTATTAACCGCAGACTCTACCTCTTCATTGTTGGCAAATCTTTTGCCGCCGAGCTATTTTTTCAAATTTGGGAAAAGAAAATAATCCGAGGAAGCCAGATCTGGCGAATAGGGTGCGGGAGGAAGCAATTCCAACTTCAACTCATTGATTTTAGCCATCGCAATGATGCACGGGTGGACTGGTGCGTTGCCGTGATGAAACAACACTTTTTTTTTCGTCAGATGGGGCCATTTTTTCTTGATTTCATCACTCAAACGCTGCAATAAGGCTGCATAATATGCGCCGTTGATTGTTTTTCCTTTTTCAAGATAATCAATAAATATTATTCCACGCGCATCCCAGAAAACGGATGCCATGAGATTGCCAGCTGACTGAACTGTGTTTGCTTCCTTTGGAACCGGTTCTCCCTTTTTAGTCTACTGCTTTGACTGCTCCTTGGTTTCAGGTGTAAAATGATGGACCCATGTTTCGTCCATGGTTATGAATCGACGCAAAAACTCGGCTTTATTGCTGCGAAACATTGTCAACACTCGATGGAAACATCCTCACGTTGCTGTTAGTGCTCCATTGTGAGCAAACGCAGCACCCATCTTGCGCACAGCTTTCTCATGTCTAAATTTTTGGTCAAAATGCGATGCACAGCACTTTTTGAAATGCCTGCCATGTCTGCTATCTCGCGCACTTTTAGTCGACGGTCATCCGATACCATTTTGTGGATTTTCTTTACATTTTCTGACGTAGTGACCATGCTTGGTTGACCACTGCGGTGTTCATCTTGGCAGCTCGTACGACCTCGCTTAAACTCAGCTACTCAATATTTTAACGTTGTAAACGAAGGAGCAGACTTCTTCAGAGTAGAATCCAACTCGGCTTTGATATCGGTTGGACTTAGACCTTTCAAATGAAAGTATTGTATCACATAACGATGCCCGATTTTTTCCATATTTACAAATTCACTGAGAGCGTTCACTTTGGATGTCTGTAAAAAAAATAATAATAAACGTACCGTTATGAATTTTTTACATTAAGTTGTTGAAAGATGGTATTGTCAATCGCAGTGATTGTTTTTTTGAAACTACCTGTATTAATAAGTCAGGTCGGGTACTTTTGGGACTACCCTCGTACGCTGCTCTGAATAA